>JAOTBA010000001.1:4189858-4216375 GCA_025629845.1 Erythroxylum squamatum | reverse complement strand
TTTTAATTTGTTAATTCTCTAGGAAAATTCCAAAAACATTTATTTCATACTTTGCTTTCTTTAATTTTTAAAATCAAACCAAAACCCCATTTTAATTGCTTTCTTGCATAATTCAAACATTAGGCTACTCTTAGGATCAATTCTGCATCGGTTTCCTTGAGAGACGATCCGAGGTTCAGCTATGCTGCAATCTTTGGTATAAATTTATTTTGACCGGTTTCCGAAGTCGATTTTCTTAAATCGAAGACAAAGCCGCGATCATAGATATATTATGTAAATCTCTTCTGATTATGTTTTTACTTGTATATAAAAGCTCACAAGCCTTTCACAAAATGTATCGAAAGCAATACATATTTTATACACACTCTTCAAAATTCCTTCATATTTAGATACTATTGGAAGATTTAAAACTTTTGATGATAATGAGACACAACCTCCCTTAAAAATATAATTTTAATTATTATTATTATTTTTTAAAGTTTTATATTAGATTCAATTTCAGTTTGAATTGTTAGATTGCAAGCTTGGTAAGGGACTTAATGATTTGGCTGTAGTCTACACATTGCATGCAATATACAAACCATCATTATATTTGATGGTTAAAATTATGATTTATAGGCTATCATAACTGATAAAACTCCAAAAATCCAACAAAAAGATGATAAAAATTAAAAAAAAAGAACTTCATTGAATGATTAGAGAAATGAGATGAAAAGAACTATCTAATTTTTACTTAATTCCATAACACATTAACACTAGTGTTAATATTATCAAATTAGATTTTCTTCGGTTTGAGACTTCAAAAAAGTTTTCGGATTTTTTAGAATTATCAATTCAATTGTATCACCAACTTCATCACTTATAACAATAACTATGAGAGGCTATTCATATATGTAACTTTGAACTACATGCTTTAAGAGTTCAATCAACTATTTGTGATCCAATTTTGGTTAAAACATAAGCTGCTAAATCATATATTGTGGTGTATATGTATTTTAGTTATTCTTTGGATGTAATAATAGTTAGGAGTTTTTCTTCATAAATCGACTTTTCAAGTTCATTATAATCAAGATCAAATGATAGTTCTTATTTTTAGATTAAAAAAAACAATATGATCAATACAATCAATACAATTAATATCAATTAGATCATATGTTAACTTTTTACTAAGCACCTTAAATACATAATAGAGAAATTATAAAGTCAATAGTAAAAGTAAAGTTAATGAAAAATAAAACATATCAAGAAATTCATTTTCTTCATTCTTATATTATAAGTAATGTAAGCAATGGCATTGAGTCTTTGTTCTTCTAGGTGATTTTGTTTTTCGTATGAATGTGTTAAAAAATGCTCAAATTACGTTCACAACTTGATGTAGAAGTTGTTTAACTAAGTAATCAAATAGTAAGTTTTCTCAATGTCGGAGCACTTTCACCAAATAATCTTTACCACTCATTTGCATTTTAAATCAATAGTTATAAATGTAAAAAATAATATTAATAAGTAAAGCATAAAATAAAGAATGAAAACTTATCATGCTACATTTTTTTCATCGTAAGTTCTCTCTTTGCAGAAGATCTAGCAAAACTCCCTAAACCTTCACAATACAATTTAATTTCATTTATTATCTTTGATTACTCTTCATTAGAGAATATACCTTTGTATTCAACCACATCAAAGAGACCACCTATAATATCAACACATGTATATATATCTCTACTATACAAGCAATAAGGATTGAGAAAGTAAGCTGTTAAGTGGATCATTGAAGTAAGATGCTTATCCCATCACCGATCAAAAATATATGTATACCAAAGATGGTTTCTCATCTTAGTCTACAATCCTTAACAACATATATATATCCCAAAGATAGCTTCTAATCTAAGTCTACAATTCTCAACCTTATCAATGGAGCCACAATCTTCACAACTATCAAGCAAGCATGCCAAAATTTATTATCCATAATAATAGGATAGAGCTCTTTTCCTTTTACACCCTTTGATAACTTATGACTTAAAAAGTGTTTACTTGTCATTAAATTTTGGCGTGTTCTTTATGCTCATAAACACTTCTTAAAGTTATAAATGTAATTGTAAACCTAGTAGCAGCAAGGCAAACAATCTCCACCCAATCTTCTTACTTTTTTAGCCAAGACAATAATGTTATATGATTATACTCAAAAACTATGATCTTAGATGCACTTGAAGTAAGATTAGAAATATGGTTCATACAACCAATGTCTTTTTAAATGAGATTTATACAATGAGCCGATATAGAGACCAATAAATACGTTGATAATTTTACTATAGTAAGTACATAACTGATACATAATTGGTTGCAATGTCTGTAAGAAAGTGTACAACAGTTGGTCCAACTTACTAGACAATTTCATAAAATAATTCAAATAAAGTATTAGCACTTTTAACCATATCAGAAGCATCAATAAACCTGATAAAAATTATTCCAACATTACAATAAATCAAGAAATTAATCAAATTTCTTTGTCTTTTATCATTCTACCCATCTACCATAATAGTGCATATAGTTGTTTCTTTTCTTGACTTATATTTATGCAAAATCATCTGACTTTTTTTTTAATCTTTAAGCAAAGGCACATGAATCTTATAATAAAAAGGTCTCTTAGATCTCGAGCCCATCGATATTGTAGCATTTATTACTTTTTGAAAATAGAGTGAATTTAAAGGAACATATGAATGATAGAAACATCTAGCCCATGCTCATTTACTTCACAAAACAGCATCCTTATTAACCAAAATACTTTTTAAACTAGGTTGAGGATCAGGAGTAGCTCTTGGAGGAAAATAAAAATCTATGTCAATAATAACTTTCCTTTCTCCTTTATCTAATACTTGTTGGGCCTCATCGTTTTCAAAAAATACATTATGAGCCTCTTTATTTTTATTTTTCTTTTTTACTTATTGTTGCAAATAATTTACAATCCTCTCATATACATCAAACGGAACTTTTTTTGCAAGAAGCAATATTACCTTTAATATCAGCAAGATATTCTTTAATTCTATAAATTCTTACTCCTTTAAATATTCAATCACAAAACATACAATTATTTTAAATATTTCCATTAGATGTTTGGGAAGAAGAAAAATACTTCTATGAGGGATCAGACTTACCATGAGTAGAAGGTGTTAAGTTCGTCAAATCTTTTTTTGATGATTCCATATTCTCCATTATAATTTCAACCTAAAAATTCAAAGAAGAAAATTTTGTAAGTTTTTTACACTACTGAAAGTTTTAGACATTATAAAAAAGCAACATATATTGAAAATACTTATCCTACTGAATAAATTGTATTTAACAAATTAGTATAGTTAATAATATTCATTTTACAATATGGTAATATGAAAGTTCGAAAAAAAGGCATATAAGTGAATGAAAAAGCTTTTATAAGTCTTGTTTTCGTAAACAATTGAAAATAAAAATGGAATAACTAATCCTAAAGTGCTCAACCTTTTGAGACTTTTTTTAAGTTAGTGCTCAAATATTTAAATTTTTTAACTGATTGAGCAACTTTTAAACCTTTAACAGTTATGCTCAAAATATTAGTTTTGTTTGTAATTTGTTAATCTATTAACATAATCCTTGTTGTCTATGATATATAGATGTTCACCTGGAAAAATAGTAGTCATGGTTATAATAGAGTACAGAGAATTTTTTCAAGTGAACACCTACACATCATGAACAACCAAGATTTCGTTAACCAAATTGACAAATTATTAATGGAACTAATGTTTTGAACTGAATTGTTAAGGTTTTTAAAGTACTGGCCACTTAGTTGAAAATTTTAATAGCGTGAGTACTAGATTGAAAAAATTCTAAAAGTTTAGGCACTTGAAGATTTGTTATCCTAAATAAATATAGATGCCTTAATTTTTTCAATTAACACATTTGATAATTAAATTAGACAAGACAAACTATCTAAGTTTTGAAAAAGCTAAAAAGAGAGAAATAATTTCATTGGAAAAACCATCTCCAACTTAATACAACCATACATGATACAACAACTCTTTCAATTTTCTTTTTTATGGGATCAACGAAGCAATATATGGACTAAAATCCTAATATTCTAAACAAAACATGGAAAGATGGGTTGCTGTATTTATAAAGTCCCACACCGATAAAAAAACACACTTTTTTATTTTCTAGACTTCGTTTGGACGTTTGTTTCTATTTTATTGGTTTGGGCTTTAAGATTGTTTCTTATGTCTTATTGCTTTCTCATTCCATAGGCCTAAAAGAGAAATATAAAAAACATGATCTTTTGACAACAGGATTGATCACAGACTATTGACAATCTGGGCCTAAGCTGGAAGCCTAGCTCTAACACTTATGGTGCAAAACGAACTTCAATGCCTTCTTACCAAATAAGCTGAAGATGAGAAGAAAGAATTAGAATGGCAATATTTAGCCAATAAAGCAAATTCCTTTGTGCCAAACCAGTTTCCAGAATTACAATGTGTAGTAATTACGACCATCCTTTTTCACAATTGTACTGCATTACTCATAATTACCACAATAACCTGAGGGCCAGCTAGGATTTAACTGAGAAGGGCACAAAACATGAACATACGATTTTCAATTTTTTGGGTAGAAACAAACTGTAGATGAGTGATAGATCCCACGGGACGAGAGTTATCGGCTTACAGCACGTGATTGCCCCACAAAAATAGGCCACCTACCACACAAACCAGTCAAGCAATCGACCTGTTAGCCCTTTACCACTCCGACGACTTCCAGTTCATGTTCTGTTCCAAACCTACAAAACTTCCGGATATTGCTCGACTTAATCTAAACAGAAAGCGAAAAAACAGTAGCCACTGGAAATAAAAGACAAGGGGAAATTAAAGAGCAGTAAGTGGAAGTCCTGCTAGGCTGTGTTTATACCCCACCAAGTACTTGTTACCATGTGTCCATGGCGTGAATAGTCAATTTTAGAGCTTGGAGACGCTCCCATGAATAGTGACATTAGGTAAGTAGAGCTTTCAGGCTTCAGCTGTCTGTAAGAGACTAGAATCTTTCTAATTTGTTGTCACCGCACCGATATTTTATTCCTAGTAAGTTACAGGCATAGACCAGCCTTTTTAAGCTCTTAAGCTTCCATCACTGTGGTTGGCATTTGTTTTTTTTGCACCAAAAAGTCTAAAATGAAAAGCTAAAATCTTGACTAGCAGGGCATTGACAGGTTTAACTTATTACTTAGCAGTATGAATATTTATTTATATAATGTAATCGAGTTCTGTTATTTGTTTGCCATGTTTGTAGTTGTACCCGTTTCAGGGCATGATTCAAATCCAAGGTTGTTAATATTTCTTGTCATAGGATTGGCTGGAACCAAGGAGTTGGATACTGGCTAATACTACACAAAACATGTTTAATCAGAAAAAGCGTGGCATATAGGTTTGTACAGAAAGAGCACTAACCAGCGACAAGCCGGTTTGTCAGCTACTGTAAATAGAGCACAGTGAGCTCGAGTTCCATTATGTAAAGGGGGATTTTGTGAAGTATTATTCAAGATCCTGTTTTTGTTGAATTTTCCTCCTGAACTTTTGCTGTGGAATTGGCCTGTCTACTCATTTTGATTGACAGGAAGGGTCTGTTCATACAACGGCTGTCTTGGAAAACTGGTGTCAAGTAACAGGTCTGTTATGGTTATGGTTATGGTATTTTTATGTATTTATGTGGACATATAAATATATAAATAAAATAAGGTTAGAAGATTTTATGTACAACAGCACCTGCCCTGTAACTTATATGTTAGTTCTATTCCTAGCCTCTTATCTATTTGATTATTAAATTAATAATTTGATAGAAAAGCAATTTTTGTTCTTGTTCTTGTACTTTATTTGGTTGTTGTTGAATCGATTGACCTGTGCACAGTGTACACTCAGCTCTCTTTCTTCTTTGAAAAACAAAGCTACAAGAGTAAAATATATAGTAAAGTTAAGAATTTAAGGTATTTAATCAAAGTGGTTTCGTCATTACAGCATGCATGACTTAAAATATGTGACTTTAGGTAGAATCTACAAGTTCTATATAGATATATCCATAATTAAACGCATTATCGCTATCATATTAATTAGTTAAATTGATTTAGCTAAGCTAATCTAGAAAGCATGATATTAGAAAAACCAAATGTGCAGTGACAAAAGTCAGCATACAGCATCATAAATCTGAAGGATATTTCCACTAAAAGTCTAAAACCATGATTATTTGCACTAAAACCTATTAATTGCAATACAAGAACTTAGCCTTGCATCTACTTATCCAAAACCATCGCTCGATGATATTACACGAGAGACTAAAATCTCTCCTTGTACCATTGGGTCTCAATCTCGAAAAGGAGTTAGTGGGGTCCTAATAATAAGCATATTATGTAAAGAACAGAGCAGTATAGGTGCTTATACCAGAATCCTAAGGTGATAAAACAGCAGTAGGTTTAATATTATTTCACCTTTGTCTATGCCAAAAAGACAAAACCAAAGAAATAAAAGATGGTAAAAAGAGAAAATCCCAATGCTTACTTTTTGGATCCCGTCTCTACTTTCAAGTCTAACTAGCAAAATTATTTTTTTGTGGTTAGAAAATCACGAATTCGAATCACAGAGATTATGTTTTTGCAAAATATAAAAGAAAAATTGCGTATAATTGATGACCCGAAAGTCACGACCTTAAGTAACATAAACAATCTTTTTGTAAGATAAAAAAAAATTACGCATAATTAATGATCCTTTCTTAACATGGAAGAACCTTGTATGCTAAAGTAGTCCTTTCTCTACTTTTGATGGGAAAATAATACAAGCTAAGCTGAATCATAGCCAAAATGACTAAATGAGTTCCCAACTTTTGCTCACATAGTTCTTTCACTAGTTAATAATTGAAGCTAAGAGACAAAATTAGGGTGGCCTTTGTCCAAATTGGACAAGAAAAACTTCACAACCTACCCAAGCATATCCCCATTTCTCATCTTCAGGATAGGCTGCACTGCTTATATGTATCATAGGACACACATTAAATATGATCATACCTTTAATGCCTATAAAATAAGTTTATTTTTAATTAATTATATCACATTGATTCAGCCACGTGGCATCTTTGTCTCTTTCATAATATTAATGAGAATATATCATAATACAATAAAAATGTCCCCAAGATGTCCCTACATTGTGTCATTGTCTAAGCTTGCTCTTCCTCTCTCCCTTCCCATGCCGGATAATCAAAAGCGCAAAATAGTAGTTGGGACATTAATAAAACGTCGTATGGTTTTCTTACATGTTATGAAATTTCGAATCCATTTTTTAATGATTTTTTAGTTTTTATTTTCTTTTTAATAAAAACAAAAACAATATACTAGATAAATTCAATAATAAATAATTTTTATTTCAATATCTTATATAACATTTATTCATAAATTATAATTGAAAAATATTATACTTCATTAAAATAAATAATTATTTTTATTTTATTTTTAATTACTAAAACAAATTTTATATATTTAAAGATATTTTAAATTTAAATTACATTGATTAGTAATTATTATTCATTTGAAAATAGCATCTCTACTAATTAGGGGTAAGACTGCATACTATAGAACCTCCCCATATTTCACGTCTCAGCAAAATTTATACTGAGCGTTGATGTTATTATAGCAGTAATTATTAAACTAAAATTATTTTATTTTAAATTTTGATTTTTGAAAATTATAATATTAAAGTAAATTACTAATAATTTGTATTAATAATTGATGCTAAATAATTGAATATATAATATTGAATTAAATTATTCATAATTGTATTAATAATTAATATTAAATAACTAAATAATATATATTAAATTTATAGTAAATCATATTATAAAATAGAAACAGAAAATAAGATCTATTTTATGAAAACAAACAAAATCAAAATCAAAAATTGAAAATTGAGAAAAATAAATATTTATTAAATTTAAAAATAAAAATAAAAGTAAAAACTAAAATTATGAATAAAAACAAACAAATTTTAAAGTTTTATGCATATATATATATATATATATATATATATAGCTAAAGACCTATCTGCATCATTCGTTTACGCAAATTCAACGAAGCAATAAATGCTACTGCTCTTGTTGCCTGCGTCACGATCACGTAAACATTGAGAAGCGCTTATGCGGTAACGTATTGACATAAAAAAAATCTTAATCTCCGTACTGTCACTATACATGTGTATATATGTTGGATGCAGAGGAGTCAAATTCTTAATTATTATGTACGTGTTTTTCCAAGTAGCAGTTGGGAGCACTGCCAACTAGCTAATTGATTTTCGACCCCAAAAAAAAAAAAAAAAAAAGCTAATTGATGGGTAGGGGTAAGTTTGTTGCCATTATTTCTTTTCCATTATTAATGTATTTATTTTCTTTTTATATCAATGCGACCAAGGTTATGACCCATACATTAGTAGCTACTCTTATATAGAATTCTTAACGTGTCCCAAAAACATAATAAGCCATGGGTATTTAAGATTTTATAAATGTCTCCTAAGAAATGTGATCTTCTGATCCCTTATTCTGGCCCTAATTTGTCCCCATTTAATCCAAGCCATCTTCTAAAATGGGAATCTCCATGAATGAATGGCTTGGATCAAATGAGGACAGGTTAGGGCCAGAATAAAGGGGACAGAAGATTTCAGGCGATCTCCTAATGGCCTCTCAATACGAGCTATTGAAGCTGAGACATGTAGCCAATTACTTGGCATTCTGGCTCCATAGTCTGGTATATGTATATATATCTTCATGATCCTGCGTGGCTTATCTTTGGAAAATAGCCCTGTTGGTTGGAAGGGTTATTAATGTTATGATGGTTGAAAGGTCGTCTAATCTCTATTTCTGTCATTTGTGTGTTTATGAAACACCAATTCCAGGAAAGTAACTAACATCACAGAAAAGAAGAATGTGTACAGTTTGCTATATTGCACCACACAATTGACAATTTATAAAGATGGTATGCCAGTTATTAGCACATGGGGAAATTATGGGCAAGCAAAGAAAAAGTTAGGAAGAGACAGAGATTGTAATAATGAACGTGAAAAGGTGAATTAATTATGCCGTAGTTAAACGGAGAAATGCAGATAATCAGTGCTTGTTTGTGAGAAACTACGTGCAACTTTTTGGGTAAGAAGCAATGTAGGGTGGGTTGCCTGCCTTCTATTATCAGTTGGTAAGCAATTAATTACCTTTTCTTCTTGAGTTTCTTATGTTAAATCAATGCCCGTGCTCCACGCTAAAGGTAACAAGAAACTAAGACGAACCTTCATCATTTCATTATAAGAGGATAGATGGATCACTTTCCGCCTTTTCTTTCTCTAAATCGCAATCCGTTCACGCTTCCGTGATTTCAGACTTTTGATGTTTATAAGTTCTGTCAGTCACTAAGCTCAGTTATCAAGCCACATTTGAACCTCACTCGGAAATTCTGTCATGTACTCCAATTTACATTTTAAAAAATAAAATAGAGATTTGTACTGAATAAATAAATTCTCAGAATAATCTACAAATCACAAGTTCTGTCTCCTCTCCTGGCTGGAAGGAAGGAGTTTGGAAGTCCTGTGAGATGAGACGGGGTCTGTTCTGTTTGAGTCTCGCGTGAAGGTTAATGATTGAAGGATTTGGACAAATTTCTTGGGTGTAAAAGCTACCTGACATCTGTAAGGAGAAGACAATCAATTCTATTGAATTGACAAAATCGCGTTAGATTGAAACAAGGGAATGGACACTTATTGCGTTGATATATGATGCCGACACATTTGAATCAATTCTGCTATTATGTTCAACTTCAACCTTCACGGTTTTGATCAAATGTAAGAAGAGGAAGAATTCGATAGCTAGTTGTAAGCATTGTATTTCACCAGTGAACTGCGGAACCAAATATTTCAACTACAAAGAACAAAGTATATCGATTGAGCTAATCATTTTAAGTAATTTCTCTAGCCAAAAATCGTACTTGTGATAACCTTTCATTGATTTTTTGATACATGTTGACCTCTTTTTGTTTTCTAACGTTATTGACTAATTATCTAATTATTTAGTAAATCCTTGTTTCATAGTATTGCTTTTACCTTCGGTAAAAACTATTAATTTAAATTTTAAATTGCAATTCATAATTTAAATTTTAAATTTTAAATTTCAATTATTATTCAGAAGTAACCTCTTTATTAGTTACTGGGTAAGGTTACATACTATTAAACCTCTTCTGCTTGCAGGGATTTATATACAAAGTGTTGTTTTGTTATTTTAGTTGATAATTTGAAATTAATTGCTGTTTATAATCCAATATGAACATTTTGAGTACAAACCATGACTAACCTAATTGTTAATTGTAAAACATATTTTTGAGAAATAGTATTTTAAATAAAATTAAAATTTTTCCAGCAAGTCACCAAACACTTCCAAAAGAAAATAATAAAAAAAAAGAGTTCGGCTCACCTAATATTTATATCCATAGAAACTTGGCTTGGCCGTGGGTATCCGATATATAGAATCCTCCTACTTCAACAAAAGCTACGCCTACTCTGCCTCGTTTGTTCTGGCACATTTCGGCCATCCTCCGGCGAGAATCCGACCAATATTCCGACGGCATACGAAGTCGTTTCGACTTCGGTGTATGTTGCATCCTTGATGAGAAGATAATGACAAACTGTTCCCGGCGGGGATCATGTCGGTTTCGTGTTCGGAATGCTTCTCGGACCTTCTCTGCTGCGAGGACTCTTCCGAAATATTATCCAGCCAGTCGACGCTGGAATGCTCATCGGACCTCGAATCAATCGCCTGCTTCATAGAAGATGAGAGAAACTTCGTTCCCGGGTGCGATTACTCGCCGTCTGTCGACGCGTCGGCTCGAGAACAGTCCGTTGCATGGATTCTCAAGGTATGAAAAGGGTACTAAAGTTCACTTATTCACAATATTGCCACCACACACCAATCCATCTACAAATGTCGATCTGAGAAAGTTATTCGCCGTTGAATCAGTGGCGGCGGAGGACTTTAGTTTCGTACAATCTTTGTGTTTGTTGACGTGTCAGAATCAAAATCTTGTCTCATCTCGTCCTCACGGGACTTGTTCTATGCAGGTGCAGGCATACTATAGATTCCAGCCACTGACGGCGTATCTCTCCGTTAACTACTTAGATCGGTTCCTTTGTTCTCGCAGTCGCCGTTTGCCAGTAAGCGTCCCATATGTTGTAAATAATTTTGACTGGAGCGTAGTTAACGTTTGACTTTTCAAACTTTGAAGGCGACGTAAGTACCTAACTAAAGACACTTGGTATTTTAGTGCTTTATGAGGTACTGAAGTCGGAGTACTTGTGATGACTGTGTTGTTCAAGGTAATAGTTACGCATGTCGGAAACACGACGCCGACCAGACAGTTATTATGGATTTCTTTTTTCTACTTGTTAGGTTCGAGATTAACTTCACTTTAAGTTTTGTTTTAATGGTATTCAATATATCCTTCTTTAGCATTGAATAATGATATAGGTATATCTCTGATAAAACATTATAAGATGGGTATAATAATGGACTTAAATGTATACGTACAACGTACGAAGTATAGATTATTAGTAAATAATGTTACTTGGTGTTTACATTTTCAGCAGGAAAAAGGGTGGCCAATGCAACTACTCTCTATTGCTTGCTTGTCTTTAGCTGCTAAAATGGAGGAACCCCTTGTTCCTTCTCTGTTGGATCTCCAGGTAGTCAAAAGCTTTATGATTGGTTTAGTAGCTTGCTGCCTACTTTAGTATGAAATATCAAGAGTTGACCAGAGAGATAAATATGATACTAATTGTTTCGTGAACCTAGGTTGAAGGGGCCAAGTACATATTTGAACCGAGAACAATACTCCGGATGGAGCTTCTTGTTCTCACGATTTTGGATTGGAGGCTACGATCAGTGACACCATTTAGTTTCATTGGTTTCTTTGCATGTAAACTCGATCCAACGGGAACTTACATTCGATTGCTGAGTTCACGGGCCACAGAAATCATCTTAGCAAATATCCAAGGTACGTATAAATTTTGTATGACATTAGGAGAAACGCACATTAACTTCTATCTGACAGCAGTGATATATTTAGTTTAGTACACACATGTTCCGTGGTGGATCGTGTACAGAAATATGATATTTTGATTGATATTGACAGAGGCTAGCTTTCTTGAGTATTGGCCATCAAGCATAGCTGTGGCGGCTATTCTTTGTGCGGCCAATGAAATTCCAAACTTGTCTCTTGCTAATCCCGAACACGCTGAATCATGGTGTGAAGGGTTAAGCAAAGTAAGGATATATACAGCTATATATACGTATATTAATGATTATGGTTGCATGTAAAGACAAAGTATATATCCAATTTTTTGCAGGAAAAATTCATCAGCTGCTACCGATTAATGCAAGATCTTGTGCTTGACGGTAGCCGGAGGTCGAAACTCCCAAAAGTCATACCACAGCTTCGGGTAACAATTCGAGCTAGAGTGAGGTCCAGTGACTCATCATCCTCATCTTCGTCGTCGTCTTTTAAGAGGAGAAAATTAAATAAATGTTTGTGGGTAGATGATAGCAAGGGAAGCTCCGAGTGACGAAAGAGATAGCAGTATAAAAAGTCTGCTTGAAGAAACAAAAACAAAGACAAGAAAGAAATAATGGCCCTAAGTTATCTAGAAACCTCGAATATTTTCTACGAGGGTTTGCAGAACACATTGACATGAGTGGGTATATAGATGATTTAGTGTATATATATAAATATGAATGTGAGAGTTTGGTGAGTTTGGGGTATTTATTAATTTTTTTTAGTGGGCTTAATGTGCCATTGATGACCTTTAATGGCATCGCAGATTCCCAAGGGAAAGGGAAGTTGTCCTAGTCACATTAATTTATCATACGATTGAAGAAAGTTAGGGAATGAAAGAGAAAGGGGGGTTTTGTGTGTTTTAATAGTGGAGTGATGGATTGCTAAAAAGTGGAGGGCGGTGGAAAATTCAATGCAAGCATCGATTATTGAATGAAAGGAAAGCCGGAAGTGGGACCTTTTTGAACAGGGTTAGGCGAAAAGGAAGGGAAAAAAATCAACCGGGTTGATGAAAATAAGGAAGAAAGTTTGAAGTTTGAGCTACACAAGGAATGGGATGTAAGATAGTAGAGCAGAGACTCCATCTGGATTCTGGTCAAGCCATACTTTCACCAGCATTTCCTCTCTTGATCCAAAGAACAGAAGCTGTTGATATTTGTTTATAGACTTGAGAATTGAGTGATTTGTGTGACCATGAACTATGGTGTTGCATGGCACAGAAGAGTGTATGTGTGTGCTTTTTTTGGCGGGATTTTGCCTCTTTCTACCGGCCTTCACCTTGGCCTAACCATAGTCATCCTCTTTTTTTGAGGAGTATCGACTTTATTATTATTATTTTTTAATATTGATTTTCAATTTCTTTCGGGAGATTGAGGAAAAATCTCTTTGAGGGCATAAGTATGTCCTGAAAGAAGAACACAAAAGGTCTTTGGGGCCTTTGAACGCTTGTGTTGTATCTGATTTTGATCACATAAAATAAAATATTCGTAATTATATAGGTTTCCCATTCAATTATCTTATCCTCTCCCTGTGCATGGCATGTGATTGTCAATAGACACTTTGTAGCGTTGCGATTTGTTTTTACTACCGTGTCAAACATCTTTTAACAAGGAAGTGTGGAACTTAGTGACGGCTCAGTGCAGTTAAGGCCCTGCAAGAATTGAAGCGACTGCTCGGTCCCGCCAGCAATAATATAAACTCTCACTCCTTTTAGCTCACAGTTGCTCGCTCGTGACAACCAGTCCATTCTTGTTTCCTTCGTTTCTTTCCCAATATCAGACATACACGTTGCCTCTCTCCCACCTAAATCTCTTCACCGCCATTAAATAAAACTCCAGTTTCTTGCTCTTTATTGCCTGAAATCTGCAAAACAAGTATCTGTGAGCGCACATTGAGATGATCTCTGATATCCATTATTAGAAAAAAAGAACAGAAAAAGCCGACAACCTTAAATTACGCTTCCTTTACACTTTTAAATGCAAACTTGCTTTTATTAGTTTATAAACAGAATTATTGAGTACAGTAGACTGCATCTAATAATAATAATCATAAAGATAATAACTAAATTTGAATACCGTAGTGTCAAGTGTCAACTGCAGTTGCGAGACACTTGATTCGTACATCTCCAAGGGTTCTTTCTCACGTTTCTTTCTCTGTACATGTAGAGATAATTATAAACCTTTATTTGGCCTGTCAAAGGTTTGCATGCAACTTAGGCAAAGACTCCATAGTACATTCGTTACGCTCATGCAATGGCCTATTGAACTCCCTGACCCGTTATATTGCTCACACATTGTTTATCCCACCTAACAGTCAATACGTAACTCATTTCATGTCAAAAAACTTATATGGTCTACCTCTTTTATTGTAACGGACCACTGTGAGGAAGATTATTAGTAACAATATGAATTTGACAAGTTCTGGTCAGTACATTTTCGACGGCTTCTCTTGGATCTACCCATTTGCCTCGCATATGATTCAGAACATAAAGGACCACACGCCATGAATGATGATATTTGAATGCACTAGGGTTTTCTGCATAAGATATTTGAGTGAAACGACACCAAGTGTGACTCAGCCGTGACATAGAATATTTATGCTTTTCTGTAAGAGGCCTTTTAGATTGTTCCAACAAATGTGGATCCCATGAGCCATCGTGTCCGATTCCACTTGGTGATTTAATGTCACGTCTCCATTAATGTTTATTATAGTCGCTGTCCACTTGTTAGCGATCTGGCGTTCCTTCATTAGTCCCGACTAGTGGGAGCCATTAATAGGGTTTTGGACTATATTAACAATCAAAAACCAATCACCTTCCCCAAATAAAAAGGCATCATTAATCTAATTGGAGCTCTTGTTTTAATGATCATCATGTCGTAATCTCAACTGCCCACCTCGTGGAATGATAAGTGACAAAAGTTCAGATCAGTTAAAATATGAATGGACAATGAATATGACAAGCCCCGGAACTCAAGAGTTGAGGAAACGATTTACTAATCGGAATTGCAATTTAAAACACTAGTGCCTGTGCGCAATAGCGTCAACATGGTGAGCTCAATATATGTGTGTAATAAAATGGGGTGCAGATTACCATTTTTAATTATACATGTATCAAATTGGAAGGAATGCATATAACAATCTTATATTTTGTTAAAGGTTTGGATTGTACCGACTAATAAATTGGGAAATATAGGAACTGACTTTCACCCTAGGTTGATCAAGTTGTCTATGTGCGATTGAGACTTCAACCTCATACCTTTCACTTGTGTTCATTTACATTTACCCTTATATCAAAACTTCTAATACAAAGGTTAACATTTTATTTAAAGAAATAATATATACACATTTTGGAATACTTACAAATCGGATGAAGCGATTGCTCACTCGGCCTCAAGCTCTTTGGGTTCAAGTTCTGAAAGCTAAATATCGGCTTGACCTTCAACACCTCCCTCTTACAATCGAGCGGGTAGGGGTCTCTAGCACTTGGCGAGGAATATCGATCACTTGGCATGTCGTTCGCCAAGGCCTTACCTGGCATCCAGGAAATGGTTGGAGGATTCTTTTCTGGATGGATAACTGGGTTAAGGATTGGGGACCACTTGTTTCTGTGGCGATCGCTCTGATTCTAGACAGCGTGCTCTATGCCTCTATTGCCGATTTTAGGAATGCCGACCGCACTTGGAAGTGGGACCATTTCCAACAATACCTCCCCTCGGCCGTTTGCCTGTCTATGGCGGAGACCCTTACCTATGTGGATATTGACGCAGAAGATACCTTCCTGTGGGCTGCTACGGTGAATGGACGTTTCACCGTCGCATCTGCCTATGATTTACTCGAAGGGGTTCCTACTTAGCGAGCAATAATATCTGAGAACTTATTTGGAAATGAGCAGAGCCCCAGTGGATTCGGGCGTTCCTCTGGCTGATGGCCCAGGGGAAACTCTTAACAAATCACCAAAGGGTGCTTCGCCACATTGCTATGGATAGTGGGTGTCATCACTGTGGTCAAGCTGAAACCACCCTGCACGCCATTAGGGACTGCCCGCGAGTCTGAGCACTCTGGACCAAATTCCCACCGGCTTTAAAGGATCCGGATTTCTTTCTGCAAGATGAGATGCGGTGGCTGCAGTCCAACCCTTTGAAATACAACCAAGTCCGCCAATTTGCATGGGCTTCTCTGTTTGGTGTACTATGTTGGTTCCTGTGGTATTGGCGCAATAAAAGTGTGTTTGACACGGGCTTTAATTGGCCAACTGCAGGGGATAGAGTGGTCTTGGAATACGCCGCTGGCATCGAATGTGCGCGGGTGGCCGAAAGTTGTGTGTTTCCGAACCAAGGATTACCCCTAGGTTGGTTCGTGGGGTGGACAAAACCGCAACAGGGCTGGGTTAAGCTTAATACTGATGGGGCTGTTAAACAGGGTGAAACGCTCTCTACGGCTGGAGGGCTACTTCGGGACTGGCAAGGCCAATAGTGTGGCGGCTTTCTACATCACCTTCCGAGCAGCTCACCGCGCACGACAGAATTGTGGGGAGTTCACGGGGGTCTCAATCTGGCTTAGACCCTGGGATATCGACGGGTCATCTTAGAAGTGGATTCCCTGGAGGTTATTAATATTTTGTTCTCTTCCTATACATGTTTACCTGATGAGGTTTCTTTGGTGACAGGTATCCGCGACATGCTACACCGAGCTTGGGAGGTCTACTTGCAGCACGTGCACCGCGAAAGAAATTAGAGTACATACCACTTAGCTACTATCGCAGGACTCGTCAGTCCAAGCCTGCATATCCTACTGGAGGCCCCGCTGACCGTTTTGGAACGCATCAAATAGACAAATAAGGCGTGATGTACCGTCGGACCTTGCGCTAGTTAGATTTGTATTTGTGTTTTCTTTCCTTTGTAACAAAAAAAAAAAGAAGAAATCGGATGAATATCCAGCTAACCACTTTTTTTTTTTTGGAACAACTACTTTATTAAATAGGAATAAGGTTGGATAATTCAGAAATGTGTATAACTCAACTTTAATAGATAATTCAGAAATATAAAATACGCATACAACTTATTCATGTCTCGTCCAATCCCCCCACAGTACTTTGCTTTTAACTAAACAAAATGGTCTTTAAAGTGAGGAATCCTAAGTATAAACTCAAAAGCCAATAACTCTTTATCCCTCCCAATAAAAGTTGTCCTTATGGGAGTGCAGGGAGCAGAATCTTGTTCTTTACCTACTCCTTTTCTGAGGAGAATTTTCAACTTTATTGGTTGTGGCTATGACAAAACAGGAGGACCCTTGAAAAATTTTCAACTTTTGTAGAGATTGATCACAAGCTATTTGTGAAACCCTGGCTCGTGGGGTTTCCGTGAAAAGTTAGTTCTTTGGCCCGAGGAACTAAAGGCTTCAAAAGCTGCAATGAATGGATAATACACCACAATATCCAGGGGTACAGTTTTCTTGTATGATGTCTTATATAGGTCATATGCTGAATGCAAGACAGCAACACTCCCGGAGGAGTAGTAGTCCATAGGCCACTCAAATGTCACCCTCCTAATTCGTCACTTTACAAACAAAAAGTAAAAGCAAATTTAAATAAAGAATATCCTGCCAAATTCCCGGAACATTCACAGTGGTCCTGGGAAAAAAAAATTCACATTTTGTCTCTTTAATAGTGCAATTTCTCATCAACTTTCGTCACTCAAAGTCCCTACTACTCATTCTCCAATCAACACATTTGCATTCAAAATGATGAAACTTCAATAGCCAACAAATAAACATAATTTTACCGTGACAGTAACGATGGATATCAATCTAATGATCAGGTCCACTTCAGATCTGATAAAATCTCAAAGTTCTCCACTATTATCAGAGCCCAGATGGGATTTTTCAGTGTAATCTGTATATATATAGGTTGTGATGGAAAAGATGTCTTTCCTACTTATCTAACTTCTTTGGATGCCATGAAAAGAAGCTTAAAGACAAGAGTCACGAGTAGCAAGTCTCGAGGGAGCGTCTATGGACATGTGGTTATGTTCTTTATTGCCTTTGGCAATTTTAGTGCTTGCTAGGACCTCATTCTCTAAGGTGGAGATAAAGAGTCGTCTATTCAATCATAAACCTAGAAAAGGAACACATACATACACAAACTCACTTTGGTGAGATTAGTCGTGTGTCCGTCTACAGTAGTCCAAACACATTAATTTACCATGTAACAGCGAATTCCAATCAACAAGGTCACCAAAGTATTGTTATTGGCAATAGTCTTTCATTGGTGCAACCTGAGAGTGCTAAGCTGGCTCGAGGCTAAAAAGATAGCTGGGCCGTAAGTTGAAGAAAAAGGGAGATAACCGAGCAACAGCTTCCGAAAATGGAAAGAATTTACTGGCCTGAGTCATCAAGAAGTAAAAGGGGATAGAGACTCGACTGATTGATGGGAAAAAGAAGTTGCTGTTTAGCCTAAAGAAATACTGAAAAGTCATGAAAACGTCAATAAATAGTTAGCTCAAAATAAATCTTCCTTTTACTACTTTCTCAAAAGTAAATAATGGTCAGATCAAAATAATTTAACCTTTAGTTACCCAAAAGAATGTTAGATTAAATGACTAAAATTAAAATAACAAGCTGAGAGGTTAAATCAGCTTGCTTCAAAGGGAAAGAAGAAAAGATTTTTCAGCTTTGATAAAGGTTATCCATTAGTGAAAAAGTTAATCTTGGATTTTGTGTTGAAATTAGACCAATGAAGTTGATATTACAATTTGAAAAGGACGTATTTGATTTACAAGACATCCTTTTGTACAACTTTTGAAAAAACTCATCTAAAGGTGTTTCCTCTTCATTGGTTTGCTAATTAATGCCCACCTTAATTATGGAAGAGGTGTGCAATGTCAACATGTTGAAGAAGACAAAATTACGTGAATCTATAATTCAAGAGAAGTACTGCTAGAATAATAATATGCATCAAATACTACTAAAGTATCTTAATGCTAAATATTCTTTCTTTTCTAAAAACCTACAATTTTTTGTAAATTCACATGTCAAACATTATGTTTGAAGCACAGTAGATAGAAACATGCCCCTCTCTTCAAGTCGCATTTTGAATCACAATTCTGCCCTTGAAGGATTATGAATAAGAAAAAATTCCCCATGTGTTCTTTCTTTTGGTAAATATGATAAGAGGTTTCATGTAAAGTTGAAAGAACCTCCCTTAGCATTTCACAGAAGACCAATGACAAAGAATAGTCTTTGACTTTGAGATGTTCTGTTAGGAACGTCTTGTAACAATTTCAGCTATTCTGAATAGACGTAACAAGATAATGGGCTATTAATTAGCCTCAATAGAGCAGTGAACAACTCCATCTTCTCGATAAATGGGCTTACAGAAGCTGGGCTATTTATGTCATGGGCTTCAAATACCATTTTCTTGTTTTTTATAAACATAATTACCATAAATTATAAAGATAAAAGTGAATTTTGAACTTTAACGTTAGTAACATAATACAAAACAAATCCTAACTTTTTGAAGCCTTTAAATTGAACCCTAATATTTTTAAAGCAGATCTTAAGTGGATGCAAAATTTTATGATATTAACTATTTGTTAATTAAATATTACATATATAACCTTATCTTTTATACTTTTAAACAAAATGTGTCCAAAAGATGGAGTCTTCTTCAAGTCGTATAAGCTTAGCGCCTATCATGTATCCCGAATTGATGAAGAAGTCTCGGATGTTTCACAATCCAAGTGGATTCCTCATCTCGATGGCTCACGAACTTGTTGAGAAGCTTGTCACTGTTATATTGAGTCCGATTGATAGAAGTCCAAGACTTTCTGGTATTCTTAATTAGGTTAAAACTAAAGTGTCCAATTTGGCAGATACGGAGTCGGAGAGGATTATTATGTGTTTCTAGTAAGCAAATGCGATGACTTCAAAGCTCCCAAGTCCAAGCCCTTCATTTGATTTGGAAAAAAAGAAGAAGAAGAAGAAGAAGAAGAAGCTTTCGAACCATTATAGCATGCACTTGTCTTCTCTTTGTGTAGCAAAGCCAAATGGAATCATGTAAATGCTGCATAGTCTGGTTTTTTTTTTGTGATTGGCTGTTCTGCTCTTCGTGCCTTGTGCCGGATAAAGATCGTGTTTTAGAATATTTAGTTAGATATGTAGAGATTAAATATAAGAAATTACAGGATCATTCAATATTATTTTATCTACTTTATAACACATAAATATATAGTAAAATAGTATTTTAGAATATTTAAATTATAACATATGATTAATTATTATTTAAATTCGTAAAATTACTTGTATTTAATACCTACGAAACAACATTTACTCTTCTTTTTCTCTCCCGCTTATTTAAGTCAAGCTATAAATGATGGGAATTTAATTTTTTTAAGTCACTTATAAACTTAAGATTGCAAGATGGTACAAGAGATCGAAACTAGTGAACATAAGGTTTGCTCATAACAACAAAGTGTTAAGGGGCTGTTGCTAGCTAGAGATCTAAACCAGTGAGCTCCGAGCTCTCCTGGGTTTTTAAGGGGCTGTTGCTAGCTAGAGATTTGGTGTATCCAGTTATTAAGTGCGGGTTAGGCGATGGGGCTAGTGTGAACTTCTGGTTCGATAACTGGCATGCTTCTAGTCCTCTCTGGTTGCGTCCAGACCTGGTCGGTTTCAAACTTCAGATTCCTAAGTTGAAGTCGGTGGCAGGGGTGGTTCGGGATAGGGAGAGATGGAGTAGATGTCGGTATGGTCATGTGTTGGAGTCAGTTTTGGATGGTGTTAGGCTTGGTCATGCTCCGGATGGGTGGTTATGGTCAGCCAATCCGGTAGGGTCTTTTACCACTCACTCTGCTCATGCAATTGGTCGAGAAAGGTCAGCAGTGCTTTCTTGGGCGGCCTTAGTGTGGCAGCAGGTCCTATCTCCTAAAGCGGCATTCTTTGTTTGGTTAGCCATGCTGAACCGGTTGTGAACGAAAGATCGTTGGTTTGGTAATTTTGATCCTATTTGTGTTCTTTGCAAACTAGTTATTGAGAATAGAGATCATTTATTTTTTGAATGTGTCTACTCGAAATCGGTATGGAGTAGGATTATGATTTTGTTAGGGAGAATTCCTTCCTCTTATCAGTGGAGTGAGGTGGTGGCAGTAGTTATGCATGAATCTAGTCGAAGCCGGATCGATGGCATTTTGTTTAAGACTACGTTTCATATGGTGATCTATAATCTTTGGAAGGAGCGGAATCGCCGGTTGTATAAACAGGTGGAACACCATAAGTATGAGCTAGCGGACTACATTGCTAACTTGGTGCGGGAGGTTCTGGTGGCTCATGGCAAGCATATTTGTATAAGCTTAGATATGAGAGGTCGCTGGCATATTTAGGAGATTTGAGTTTCCTAGCTGAGTAGGTTTTGTGTTTGTACTTCTTTATTTCCTTTGTAGGACTGTACAGTGTAGTGTTTGGCTTTTGATAATATAATTTCTCTTTAAAATCCCAAAAAAAAACAAAGTGTCCTAATAGATTTACATAATAATTAAACTATACTTAATAAATTTCTTGAGAAGAACAAGACTATAAAAAGATTATAAATATAATCAAAAGCTTTCAAATCTCTATTTGCTTTAATTATAAAACAAAAAAATAATTAGTTATAACCTACATAAAATTATTATATTCTATCATTTAGGTAAAATTAATTACGATTCAATAATCCATTGAAAATATTTTGAAAATGATTTAACAGGACTAAATAACAGCTATCATAAGTTTGTACGCAATTAACAAAATATCTGAGCATGAAATATCTAATTAAATAAATCGTCATGCTAGACCTTGATAGTTAATATATTATAATCAACATACAACTATACAAAACCATAAGAAGAAATAATTCACTGATAGAATCTTTTGGTATGCTATTAGCATGTTCATCGGTAAAATGATAAACTATGCATATCTATATCATTTATAATTTCAGTCTCAATCAAGACTTCAATCTCAAACCAAGATCTATGATCTCTAAAAGTGACTATTAATCTCATATAGAGATTAGTCGCCAAAAGATCTGCTCTGTAAAGATTCATTGATCATAAAAATCAATCATGATATAAACTATCTTCTTTCATAAAAATAGTTATAATATACATTGAGATAAAGTAATCACTTGCGGTCATATATAATAAGAATAATTTCTTGAATGCCTTTCAAACATCACAGTACAATAAATAAGTGTAGTTGATAGCATGTGTTGAGTACTTTGCAAAATTTACCGAACTCTACACACTAAAAATTTGTAGCTGTTGTAAGTTGGGATCGTATCTACAAGGAATGTTTGGTTAATTCTCGCAATGAAAATAATTGATATAAAGGAAATAAAAGGGGAGGCATTGGTTGATGCCAAACAAAATAAAATTAAAGTAACGCAAACAATTTATAGAAAATAGTTAAAAGCGATAAAAGTGACGAATATTTGTAAAACCCTGTTCTCGGATTAATCTCGACCTACATGCAATTAAACATATTTCATTGTTATAATGCTTTCACATCTCTCCTAGAACTATTGGTTGTAGACTAACAACAAGCTCTATTAATCTCGATTTTTCTTTAGGTCATGTTTAATTACGATAAGATCATTTGATGAAACCTAACTACCGAATAACCTAGAAGATGCTCTCTAGATTTAATTGGACAGTTGCATTATAGAATAGAAAATAGACCAATCTAAGCAACAATCACATAGGCTCAAGTCATTTAACTAGGTTATTTTAGTCCTAATGATTCGAAACCATTAGTAGCTACAAACGAATCTCAAACATAACGATTACAGATTATATTTAAGATTCTAACAATGAGTTCATACATAAATGATAACGATCATTCATACCCGAAAACTCAAATCTATAAACATAGGATAATATAATCAATCCATATAGAGAGATTTAAAATTAAACAATGAAAAGATATGCTTAATCGTGACTCTATGTGTCGATATCACCTTCGAACTGGTCTCGGGAAGCTTAGCCTTCCATCTTCTCCACAGTTCTCCATAAAAATAACTCTCTGTTGCCTTTCTTTCTCTCGAAATCCCAAAAACGAAGATTGAATCATTTCTGCCATCAACATAATGTATTTAAAACAAAAACTAGGTTTTCGAGTGAGGTGGCAAAAGTCACGAGCTTGATTTGGCGTGTCACAACCGTTAATGACACAAAAGAGGCTCACGACAGTGCCACATCTTTGCATGGGCGTGACATGGGTATGTCAATATAGATCTCCATTCTAAGAATAAATTGTGTCACCTCAAGATATTTCATATCAAAGTTCTTCGAAGACATCCTCTTCACATTCTAAATATTTAAATTATTGTTGATAAGCAATATATCATCTATATATAGGACCAGAATACAAAAATTTCTCTTATTGAATTTTGACCATGCACAAGAGTTAAGTGCGTTCTCTTCAAAATTTAAATTCATGATCACCTCATGAAATTTCAAGTACCAATATCATGATGCCTATTTTATCTCAAAACATTTGGCTATTACATATGCATCTCCTCTTCTAAATCATTATTTAGGAAGGATGTCTTGCCATCTATTTAGTGAAGCTCAAAATTGAAATAGTTTATTAATGCTATAATGATTTAAAATGAGTCTTTGGCTAAGATTAGTTAGAAAGTCTTAGTATAGTTAACTTCCTTTATCTGAGTATACTCCTTAGCCATAAGTCTTTAAACTTTTTAACCTTGAATTTAATATCTCTTTTGGACTTAAGCACCCACTTTATAACTAATAGATTTAAATGCTTTTGAAATGCTAACCAACTTGTAAACACCATTAGTTTTCATAAATTATATTTTCTTATCTATAACTGTCATCTATTTATTAGAATATCACTTCCCATTAATTCATCATATCTAAGATGAACCACAATATCTGTTGAAATACATTTGTTCTCACCCATATAAACAAAAAAGTATCGAAGGATATAGGCCTCCTATCTTTTTGTGAACATCTCAATAGTGTTATAGGATCAAGGTTGAGTATCCACTACAACATGCTTCATAACATTTGCTTCATCCAAGTCATCCTTATATACCTCTAGAAGTAACTCAATAACTCTCTTATAAACTATAAGAATATGTACTATTATTGGCTCAAGATCCTCAACTATTTCAGCTTTTGATGATATTTATCTACAAGATTCTCTAAAAACTTCACCATTAATGCCTTTACAATTACATCACTATAATAAGTACAATAAAATATTTAGCCTTTTGAACCTTTAGAAAAAAAATTCTTTTATAAGTTCCTTTCCCTTATATTTCCCCATCTAACTATGATATATACGTGCAACAATCCGCTAGGGTTTTGATGTGTAAATGCAGTCCCTCTCAGATTCGATCTTTGGGATTCAAGATCAACCAGATGACGGTGGTTATCTCCATGTCACTGGTGTCACGGAGCATTTGTGAGATGATAAGACATCCAAATACCGGATTAGATTCTAGGCTTTATTTAGTTTTAGGTATTGATATTTGTTGGTAGGATAAGTTTACCCTATCAGGATAAGTTACATATCTACTCTTCTCTCGACGGTGGCATCTCTTCTCTTGACGGGATGTTACGGTGGGACATTGGACACCGACGCCACTATCATTCACTGCCAGTGGGTTCCCATGATCATCGACCCAGGTATGTGTTTACCCATTCCCCAGCTGCTCTCTGTGGTCCTTTAAGTGGGAATAAACTCACAAGTGGATCCCAACTGTGCGTGGAGGTAAGGCTGGCAACTCGTGCCTACCTTGTATTTACTTTTGGTATTTCAGTTCCAAGCAATTATCTGTTGTTATTTATAGTTTGTAGTGTTTGTTAAATTATCTTTCCCATGTCATCTGTGTAACATCCCTTTACCCATGGTAGGGCTAGAGGGCTAGAATTGTGAATTATGAGAATTTCTGAGAAATTAGGAAAATGCACATCATGCATGAATTAATTTGACATGCACATTTTTGCACTTGAATATGATTGTACATGCATTCATGACATTTTTCGGGTATAATTGAGTTATTAATGCGATGAAAATGTGATTTGGTAATTTTGGTGATATTTCTGGTATTTTAAAATTTTTGGTGAATTTTTGAGTCAAAGAAAAATATTAAAATTTGGACCAATTATAGTGTGACATGTGGACTGAGTAAACGGATGACAAATAGCATATGTAGATGTGTGTCTATAAAATAGTGGCAATTGATGGGAGACACGTGTATATCATGCAAAGAACCCACGTATTTTAGGGTTGCAATGAAAATATATTAGGACGAGTACTGTAGCTTTTGATACCCACCGAAAGCATTCAGCAGAGAATCCTTTCTTGGTTCCTTGTCCATCACCGAATATTGAATCTTTGTGTGTAACAGGGTTACTCTTACTACTGAGAAGTATAGCTGAATCAAGTAAGTCGTGTTTAAGTTTGTTTTTGGATGTTGTGTACATGATGCTTTGATGGTTGAAGATGAGTTCATGCATGTATGAGAATCGGATTTTGGTGTTTAAGTGTAAATCTGGATTTTTGAATTGTATGTGTATTGATGAGCAGTTAGAAGAATTGTTTTGAATGTTATTTGGGTAATAGAAGTGCATGATGGTAGAGTGAGAGAGTGAAATCTGAGTTGAAATCTGAGTTTAAAAATCTGGAATCGGGGAAGACGAGTTTTGTGTGATCATACGTCGCGGCGTCCATTTTTGTTCTCGCCGCAACTCATTCCTCTTTGTACGTCACGATGCGTGACTCACCCTTGAGCTCGTCGCGGCGACCGTTGCAGAAAAATCCCGAGAAAAACTGATTTTTGGGCTGTACGTCGCGACTTCACTTTTTGTTCTCGTCGCGGCGAAGGTCCTCCCTTGACAGCTCGAACATACTTTAGTATTTTGACCATAACTTTCTTTGTAATTATCCAAATTGGGTGATTTTTATTTTCCGTAAACTAGAGACATAGGGCTACAACTGTTATGAAGAAATGGAGTTTTAATTCTGTCTCTAAGGTTTTCAATTTTTGGTTGGAAGTTGAGGTAAGATTTCTGCTGGAACTTAAGAACAGTCTAAGATATTTTGAGTATATTTCTTTGTATACATAACCAAATTAAATAATTTTGGTGTCATTAGAAAGATAAGAAATGGGAGAACAACTTTATAGAAGAAAGTTTTGCCTAATTTGGTCATTTACCTTATCTGATTTAGTATAGAAAGTTGACCTGTATATGTATGAGAGGAAAAATCTGAAGTAGTCAATGAAGTTATGAAATTGTTGACATGGTTTTATTTCGATCCAATTGTAATTATACATGGTATTAATGAGGGCTTTGATATCTGAATGATTTTTGATAAGGATCGCAATA
>JAOTBA010000001.1:4156800-4187245 GCA_025629845.1 Erythroxylum squamatum | reverse complement strand
AATCACATTTTTCACAAAAATCACATTTAGACACATATACCGGGAAATGTCATGAATGCATGTACAGTCATGTGCATATACAAAAATTACAATTTATGTGTTTATGGAGGCCATATCATGCATGAACATGCCGAGATACGAATACACATTCATAACCCGTCCCAAAATACTATTTTACCCTTCCCATCGAGGATGGGATGTTACACTCCTACTTAGTTAAAACAATGAAGTGCCTCGTCTTTAAATGCCCATACATATTCTTGATATGGGACTCTCTTCTGCATCAATGTCATATGCTCCACTAAGATTGAAACTAACCCAACACTTTGGAATGACTTCTTCAAATCATTCAGGAAGATTAAATGAATGAGAATCTTTTAAAGATCCAAGGGTGAGCTAAGTGTTGTTTCAAATATTTTTAAGCAACACTCAACTCACCTTTGGATCTTTTGAAGAAAAATACGAGAAATTTAGATGGCCAAATATACCTCTTTTACTTTAAGCTTCAATTTAAAAGTCGTTTGGAATATTTAAATTATTTTTTTCTACTTTCTCTTTCAATTAGATTGTTAGTGCAATAGCCTTATCTCGATATTATTTCAAGGATCCATGTTTAGCTTGCTCATTAATTGAGCTTTGTTTTATTTATACTTAGTATCCTTTTATAACACACTCCTTAATTTGGTGTTAATAAAATTTCTCATTTATCAAAAAATTATGTAATCAATTAGAAAATGTAGTGTGGAGAAGGAATCATATCAATGAGTGAACATGGCTAGAACAAAAAGAAGAAGAGTCCTACTCATTATAATGACTTTTTCATCTTTCTACAATAAAGATAAGTGACTTCAATTCCTAACTCAATTTATACATGTCATATAACTTTGTAATGCATTTAGTTTCAAGATAAATAATACAACTGTTGAATTAGAATCAAGAATTATAGCTCAAACAAAAGTGAAAAGAAAAGGGATAATAGTAAAAAAAAAACTCCTTTTTAGGTGACAATTGTAGGTTGTTTTAACAAGAACAAAGTGCTAAACAACAAGTATAGAAGAGGAAAACAATATTTGAGATTGCAGAAAAAATTTCTTAATTTATTAAGCATAAAAAAATCTATTTATATATTCTGCTTCTGTTGTGAATTGGGCTATAACTTCTTGTTTCTTAGAACACCAAGAAAAAAATTCCAGAACCAAGGATAAAACAGTAACTTGAAGTGCTTCTTATATCGTCTACACATCTAACCCAATCACTATCAGAATAGCCATGCAGACTAAAAATTTTAACTTAACTGAACCTTATCCCATAATCAACTGTGCCCTTAACATATCTAACAATTTGTTTTATAGCTTGTAAATGAATTTCACTAGCACAGTTTATGTACTTTGACAGCAAACTCACAACATGCATGATGTCAAGTCTAATTGTAGTCAAATATATCAAGCATCCTATTAGGCTCCTGTGCAGCCCTTCATCAACCTTTTCAGTTCCATCTTCTCTTCAAAACTTCTCATTTTGATTCATTGGAGTAGCAGTTGGTTTGCATGTTGAATTTCTTGAGGATTTCCTTAGCATATTTATGCTGGCATATGAAAATCTCAATTTTCATTTGTTGCAACTCCATGCTAAGGAAGAAAGTCATCCTCCCATGATTTGTCATCTCAAATATATCTCTTATTTCTTCCTTAAACTTGTTAATAAGCTCCACACTACTTCCTGTGACAAGCAAATCATTTGACATATAGAGATACAACAAGTATTTCATAATCAACCTTCTTGATATACAAAGTAAATTCACTCAAGCTCTTTTCAAAGCCTAAGCTTATCAAGTGTGTGTCAATTTTGTTGTATCAGGTCCTTAGTACTTGCTCTAAACCATATAAGGCCTTTTTCAGCAAATATACTTTTTCCTCATGTCCTTGAATATCAAAGCCTTCAAGTTGTTCTACATAGGTTTCCTCCTCTATGTATCTATTTAAAAAGGCTAATTTGACATCCATCTGGTGTATGATCCATCCTTTTTGAGCAGTTAGTGCTAGCAACATTCTTATGGTATCCAATATGGCAAATGGGCAAAAGTCTCAGAGAAATATACCTCAAGCATTTGAGCATATCTTTTAAAAACCAGCCTTGCCTTATACTTGTTTACAAAACCATCAGGATTAAGTTTGGTTATATAAACCCACTTGACTCCTATAGGTTTTTTGTGTGCAAGTCTATTCACTAACTCCCAAGCCTGGTTCTTCTTAATCATTTTGAGCTCCTCTTTCATTGTTATGATCCATTTTTGATCTACCGTAGCTTCTTCATACCCTGCAAGCTCCATTACAACAACATTACACCTCCGATAAATGTCAAAGAGTGATCTAGTTCCTCTTATTGGTTCATCATTTGCATCATCATTCTCCTTCTAGAACTTAAGCATTTTGTCATTCTCCTAACTCCATCGATCTGACTCAATGAATTAAACATTCCTACTGACAATTATCTTGTTGCTTTGTAGTAAGTAGATCTTATAGGCCTTTGAAATTGATCTGTGGCCTATAAAGATACCTTTATGCTTTCTTATCCAATTTGTCTCTCTTAACTTGAGAAATGTAAGAGAAAGAAAAGTAACCAATTATTCTCAAATTGAGGAGCCTTGGTTTGTCGCCATGCTATGCTTCAAATGGAGTCATTTTCTGTTAAGCAGAAAAATTGCTATGCTTGTAACTTCGGCTTATAACTTCTTTAGCAAACCTTTATCATGAAGCAAACATCTTGTCATCTCTATAATTATTCTATTCTTCCTCTCCATAACTTCATTTTGTTGAGGAATGTAAGGAGTAGTCAATTGGCGCTCAATGCTTAAATCTTCACAAAACTTGTTAAATCTTCTAAAGGTGTATTCAGTTCCATTATCTAATCGAATCACTTGAATTTTGCATCCACTTTAAGTTTCCACCTAAGCTTTAAACCTCTAGAAAATGTCAACAACCTCAAATTTAAGTTTTATGAATTAAATCCAACACATTTTTGTGTAATCATCAATGAGGCAATATAGTACTTACTACCGTTCAATGATGGTGCTTTCTGAGGTCCTCCCATGTATGAACTAGTTATAGCTTTTGTGTAGCCCTCTAAGCCTTGTTTTGTGGAAAGGGCAACCTAATATAATTCTCCTACTGATAGGCAGCATTGTAGGAAACTCCTCCTCCAATTTAGGCAAACCTTCCACCAAATTGTTCTTCTTCATGAAGAGTAGTGCAACATAATGAAATTGTAACAGCCCAGACCACCCGCTCACAGATATTGTCCACTTTGGGCTCCAAGTCTCTCACGGTTTTGCTCTTCCCACACCATGAGAGACTTGGAGCCCAAAGCAGACAATATCTGTGGGCGGGTGGTCTGGGCTATTATAAATGGTATCAGAACCGGCTCTCGAACTATTGTGCCAGCGTAGGATGCTGGGCCCTAAGGGGGTGGATAATGAGATCCCACATCGACTGGAGAGGGGAATGAAGTATGCCTTATACGGGTATGGATACCTCTCCACCATAGATACGTCTTCCCTAGTGTAGAAAGAGCAAAACCATGAGAGGCTTGAAGCCCAAAGATGACAATATCTGTGGGCAGGTGGTCTGGGCTGTTACAAATGGTATCAGAGCCGGTTTCCAAATCGTTGTGCCGGCATAAGACACTAGGCCCTAAGGGAGGTGGATGATGAGATCCTACATCGGTTAGAGAGGGGAACGAAGTATGCCTTATAAGGGTATGGATACCTCTCCACCATGACGCGTCTTCCCTGGTGTGGGAAGAGCAAAATCGTGAGGGACTTGGAGCCCAAAGTGGACAATATCTATGAGTGGGTGTTCTAAGCTATTACAAAAATGCCCCAATCTCCTATGTCAAAGCACCATATTACTTTCTTTTTTCTGTACAGCAGCCTACTCCTCTTCCAACAAATTCAAGGTAAAGCTTTTACCTTTCATTTGAACTTTGAATACCTCTCTTCCTTCTACATCCTTGATCATGCAGCTTTTGTCCTCAAACAGAAGCTTATAACCTTTCTCTAGCAACTGGCCAACACTCAGAAGGTTTTGATCAATGTTAGGAACATATAACACATTAGGGATAAGTTTCAAACCTAAGAGGCCTTCAAGTGTCACTGTCCCTTTTCCTTTTACTAGAATATAATCCATCCCCAATTTTGACTTTGGAAATGACACTTCTATCAAGCTCTTTTAAGAATTCATAGTCACAAGTCATGTGGTTTGTATAACAACTATCTATTAGCCAACTTTATGTAGAGCTATTCCTAGCAAAGCATGATGCCACAAACAACTACTCATTTGGTTGATCAACAACCACCTTAGCTTCTCCTTATTGTTGTTAAGATTTGCATATCTTCTCCACGTGCCCTATCTATCCACATTTGTTACATCTTGCATTAGGCCTCCACTAACATCTTTTTTGTAGGTGATTAGTCTTCTTACAGTAAGGGCAGGGTGGATAGACTTGTGTGTTGTTGTTATTGTTGCTTGAACCTGCTCCAAGCTTATTGTTGTTTTATTTTTCCTTCTTGTTCTTGCCACCATTGTTGTGCTATGGTCTGGCTTGAAAAGATCCCTCCACAGATCCTTCTTGTCTCATAAGCTTTCTCTGCTCCTATACCTGCAATGTATTTTACAGTTCTACCAATTTAATGTTTGACAGGTCTTTAAAATTTTCTAGGGATAAAATTGTGGCCTTAGATCTTTCAGCGATTGCAGCTAGGACTTTCTAAACTATTCTTGAATCAGAGAACTTTTTACCAAGAAGGCTCACCCTATTGACAATGCTAAGGAGTTTGCCAGAGTAGTCCTTGATTGTTTCTGATTCGTTCATCCTTTGTGACTTGAATTCACGAATCAAATTTCATACTTGCATGCCTCTGACTCATTCATTTCCTTCATATTCCTCCTTCAATAAGTCTTAGATTTCTTTAGTTGCTTTTAATGTCATGATTCTAGTGAAAATTGTAAGTGAGACAACTACAAACAGGCTGGCTCTTACCTTTGATTTCCTTTGCCTCCTCTCTTTGTGGTTCTTAATTTGTGCAAGGCTTGGTTTGTTAGGTAAGGGAGGCAATTTATATTCATCTTCAACAGCTTCCCATAGATCATTAACATAAAAAAAAACTTCCATTTTGACAACCCACACTTAATAATTTGTTTCATCAAACACATTACATTGAAAGAAGTTTTTGTATCCATCCTAAAAAAATTTGTAAGCTTTTATGTTTGTGTAAGGTAGGTGTTAGTGTTTAGAAATTTTTTTTGGCTCTCACAACCTCACAACTCCTCAAGATACTACTCTGATACCAATTTGTCGGTTTTTTAACAAGAAAAAAGTGCTGAAACAACATGTATAGAAGAAGAAAACAATATTTGAGACTGCAGAAAAAAAATGTCTTAAATTTATTTAGCATAAAAACATCTATTTATACATCAAAATTATAACAGAAAATCCAAAAAAAAAGTAGCAAAATCTACTGCACATTCTCCACAACAATTACTTCCTAAACAATAGCAAAAAAAAAAAGGTCATATTCCTCCATAACTAGCGGACATTTTGATTGCTTCATTTCTGCATGTGTATGCTGATTTACAGCACATTTTTTTTCATACTTCGGGATACTTAATTAATTCTTTAATTTTACCAGCATTAGCAGCCTATTCAGCTCCTAGGACATGTCAATCGACAACACTTATTTCATATGTATCACTTATGATTAAGTTATAAAACTTTCGGTTTTTTCCTTAATAATTAGTAAGAAATTATGATATAAAAATTTTCATTAAATTATGCATTAGATATAATTCTTATAGAGTCAAAGTCCAAATAGTTTACATTGAAAAGTAAATCATTTTTTATTTAGCACCAAATAAAAGCTTATGATAGTAAATATGTTATAATGATATTAATGAATGAAAAATCACTTCACAGTTTTTGAGTCTTGACTACGAAGAAATTGAAAAGTAAATAAAGAAAACATTTAGTAATTTTCATTAAAGAAATTTGTTAAGTTCCAAATATTTTAGAAGGTAAAAATTTAGTGATTTTTATGATTATTACTAAATATTTTATTATTATGATCGTTTTTAGTAATTCCAAAAATGAAATTTCAACAAGTAACATATTTAAAATTAAGTTATGATATTGGAAATAAACTTACACATGAAATAGTGTTAGAAATATGAAAATTTTGTTCACAACTCAGTTATCAATCAGGTGATGTCTTTAAAGTTTGCGTTTAGTTATCAAATTAGTTAAAAGCTTCTATCAAATTTAAATTAAATTAGAATTAAGAACATTTTTAACTAATGGAAAGTTAGTTAGAAAAGTTTATGTAAATTTATATTTAATTTAGCATTATGTAATTCTTTTTTAAATTAAGTGTTATATTTAAATAAATATATCTCAAATGTTCGTTGGGAATGCCAACTGTATGTTTTTCATGCCAAACTTGGTTGTGATATAAGTCTGGAACAAAAACAAAGTAGCCTGTCGCAAGAAATTAAGGTGGTTGACCTTCTTTATAACTTGGGGCAAACCTGAGGTTTGATGGTTCTTATCTGGCTTGTTATCTTAATAAAACAAAATGAATAGAGATATCTTACACAAGTCATTTTTGGTGTTCTGAGTATTGATGTGAAATGTGCAAGTAGGACTTGTTTTATCTAATGAAAGAACAGCTTTACAAAATTCCTTGGTACATGGTTATACATGGGAAAAAGCGAAGTTTGTACCTTCCTTTTGTATGTACATGTTACAGAATCTCTTTTGCTAGGTTGATAGAGAGTTAGGGCCTGTGCTGTTCTTAGGCCTCGTCTTGGTCTGTGTTGCTCATCATCCTTTTCCATTTGTACGCTACGTTGCTTGCTGGGAAGGGTGGACAAATTCATTATTTCAGATGCTCAAGAACCTTTCTGTTTTTTCATTCGTAGACTTTGCTTGACTTCGTAACAGTTAATAATTGACCTGACAACCAATTTAGCACAATTATTGAGAAAATTCCCACCATACGAAACCAACTTTTTGTGCGTGTTTGGCCCAATCTTGGCTTTATCTTTCATATGTTGATGCTCATCTAAAAGGAGAAGATTCGGATTGTTCCATGGGGATAACTTCTTTTGTTAACTTGAACCAGATACTTCAGAGGCTTCTTGAACAAGAAGCATGGAGGACCTGGAACATGGATCATTGAGCCACTTTTACAGATGTGATTGCTCTGAAGGAGAACCTAATGCCTGGTGCACCTTTGGCTACAAAAACCTTCCTTTTATGGTCTCAAAACTAAAACGTATCTTTATTGGAATCTTTGAATTTTAAACCATCAAAAAGATGGTTAATTGTAAAATCATAAATGTTTCAGATTTATCTACATGTTATATTCTGGTCTGATCAATCAGCCGTGAAATTTGCAGAATATAACTTGGATAACAGTGTCAACTCCATTACTCTTTTTTGTTGCTATACAGACTTTTCTTATTTTTCTGGAAAATGGTCCAAAAGAGGGGTCGTCTGGTTTGACAATTGGTTTTGGATATGAGATAAACGACCTCCACCCGATTTAGTAAACCTATTTTGCTGACTATTCAATTTAATCAGCCTCAGCAAATGGCAGAAGCGCCTTGCTGATCTTGGGACAATACCATCAGCTTCCAGCCTCAGAAATGCTCTGTAATGAGGGCCGCCATGCCTTAGACCTAAGTGCAGAAGAATTAATTGATGGTGTCCTGTGTCGGTGTCTTTCATGCTTTATCACCTGAAATCGTTTTCCAGTGGTTAGCTTCCACAATATGATAATGGGACAAAATCATTTTCCATGCTAATAATTCACGTCTACAAAGCTAGCTATTCATTTCTTCATAATTTGATGTCAGGATAATCAGTCAAAACTATGAAAAAAACATCATCATAAAGCTGAAAGCCTGCAGATGTTGCTCCGCTAGAAGTATCAGATTATTAAATAACTAGAATTGTTCATACATTTTTGTACTTCAACGAGAATCATCTTCTGCTTTTAGTATAATGGTTCGACATACCTGCCAGTAACTTCATGAAGGAAGAAAATCATGGTTTTGAAGAAGCATATCAAATAATCTCAGGAACAGCTTCAGGAATAAGCTCAAATTGGAAAAAGATCAAGTTAAAGATACCTTGTACTCGTCTTTGTCAGGTTTCTTTACTGCTTCAGAATTCGCACTCTGCTTCTGATCTGCTGCCTGCAATTTCTCAACAGATTCTGGTTTCTGCTGCTTCATTTTTGCGTACTTCTTTGCCCGCAACACCTTCATAACCTCTGCAACCGAAAAATATAGTCTTATAAATGAATGCACAACCTCAAGTAGCATACACAAGAAAAAAATGATTCTCATCAGACCCTATTCCTTACCTTCGGTAGTAACAAGCCTATAAGCATGGCCAAGAGAAAGCGTGTCACTTGGCCTGAGAAGCTTAACACGAGTGAACTGCACAACTTTCTGCTCCTGGTTTTCTTCACCAGAAACAGGCAATGGAATGATCAAAGAAACATAATGACCAGGATTCATTTTCATGACCTCACTGGCTGTGACAGGCCAATATAACCTCTCTATTTTTCCATGTGGATGCTGTATTACAAGAGCTGCAGCATCTATGGCTTGACAGTTCCCCATTATCTCTTAGCTTATCTTCTCCAGAAATCTCTCGTGGGGGAGAAAAGAAGAAGACGTGAAGAAAGATAAGGGAAGAAGAGAGGAGGAAGGAGGTGAAGAAAACAACAGTCTCTTTCTGTACAGCTCCCACCACCCTACAAATATACTAGTAAGGGTCTTATTCAAGCGGGCCGTCCCTCAATTTCTCAACTAACAAAAAACAGGAAAAAGAAAAAAGAAAAAAGAAAAAGAAAAGAAATCTTACATGTATGTATTCAATAATTAAAACCCATTTGACATTCAATAAAGAAAGTTTATTTCTTTAGGTGATATCATCAACTACAGAACATATTTGTGATGGTAACAAGGCATGTGCAATGATAAGAACTGTATGGTTTTATTATAATTGGCACCGGCAGGAACCTCGGAAGCTGGTTGGGGTGCCACGTGGAGAGATGTCAGGAGGGTAGTTGGGCCCGTAACTGTCGAAGTACAATTTGTAAGACATAGGTGCGAATTGAATTTTATATGACCAAAGGCAGGCTTGCCTATTGGCACCTATGTCCTATCCAAATTCCCCATTTTCAACCCTTTGGTCCTATAGATTGTAGAACAATGTTGTGTCCTTTATCTTCTGGTTACAAAAAAACTCAAATGGGTTAATGCTACTGTAAGATGTGGATAAGTATATCACCTTCTAATTCATCTAATTCCTGAATAGTGATTTGGGGTTGAGTTTGGCTAAGCATGGAAGCACTCACCATCTCTAATTTAAAAAGAACAAGCACAACTTTTGGTGTGAAAGTTGCACGGTCCAATGCAATTCAAATGTCATGTCTTAGCATATAATCAAGGCTTGCATTAAAAAGATGCTTTAGATTAACCCAAAAAAAAACACTAAGAAGCAAGACTTGCCTCACGCTTCTTTTCATGTGTAGTGTATGGAGGGTGATGTGGATCAAATCATTAGAACACATTTGCATTTAATTAATCAACACTTTGGAGTCCTACCCAACATCAATGCAGAAATTGTAAAAGAAAGTAGCCGTTGGGTTTATTTTTCTCAAACATCTTCAAGGCAAAGTGGCAAACCATACTGCAGTAGCACCAACTCCTGTTGCATTTCAGATAATCCAAGACAAGATTAAGGACAGATGGAAAAGAAAAAGTCAAGATTTGAGATTAATTTTCTTTTCATGTGTTCCTAAGATGGTAATTTTGGATTGGCTACGAAAGAGACAGCGATCTCCCCGAAGGATCTTGAAGAAAACTTTCTTCTATGATTCACATGTGTAAACATCTCTGATTAATTGTCAGTCTATGCAAGCCATGTGAGGTGTTGGGGATCTCTGGTTCAGACAATAAATGGTGACTGGCCCAATTTGCTTATTTCAAACAAGACCCTTAATTTTAAATGAAGGGATCTTAACTCCTTGTGAGAATTGGTTGAAGCAGCCCCTTTGATATAATACAAGATGAAAGGAGGCTACTAATTGTTATATGCTGGTGGTTCTATAATGTTCTTGTGGGGGCAGCAGATTTAGGGTCCGGTATCTTTATGCCTTGCCTTCTAAACATTCTAATTCGTAATTAAAAACTTGTGTACCAAACAAAGGAGTCTGGAGGACTTTTCTTAGTGGGTTTTGTTGTTTTCTTTTTGTCAAGGACATCACTCTTATTGTTGCTTTCTCTTACATTCTTCCCCTCTAATACTAAACTCTGAACCCATCCATCAACATTATCTATTTATCTCAAAGAATGTCTACAACATGAGATTGAAAACAAAAAGAAAGAATAACTAAATCTCATGTCATTTGCTCTTGTTGGGATGCTGCTCTACATGTTCATGTACCACCTACCAAATACTAAGACCATGTTCTTTTCCAACCACACGCTCAGTGCAAGTGTACAATGTAACAAAACCTTTGCAGAGGTTGTTACCAGAATTTATTGGTAAATAAAAAGGCCAAGGAAGGTGGAAGCAAGCCAATTGCATCTGGAGATATTTTTTCTCACATGCCCACTATTGCATCTATGAATGACTTCTTCACTTCCCCGTTTCCAGGAACAAGACCTTTCTTACCAAGTTGTTCCTTCTTGAAAAGCTGCTAGATTCCATCTGTTCTTATTTTTACCCTTTTACATCACCACTAAAATGAAAGGTCAATTATGTGGGCTGCTGCTACAAGAAAAAAGGCAGCAGATTTTATATGCGACAAGAAATTAGAAAAGGGATTTCAACCCTTTTCATGTTGCTCTTGAAAAGGGTTGATACTCTCTCTTGTTTTGAGTCTTGAAAGGCACATTTTAATAGCAGGAAGTGCAATGATCAAGCATTGTTATATTCTCTATTCCCTAATGGAGCATTTTTGATGGTCCTTAACTAGATAATGCAGCATCCTCACTGCAGTCCAGCTAGATAAGTGCAGATAACTTTTATGATCACTAGAACAAAAAAAAGAATCATTCTTTAACTGTCCTTTCAAATAGGAATAATAGTTTTAATCAATAAGGTTCTAAGTTCCTTCTCATCTAGTAATCAATTAAATGTTGGTATCTATAAAAGAGTCACCTTAGAAGTGGGGACTAAACGCCTAGTTTATACACATTGCGTGGCGATGAGGGTGATGTTTGAGAGATAATATAATAACTCATCTCATAATTTAGCGACTTTGGAAAACATGATTTGGTCAACGTAGGTTAAGAGCTCGAGGAAATGAATTTGTAATCATGCAATCATATCCGATATGTTTATGCTCTTGGTCATGTTTATCGCTGTCACACAAAATTAAAAAAGAAAAGAGAGAAAATGAGCCATTAGAACGTGATTTGTCTGCAGTATTTGAATAGCCTTTGATTAAGCCATTAGCAACTGTTGAATGTACAAAAATTGAACACGCATGGCAAGAAAAAAGGACCTCCAACTTTTTGTGCAAGGACCTCCAACTTTTTGTGTAACTTTGGCTATTGCTGATTGACACTAGTCGTTTTGTATCCACTGTCTGAGCGGCTTAGTGGTAAATGGAAGGAGGGTGGATTTCAATTATTGGTTAGGCAGGAGACATGTCCATGGCTTTTCATGAAATCAAGAATAGACACAACCTTCTTGTGGTGGTCACCATGTCACCTCTACAGTCCAGGACCGTGATTTGATCAAATCAGGAATTCATTTGCCTCGGTTTTCTGAGACACTTGAGAGAATAATGGTAGAATTATATGGTTTCATGGAAACATCAAGAATAAGATGTCAGTCCAATGAAAAGCTTGCGGAGCAGGGCCTCATGGTTTCTTCATTTTCCACTAAATATCATTACCTTCCAGTAACTAAGCAGAACGTTCCAGCTTAAAGCCAAAGGAGGGATGAGGTCCCTCATTCCTTGTCACAGTTGCATTGAGAATAAAGCAAATCATTGTCTCAGTAAGTGCTCGTGACCTTTTGGTGTGCTTTTCATCTCTAAATGACCATGATTAACCATACAAATACATTTCATTCGTGCACAAGATAAGAATATCAAATCCCATGTCCTCTCATCTGGATCTTGGAACCTAAGTTTATGCTCTTTTTTTTCTAATATGTTTAGAGAAGGCTTAAACACTGGGTCAATAGGTTGATCTGATAAATAATTGCATAGCTGCTGGCTGCTTTAATATAACTTGGTGCATGTTTCCTCAACCTAGTATTTGAGATGGGGATTGGGACATCACATTGGAAACCAGGTAAAGTAAGCATCAGGACCATCCTATTAACGGTGTTAGCAGTAACATGCCAAATCACATGCAAAGAATTCCATTTGCTTCAATGTACAACCCAAGAGTGTGCACAGCTGGTCAAATTTGTACGGGCATCACATTGGAAACCAGGCTAATGAAATGATACATATCCAATTGCAAGTTGCAACTGTTATCTCTAGTGTGGATGACAGAAACAGTGAAATGCAGATTCAGTAACAAAAGAGGCTACATAAATGGAGTAAGACGATCATTATCATTTATACCAACCAAGTTCTAGTTGCAGAGCTACAATGCAAGTTGAGACAGAAAGAAAGAGGGAGCTACCAAATAATGTAACAAAACCAAGAATTTCATTTTGTCAAGCTCTACGATTCTTGGGGACAAACTAGAGGTTACAACTTGAAAATTATGTTCAAAGATCATACTGAAGGGAAGAACTTGTTAAGATTGAAAGGTAAGGAGTAGAACTCCTCGCTCCTTGTGTCCGTTTTGAACGACCTGAACCTGTCCCACCAGTGCATACCTCTATCCTTCCTGGTTGCATTGTCTTTCCGGTATAACGTTACATCCAAGAAGACCGCCAACAATCCAGCAACAAAAGGTTCTGATGAGAATGGCACATTAACCATGTCATTGAACTGCCAAAAGTGACCATAATTAGTATCAGGATCATCTGAACAAGGGTCAGAATTCTCAGAGAGTAAAGTAGGGAAGTCGAGTTGGTTACCCATCTTGCACCAGTGTGCACTGGTCCATAACCATTAACTGCTGTATACTCATTGAAGTATTGAGGTACTGATAATCCCATGAAAACAGAGAAGCCAAGTATAAACTTTGTTCTAAAGCTGTTTAAGTTGCAGAACTGGAGGAGACTGAGACCTGATGAACCTGCTCGTGTTCAACCCCAAAAAGAATTAAGTTAGATTTTTCATGTTTAAGGTTAAGAAGCCCTCCATAACATACTTTTACTGGTACATACCAACATAAGCAAATAACAGGCAGTATAGAGCTGCAACAATCGGAGCTGGAATTGAGGCAAAAACAGCTCCAAATTTTCCTGAACCGCGAAGTATGTGAGTTACATGTGTTGTTAAAATGGAGGAAGGAAGAGTTCTGTTGGAATTTTAGAACGGAAACTAACTAAAATAAAGTAGGATAGGAAAGAGAAATGCAAGAGACAATTTATTGATGGGTTTAAGTTATATTGACAAAAAGACCTAAATATATAGATAATAAAATAACAAACTTAGCTAATGTTTAGATAAAACAAATTAAATTCAAAATTTTAAATTCTAACAAGATAACAACTTTATTTTAATAGATAAAATTTTATCTTTTAGCATATATCTTATCTTTAAACAAAATCTTCAATTTTAACTCTGAATCAATATTTCTAACATTCTCCCTTGATTCAAAGTTGCAGAAAATTCAAACTATATGAAACACATCTTTCCAAATTTTTTATTTGTGAAGCACCTTCTATGATGCACTTTCTCATCATCTTCACTGTATGATGCACTTTCTCATCATCTTACCATTGTTGAGCACTTTCTCTCAACTAATTCAAAAAAGATTTTCTTCAACCACTTCAACCTTCGCTAGATAAGCTCCTTCCACCATCTTTTCATTTTCTTGATTTCTCGTTGCCCTTCTTTTTTCTTAAACTTACAAAATATTAATCACTCATAAGTCCCTCAAGAATCTAAAGTTCTGATACCATGTTGGAATTTTAGAACGGAAATTAACTAAAATAAAGTAGACTAGGAAAGAGAAAATACAAGAGACAATTTATTGATAGGTTCACATTACATTGACATGAAGATCTAAATATATAGATAATAAAAAAACAAACTTAGCTAATATCTAGATAAAACAAATCAAATTCAAAAGTTTAAATTCTAACTAGATAATAACTTTATCTTAATAGATAAAATTTTATCTTTTAACATATATCTTATATTTAAACAAAATTTTCAATTTTAGCTTTGAATCAATATTTCCAACACTTACATCAAGATAACTCACCGAGAATGGAAAAGAAAATCATGAACCCTGCTGATATTTGAACAACCCTTCGGCTGCCAACGCGTGTAAGTGCCAATAAACCAGCATTTTCGCTGCAGTTGAAGCAAAGCAAATTTAAGGGAAACTTGGAAAGGATTAGAAAGTTGTGTTGAATTGTCTGCTTTAAGATCACAAGAAAATCTTACATAGATACTGAGGATCCATTTCCGGTCCCGAACATGCCAGAGAAGAGAATTCCAACTCCCTTAAGTAGTAAAGAAGAAAATTTTGAATTGTTATGAATCAGCACAAACTTTCAATACTTATAGAAGCACAAAGTCAACCAGGTTATCAGAATTGCAACCAGAGAAATATCACTAATTGATGCAAATTGAGTGAAGTTCTATAATTCAACTAAACAGTTATGATTTCAGGTATGAGAAGAATGAGTTAAATTAGATAACCTGTTTTATTCAGATAGAGTGTCCATAGATTCGTATTTAGCTATCTTGTCTTCATGCATGTAACAATTAAATTACTGTGATAAGTGCAAAATAAAAGTAATCACTTGTGAAATCCGTACCTGCCAACCTACACCTCGGCTAAGGACTGAAGGAGGTATTGGAGTTGCACTAGCATACCTTGACACAGCAATGAAGCCACCAGTGGACTGTTAAGAGTATAAGAAACTAATCAGCGAAGATAAGAATTGTCTAAGACCTGATGTAAAAGAGATTTTGAAAATTCTTAATGATGAACAAAGTGGAATTTGAATATGGAGGAGAAATGCATTCTACGCTTCAGAAGCACTTCCACACATTCACAAATAGGACATTCTTTTGAATCTGTTCCGTCACTATGAACGGAACGACTGTGAGAAATATGCTCACCGAAAGGAGTAGGAGTCAAAATAATTTCATTAATGATTCAAAAAATTCATATGCACAGGTAAACAAACCTCTACAAGGGCAACGAATGAAGCCATCATCATTGCAAAAGCCTCACCAGCATCAAAAGTGGGAGCTCCCCATTGGAAGGGGTATGGTACTCTTATCCTACCAAACAATAAAGATCAGTTGGCAGAGAAAGCTACAAGAAAGGCATAGCATTATAAATTATACCATAACAAGCCCAAGCAGCAATAGACCTTCATATGGCCAGAGTCCGAAACTCATGGAAGTTATACATCAGGGGAGAACACAGTCCCCCATCTGGAAATTTATATCACTCTAATATTCCCTACTCGGTTAGAAGGAATTCCATATAGCCTTACCATGGTGCAGCGCCTATAATTCCTGCACGGTCTGTTCTGCAGCTTAATTGGGTTTTAGGTCCTGTATTCTTATATGCCCCACCCACAGTAAGCAGATGAGCATATATCCACACAATAACCACCGAGAATATAACAGCAAAGCGATCAAACACAGAACTCTTCCCATGCATCATATGAGGTATATACTGCAAAAGCTCATGAAGATTAGTTTTACATCTTATGAAATGCCATGTATGATTAGTTGAAGTCTATGCATTCTCTTCAAAAGTTTCCGGTGAACTAACACAGGAGCGTAGATGTGTTGCATTTACCTGGGAGAAAATTACTAGAAGGATTATCTGCGGTAGTCCAATCTCCACACATTTTGCAAGCTAGCAACCCCAAAATCATTGTCAATGATAATACTTCAACAAGATGTGATATCAAATGGAAGCTCACACTCTTACCAAGGGGAATCCAAATTCATACAGCCCAAAACCAGATAAAGCCACAAGAGGTATAGCAGATAATGGACTCATGAACCTGCAAATCGAAAGGAGGCCTGCATTTAATTAAGATAAAGACAAACGAACTTCTTCACTATTGCAAAGTCCTGACTTCAGACATGTGTCTCTGAACTACCATCAGTATATACTGTACCATGCCTTCAAATTTTGTTCAAGCTAAAGGTACATAAATAGACGAAAGTAGAGACCATCCAAGTGCTGATTATACAAGAGGGGCGGCCTACAGAAAGAATAAAGAAGAATGTAGAAAATCAATAAACCTTGCAACATTTCGCCAAAGGCCACTGAAGCCAATGACAATTTGGAGTGTGGAGGCAACAATGAGAGCACCCTGAATTCCACGCATTATCTTCTCGAATTTCTACATTATAATCACAACTTGAATCAGTATTGCATTGCGTTCTGTTCTGTACTTATATACAACCAACAAGAACAGTATCTTATTAGGCAATGTTTCCACGAAGCCACCTCTGTGGGATTCAAAATTTCACTGTATCGACCAGCCACGACAATTGAAATGGTGGTTGGCAAATATGTGTAGGAACCTCCAATCACAGCAGGCAAACGGGAGCCGAACATTGTTTGGAAAAACGTGTTCAATCCAGCCACAAAAAGTAAAGTCTGAATCATCTTTGCCTTTTCCGCCTGAAACAAACAATTTAAGAAAAGATCCATATGGCCATGAATAAGAAGCATCACATAGCAGAGTGGTTTAGACCCTTAACGCTTACATTTCCTCCTCCCATCTGCGGAACTAAAGTTGTGGGTATAAGCACCGTTGTGCCAAGCATTACCAAGTAGTGTTGGAAACCAAGCAGAATTGCTTCAGCTGCATTTCAGAAAAGAATCCATGAGACAATGAAATCAAGAAATTTGTGTTGCATGAATATAAAACGAATTCATAACCAAAAGGTACTGATGCAAGTGTCTTGTGCAATCAATGGAAAATGGGATATATTGAATTCATTGACTAGATGAACCAACTTGGAAAGGAAATCATTAAGCCTTACAACTACTTCTCTATTTACTAGAAAAGGATACCAAGAAAATGGTAATAACATCGATTTCTCATCGTTATCTTCCAAATACGGAAACTAAGTGTGTTTGAAAGTCAAAGAATCAGAAAAATATGTGAATAGTCCACATAACGCCAGTGACATGTAGCTACTGAAATAAACCACTGATGAAAAGAGTAAGTGTAGAACTCACGCCAAGGAGGAGGACTAGTAATGCAGAAAGCAATATTAGGGAGCTGATCCTTGACCGGATGTGGCTGTAGCTCCTCCTGTTTTGGTGGCGGTGCTTGTCCTGCCATTAATTCTCTCTTTTTTCTCCCTAAGCTCTTACTTCTCCTCTTTGTTTTCCACTACAAAGCTATGTCTCAATAAAAAAGAACCTCAACAACCAATTACGACTAAATACCCCAAGAAGCCAAAACCCTGCCACTAATACCCAGAAAACAGCTTATTAAAAGATCCCAAAAGGCTCGTAATAATCCGAAGAGAAACCTTAAACAACAAAGATGATAAAAAAGTTACGAGCTTATAGCAAAAGAATGAGAATCAGGCAAGCTTGTGTAAACGCTGTACACTATAATTGCTGGTGCAGACAGACAGAACCAACTTGTTAAGGGGTGGATGGGCGTAGAACGTTGCTGAATGGGTTAGTTTAAGTGATAAAAGGATACCCACTTGGACTTGGAGACGAAGAAACGTAAAAGCAAATGTTCAGAGAAAAAGAACATAAAGCAAAAGGAGGGAATTAGGAGCCTCCCGAAGCGAGAAAGAAATCAGAATACCTCTCTCTGCAACCCAAAAACGAATCTCTCTCAAATCTATCTTCCTTGCATTGCTTTAACAATGTTATAGTAATTTCTTAACGTGGGTCTAAGCTCTCTTTTCCAATCACGTAAAGGTAAAGCTTGCACCAAAGCATCCTCCCCCGTCACCTTTACCAATCTCTTGACACCATAAGCTCCAACCAAAAGTTTACTAACTTTGATTTTTATCTCTCTTACACACTCAAGCAAAGAATTAAACTGTAAAACAGTGTAAAGTTAGCACATTTTCATATCATCTGCACTGTACTTGTTTCCGGTTGACAACAAATTCAAAAGATACTTCCCAAAAAAGAAAGTAATAATCAAAAGATACTACATTGATTACTTTCTACAGCTGGTAAATCAATGTGATGAAAAAGATCCTCTTTGAATTTGTGACCGACTACGAGTAGGAGTAGTCATTTCCTTTTCAAGTATTGTCAAAAACCATCATTCTGTCCTATGTGCCGTTTACAGTTCTGGGTTCTTTCCCCTTGCAGTCTCTCTACTGAGCTCTGTGCATGAACACGTCTCCTGAAGTGTACCTCTATATCTGTGTACCGGGAAACTATATATTGGGTCCATAGCTCAGAATCAAAAGCTTAAAGTAGAAATGGAAGCCTGAAGCTTGCACCTTATCTTGTAATGAAGGATGCTCTTAGTTATCTTATGTTAACGGGTAACAGGTCACCTTCACGAGCATCTATCTATCTACTAAATAAGATCCATAAAAAATAAATAGATGGATGGTTATTTAGAACCGGATAATAACAGAGTAAAGTCACAGATAATCTAAACCCATGTTAATACTGATATCAAAGTATAGCAGAAGAAGACAACCTTTTTACTGGATAACTTATTGCTCATTTTTCTTGTACATTCTATCCTATCAGGGTTTGTTAAGAATGTTTCAGCGAAATATTTCACAAATCTACTCCATCATATCACTTCACATCATTCCATTGATGGTCCTAATATTTTTAATGGATATTGTATGATTCTGTTCATTATATAATAAGAGATTTTGGGATTGATTGTTTTCATCCTTTGTCTTCGCCATCATTTGGAATGGAAACAGAACACAAAAGCTGTCCTTGTTGATCAATCCTTGTACATTTACTGGCGAACACCCAATTAACATATCACTTTCTTTGTTTTTCTTATACCACTTTTCTGAAAGTTTGCTTTTAGCAGCTTTCGGCTACATTTTCATTTTCTTACAATAATAGCAGCAAAATTAACTATGGCCAACTGTTCTATACTTTGGTGGAAATTTGACTCAAATACCATCTTAAGCTTTATAAAAAAGATTCCAAACTAAACCTTACATGGAAATACTTCCAACGAAAGTACTCAAGCTTAGCAATAGCAATCACTCAAGTATAATTCACATATGAGAAAAATGAGTTACGACTTCTTCAAACCAAATTTATGAACAACGTATCGGTATTACATTTAGTTTTGGTATATTACTGTATTACTATCGATCAATACTGAGTACCATTTCAGATAATTTTTTAAATTTATAAAGTAGTCTTTGAACTTTTTAAAATTGTAAATTAGTCTCTCAGTATATTGTACTGTATAATTTATAATTTTATATTAACTCTATCTCCAAAAATTTTAATAATAGAAATTTAAAATAACAACAATTTATTTATTTTATTAATATTACTTTTAACATATTTCACATATAAATAATAATCACAATTAATATAAAAAAGTTATTTAATTATCGTAGAAATATAAAATTAAGGATCATAAAAAGTATTTAAAATGTTACAATTTTATAATATAATAAATAATAATTACTTCAAAACTTTAAATAAAAATAATAAATACATATGACTCTCTAACTACTACAATTTATAACAAGAGTTTGTGACGAAAAAAACCAACTAGAAGTGAAATTTGAAACAAAAGCATTTACAATTATATTTATATTTCATATATAGAATTTAATATATACAATATAAGTGAAATTAAAAGAAGAGCAGAAATAAAATTTTGAAACTTCATTCAATTGAATACTCGCTTAAATCGCATTAACTTCAATTCTTATTTGATATAAAAATCTTCATTACTGAGATGAGCCTCATCATCACCATCATTCAAATTTATTGCGACAAATGACATGTCAATACTTTCATATCCAAGATTATCTTCCAAGTCACTCTCATCTATCAAACTCAGTTCCTCAAAAACCTAATCTGCCAAAAGATCAATATAATCAAGGCAAATCGAATCTACAATACTACTTATTCTATTAAGAGTCCTAGTAAAAAATAAAATAAAATAATTAAAAATTACAAGAAATTATATCAAACTTAATAATGATAATAACATATTTTTTCGAAGCTTTAAATTTTATCGAACAAAGTCTAAGTCATTTAATCTTTTGTGCTAGATCTATTCCTTTTCCTGGAATGAATAAATTCAAATATGCTCTAATTTCTTTCACACCCTGTTGTACTTACGCATTGATCTAGAATTCAAATTGCAAACATTTGCAATTCTAGAACACTAAATTGGTCCCATTGAGCAATTATAAGACTATAAAAGTAACATTATAAATAAAATAAAATAATGAATAATTTTCAACAAGTAACGAAAGTGGTAAAAAAATATATACCTAGATTAAGTTTGTCTCTTTAACGAATAAAAATTGACATCCTAAAATCACCAGAAGCATCTTTATAAATCTTTATTTGTGAGCTTAGGAGATCTAGCATCATCTTAAGGGCAACAGTTAATTTCATAGTTAATAACATTATAATATTAACTTCATTTTTTTTTTGTAAAACTTAGTCTAAAATAGACACTAGGATTCAAAAAAGCCCCGGTTACAAATACTGAAGAATAAAGTTGTCTTTCTCATCTCTTATTGATGACTTTAAGATAAGGTATATACAAAGAAAGCTTATTTTTCATATTGACCTTCATTGCTTCTTTCGCCCTCTTCATGATATCATGAAATAACCCATTGTCGCTTTCTTATCACTTTCAACCAGACGAAGTACCCTAACATTGGGACCAAAATTTGTTATCTTTAAGCATAATTATAGAAGCCTTCAATCCATCATTAGACCTAGCTTGTTGAATTATAACTCACTTATTACTTGTAAACATTTGTCTTAATGCACGATTGTAGATAAACTTGGTCACTTTTTTGGCTTGTTGTACAGTCTCATCAATAATATGAAACTATCTAATATCTTCTATATTTTCCAACATCAAGTTAACGCAATGTGCAATACAATGAACTGAACGACATTTTCTAGCCTAACTCCATTCATAACTTCTTCAAATATCTGAAATAGAGTATTGATATTTCTAACAAGACCAAATTTATCAATAGACTTCAAAAATATTGTCCCTTTTGCATAATAAACCAAAAAATTAATAATAGGTTCTTGTCTTCTATTTGTCCAACTATCATATATGACTGAACACCCAAAAGAAACTCAAGTCATTCTTCTTTAATCCAAATAACTTTTTATTTTATAAATATAGTTACTCAAGAAGTTTTCCTTTGTATTCCTTAATTGAAAGAGCTTTGTATCCTAGACTGTAAGAGGCAATAACATCTACCATAAGCTAATAATAATAAGATTGAGCAATATTGAATGTTATACCTAAATCATACAACCTACTAGCCATTGTCATATCCATATTATGAGCTACTTCTTTAAATTGTAAGACATTACAGATTGAAGGTTGAGCTCCGGGAGTTATTCGTGGTGCAAAAAAATTAGACACATATCTTCTTCTTTTCCTAACATCAGGTGTAAAATTCTCTTCTTGTTGAGTAGGAATACTACTACCTTTAACATTTTCATTATCATCTTAACCACCAACAAAAGAACTTTCATTACCAATTTAGTAATTTAATCCTTATCTTCTATCTTTTTCTTGTTGATATTTTTCAAGTAAATTCATTATTTGTTATTTCACATCATGACTCACTTTTTTACAAAACTTCACATAACCTCTGACCATAGCTAAATGCTTATTTAATATGGTGATTCCTCCAACTTTCAAACATTTGTTATAAAAGAAACAAATGATATGGTTAAAAGAAACAAATGATATGGTTCTTCATTCCGAGAACTAATTCAACATAAGCCCAAGTTGAATCATTAAATCTTGTTGAAGTTGTTGAATTATTAGGAGTATTTGAACTTTTTTTCCATTTATTTGTAAAAATAAATAAAGACATATATTAAAATTAACTTAATAATTTCATATCAAAATAAAGTTGTGTAAAAAACATAAAGAAATAGATAAATAATAGTTTCTCAATAACTCATGTTTCTTTCCAACAATAAGTCATTTTGTTTGATTACATAATTCAACCATAAGATCACAACTATAAACTATTTTTTGTAATTATATAATTCAAAAATAAACTTACAACTATAACCTATTTTGTATGATTATATAATTCAATCATAAACTCAAAAGTCACAACTTTAACTCATTTTGTGTTATTATATAATTCAATTATAAACTCAAAAGTCACAACTATAACTCATTTTGTGTTATTATATAATTCAATTATAAACTCATATCTATAATTCAATTTATGTAATCAAGTAATTCAACTATAGACTCTTAACTATAACTTATTTTATATGATTATTGATTAGTTGATTAAATGATCCAACCATAGACTTAAACTCACAACTATAATTCAATTTGTATAATCACTTATCATACGATTCAACCATAAATTAACTAATCCATTTTGATGACTACAAAATTCAATTTATAATATATAACCCAATTTATAATAAAGAATAACCTTTTATTCAAATTTTAATATATCTCGATCTCAAATTTCAGACAAGAACAACCTCAAATTCATAATCCAATTCTAATTTTTAATTCAGACAATAAATAAATAACCTCAAACTCAAATTCATAATGCAATTCAAAATTCTAATTCTCATTGAAAGTCAGAAACACAATCAATTCTAATTTTCAAGTCAACATCATGATAATTTTAATAAATGACACAAATTCAAACTTCCATTTTACTATTCCACATTTACATATTCACAATTCATAATTCATAAGCCATCCATGATAGATTATACACTCATACACCACATCCATAATTCAAGTCTACAACACAAGCAAACACACAAAAACACACACAATTGACACACAAACACGGTTCCACAATTGACACATACACACACTAGCAAAATGCAACCTTGAGTTAAGCTCAAAAGTAATGAGTCATAAGTTACAACACTCCAATTTTAGATTACAACATGAGTGTGATGATTGGCGGAGATGGTGTGATTGATCGGTGCAACTGGCGGTGACTGGCGAGTAACTGTTGGCTGGCACGATACTATGATTGGTGAAAGGCGATGGTTGACGCAACTGGCGATTGGCAGATGAGAGGAGCTGGCGAGTTGCGAGTTGTGGCGCACCTGAGGCGTGGGGCGTAGAGATGGGGGCCAAGCAATTGCTAGATCTGGAATGGTCGAATGGGTCTGGAAAACAATTTGATTTTGTTTGGACTTTAACTTTATTTTTTGCAATTTAGTCCAACTTTTTGAAATTCACAATATTCACTGATATTTGACTGATATTTTTTTTAGTTTCTTACGAAGTATCTTAAGAGGGTCCCAACTATAGGAAGGTATCTTTAAGCCATTCACACTCAGACTAATCCCCATTTAAATTGAGTAGGTCCTTTGTGAGAGGCAAAACTATGACCCCAAGTTTTAAACAGCTGCATACATAAAAACAGTTTGAACCCACGTCCTCGCTTAAATCAGAAAAATTCCTTATCAACTCACCTGCGCCTTGGAGTTATATTTGACCGATATTGACATCAATCAAAAAGGCTAATAGTACCAGCCATTACAAAATTCTCCAATTTTTTTTACCATTTTTCAACCGATACAGGCTTAACTTCCGATACAAAGTCCTGCTTGAAACCCCTTCCCTTGTCAATGTCAATGTTGTCTTAAAAGTAGAGTTTTGTTTTTAATAGAAATCAAAAGAAGAGGAAAGGAGGAAAAAGCACCCCAGGCGTTGTGACTTTTGCACGCAAAGGCTACCTTTCGTCATCACACCATGAATTTTATGAGTCACGAAAAGTCCCCTGCATAGATGTATGACTCGACTTCCACTTTTTATTATAATAAAATTTGTATAATTATTCTTTTTATTAATAAGAATAAAATTAAACACTAAAAATTAAAAAATTATTGTAATAAATATTTAGCAATACATTCATCATTTTTTATTTCGATAACTATGTAAGAAATTTATGAAATTTTATTTGTAAACTGATATTCATTAATCAAAATAAAACTCAATCAATGTTATATTCAAAATTAAATATATTAATTTTCGAAATATTTTTATTTTTTAAAAATAATCATTTTGTAAAATTGTAGGTATTAAATGTTATTAAATTAAAAAACTTTCAAAGTAATTTTATTCTAATTAACTATAAAAACACATGAATATAAATTAAATAATTTATATTTCTTATTACTACTTAATATTAAATAATTAATTAATGATGAACAAGAAAACAACTGATGAGAACAAAAGAAACTAATATGATATAAAAAACCACAAATTCAACAAAAAATAAAACGGGAACCAGACGTAACATGACTAAAAAACCAGGGCACCACACTTGAGGATTCAGGCCAGGTGCTCCTGCAGCTATACTTGTCCCTGCCATTAATGTGATATACCATCTGAGATATCATCATATTGCAATTACAAAGACAGAGACGGTGCCATGAAAAAGCATTTATTTAGATAGAAATTCTTTCCCTGGTTAAAACTGAGATTCTCTTGGCATATGTAATACTTTAGTTGCAGAAAAGGGTCGTCGCCAAGAGCAGGTACAAGCAGCATAACCACAAAATATCCAATTCTCAATATGCTTTCCAGAACTCATAAGATGTGTGCAGAAATAATCCCTAGCTGCTGCCACGAGCTTGCAACCTCTTCCTCTCAAACTCAAGCTGAAGGGACATCATGCACAAAAGTTATTATTCCTGTTCAGTTTTCTACCAAATACAGACTTTTGAATCCTAACATGTAGACTTACCACTTTCTTCACTCTGTCATTAGCAGCAGCAGTTCCTCCACTGACACATTCAGGGAGATATGGAGCGCTAACTCGAACTTCATTCATTACAACTATAGAAGTCTTATCCCATCGCACTGGAAGCCTGGTGACAAACATTCACATGAACTAAAAAGGTTTGGCTTTTGGACATGATCTAGCATTTTTGTTATTTTCATTCACATGGAGACATCAGTGGAAATAAAAAATTGAAATTCTTACTTACATTAAAGTTTCAAAAGTAAAGCAAAATGATTCAGAAAATTCCCAAAAATTATCTGATCAAGCACACATGCGACTTGAATTGCTACAAAACTTACTTAAGATGAAAAATGAAAACCACAATAGCTGCATATTGCAAGAAATATGTCCCAATGCTCAGATGTAGTTACACTAACATCTTTGAAAGTCAATAATTTTGCCATCATAATGCAAACTTATCCACAATAATTTTGCCATCATAATGCAAACTTACTTCACCCATAAAAGACCAATCCAAAAACCAAATCTCGAATAATTTACTCCTGCTTTCTTCAAAAATTCATATTGCTCAACCACAAATATTTGTAATCATTGTCTCATCAAAACCTGCAGCATTTTCAAACTACAAAAATTCATATTGCTCAAGCACAAATATTTGTAATCATTCTCATCAAAACCTGCAGCATTTTCAAACTACAAAAATTCATATTGCTCAAGCACAAATACTTGTAATCATTGTCTCATCAAAACCTGCTGCATTTTCAAACTATGTACACCTTGCCAACCAAATTTAGTTCTAGTAAAGCATGTCAGAAGTCAGAAACTGGGAAACTTGGATCAAACTATCATGGTTTGCAACTGATTCAACTATTACCAAGCAAAGAACTTTTTTCAACACATGGCAATACTAAGGAAGGGCTTTCTTAAAAATTGACCCAATTAAGTTGATTCAACCCCAAAAAAAAAATGCGAACCTACTCAAGAAACGAACTGGCGATCCAGATGCACAGAAAAAGAGTGAGAAAAAAGCATGGAAGTTAAAGGGCAAGGCAATTACGTCTTAGACAAGGCATCAAATAGGCTCTGAGCTTCAGCCGTAACACCAACTCCAATCCTCTCAGCCTCTGCTTCTGCTTGTCTGCAAACCCAATTCAAGTCCTCCAAAACATCCCATCAGAACTTCCCCATCAAACAAAACGTATCAAAGAAAAACACGCAAGCAAACTATTACAACAGATCACCTTAAAGCCAATTCCTCCCTAGCTTGAAGAGCATGGAGATCTATATAACACTTCTTAATGTCAAGAGGGTCCTCAGCTTGACCCAGAAAAGAAAACTCCTTTATATAACTCGCTTTCAGAAATCTTATGTTCCTCCTAGGCCCAGCTTTGGAACCCTCTTGTGAAAGAAGATCATAAATTAAGAAACAACACCAAAAGCACAGCAGACAGACATAGACTGAATCGCAAGTGAAAGACAACAAGAACAAAGGAGGAAAGGATATGAAGGACGAGAATGTTTGAAGGTCGGTCAAAGGTGATAACTTGGCCCTCGAACTGGTCACCAAGTGTTGTCTTGATCGAAAGCAAGCAACCCACTGCAAAATCCTCGCTGTTGCCAGTGTTGACACCTTCCATGGCTGCTCCCTCTCTCTTTCCGGCCCTCTTCAATCTCGTGGAGTCTCTGCCGTGGTAACTTCTTGGGGTTGTTTATGGCTTTTGGATGGTTGGGTTTCGAGGGGCTGAGAGCCCACCCGCACTTGGTGGTGTAGGGTCGTTAACTAGATTTTCATTTTCGGGTCTAGATTTGACGCCAAGTCCAATGGGCCAGAGAGGCAGAATTTTAATTTACATTTAGACTGGTGTGAAGTAGACACCATTTACCCACTTCTTGTCCTGACAAGTGAGCAAATTTAGTACCATAAAAACATATTTCAGGGGACTTTTGTCTCTTGACATGCATGTTCTTCTATGTTCATCCTTTCCTTTCAATTCGCATAATATATAATTTGATGTTCTCCCAGTAGACATGGAATCAGTCTCTACCGACAGGTGTTGTTAGTTCCTAATATTTGATAATGCATTCCCAATTATCGGTGAGTTAAGTCTTCCTCTCTTTGTCACATGACAGCAACCAAATACGTTGTCTAATCGGAACCAATGATTTTGGTTTTGGTTTGTGGACAGCTCCTAAATCCTAATCCTTTGTCCTTGAATGCTAAAGTGACATAAAGCTGGAATTTTTGTACTGTAATGATATGATCAGATTTAGGTATACATGTATAGTTTCTATTGTTAGAAATGACGAATGAAATGGAATAACATCTAACAATCAATCTCTGTGGTCCCTAAAGAATGGAGCTCCGAACAAGCAATGATCTGGAGTTGCATTATTAACTACCATTTTCGTGGAAAATAATCCATAATCATATCAAAAATCGTTTCTTTTATTGGCGAATAGACAAAACAGACATCCATTTGATTCCTCCAATCAAATTAGCAAATATATGCTAGAAACCAGGAATACTACTGTTAGTAAGCTTTGCTCTTTCCATGCATACCAAAAATTTTTCTCATGCTTGATAAATGCTTCAAATTTTTTTAAAAGTCAGGCTTCAAAAGATCTGTATTTTGAGTTTTACTCACTTATATGCAGAGTCCAGAATAGTTGGAATCGTAGAAATACAAATAAGCTAGGAATATTTAAAATGAGAAATGTGCATACAAAGAGATTTAAGTATGAAGTTTCTACTTGGTTGGTTCTTGTACTTGAGGAAATACGTCATTGGAGAAAGACCACAGACGCTCGCTGAGAATGGAATACAGATATATAAGAAAAAGGGCAAGTTGAATTATGTAAAGGTGGTGTTTGCCACGTGTAACATAGGATGCGAGGCATTTGGAGGAGTGGTTGGACGAACCACAAAGAACATGGTCCAAGAAAGTGAACACAAACAAACACCGTATAGAAAAATGAGATTCTCGAGGTGACTTTGACTGCTCACCCCCTTCCATCCTCGTGTTTCTTTTCGGAATCAGTCAATTCTCTTGAAGCTTGGCCTCTGCACATAAGTCTGCTTCCAAATTGGCAGAATGCAAAGAATCCATATCTCAAAGTAGAAGGCTAAACAATTTCATTATTATTAACGATAGTACAAGAAGCGAGTCCAGATGGGCACTATTAGTCCATCCAAGTATCATTCTTTCTATTTCCATGTCAAAACGCTTCTTCGTTGGATGTTTTTTGCGATTGTTCCTTTGCTTCTGTTTCGCTTCTACTTCTATCCTCACCCAATTCTTCATTCTCACCCTGTACACATCTCTTCCTCTGTTTCTCCTTCTACAATAGGTAAGTGTGTGAACTTCGAAGAAAGTTGGTTTCTTTCTTGTTATTTGGTTGATAACTTTGTTCTTTGATTGTTTCGGATATGAAAAAGCGATTCTTAATACTGTTTATTATTGCAGAGAAGGAAGACGCACCATGTGATTACACCAATGGCAGATGGGTTCATGATACGAATGGTCCTTTATACAATGGCACGACTTGTGGTACCATCAAGGAAGGTCAGAATTGCATTCGCCATGGCAGACCTGACTTGGGTTTTCTTTACTGGAGATGGAGACCAGAACAGTGTAAGCTTCCAAGGTTTGAACCCAACACATTTCTTCAACTTCTTAGAAACAAACATTTAGCATTTGTTGGTGATTCCATGGCTAGAAACCAGTTGGAGTCACTTCTTTGTTTGCTTGCCACTGCTTCAGTCCCTAAGCTTGTTCATCGAGATGGCGAGGATAACAAGTTCCGTAGATGGTATTTTGAGTCCTACAATACCAGTATATCAATCTATTGGTCACCATTTCTGGTAAAAGGTGTGGAGAAATCGAAGACTGGTCCTGATCATAACGAGTTGTATTTGGATCATCTTGATGAGAAGTGGGCAGCCGACATGGATGGGTTTCACATGATTGTATTATCAATTGGGCATTGGTTTCTACATCCAGCAGTTTACTATGAGGATGGTCATGTAATAGGTTGTCATTACTGTCCTGGTCTTAATCATACTGAAATTGGGTTTTATGATGTGCTAAGAAAAGCTTTGAAGACTACACTTAACACTGTAATTGAAAGAGTGAAGACAAAACGAAATGGGATAGATGTAATTCTGGCAACATTTTCACCTTCACATTTTGAAGGTGAGTGGGACAAGTTTGGTGCTTGTCCAAAGACCGAACCTTACGGGAAGGGTGAGAAGTCGCTTGAAGGAATGGACGCAGAGATGAGGCAAATTGGGATTGAAGAAATGGAAGCTGCAAAATTGAATTCCCATTTACACGAGCTGAGATTAGAGGCACTGGATATCAGCAAATTGTCATTGATGAGACCGGATGGACATCCAGGTTCTTACATGCATCCAAATCCCTTTGCCAATGGTATAACAGAGCGAGTCCAAAATGACTGTGTACACTGGTGTTTGCCAGGGCCTATAGATACATGGAATGAGATATTACTAGAGGTGATGAAGAGATGGGAGTATGAATCAAGACAAGAAGAAAGTTGAGCCATTGCAAGTGGTGAAATGGATTTTGTCAGGCCTCCAGATGAAGACAAATTAAAAATTCAGAGGTTGGGTTGGTAACAACTACGATGGTAATTTTTAGTGATCCTTGTAAAGTGTGCAAAATGATGTGAATATGAGGTAAGTTCCAAACTTTCCATTTTGTCTACTGGGTATTTGCCTGTAATTAGGTGTTAATGGACTTTTCCAAGTCAAGGTGCGGTTGAAATTTGAATGAGTTGTAGTCCAACAAAAATACGTTCTCCAACTGCTTTTGGACTTGTAAAAAGCAAAGGAGACTGGGTAAGAACAATTTCAATCTTCTTGTTGAAAGTGAAAGTGACAACCTCGGAGTAATAATGACTGGTTCAAGGTATCCAACGTAACTTTTCCCAGCTTGCAAATGAAGAGGAGTGTAGATCGCTATTCTGTCTTACTCTCTGTCTAATGACAGAACGACAGCGTTTTTTGAACAAAAATTGGACAGCCTTGTTTTAACAATGGACAGGCGCCGTTTCTAGTACATGAATACAGAGCCAACAAGCCACTTTTTGTTTAATAATAACCAAAGCCAAAAGCCAACTTCAAACGATCTACTGTATTTTTATTAAAACATGGTCATTATTATTTATAAATGTTAATAATTTCGATATAATGATTAGTGTATATATTAATGTATTTAGATATTTATTATTTACTATTAATAATAATAAAAATAATAAAAATAATATATGCATTATATTAATTAATATTATTTCCATTATTATAATAACTGTTAAATATCTAAATAAATTACTTAT
>JAOTBA010000001.1:4141413-4156700 GCA_025629845.1 Erythroxylum squamatum | reverse complement strand
CATTGATGCAGAAGAAGTCCTTGTTTCATGGTTGATGCAGAAGAGTGGAAGAGTCGGCTATGGTTATTTACGTAACTGGCAGAAATTATCATAAAAAATAGCTTCCCGCAAAAGCTAAAACTTGGGCTTTTCTGAAAAGCTCCAATTTTTAGCTTTTGAAAAAATTGTATTTTGACTTTTTCAAAAGTTATTTCTATTTGAAAAGTGCTTTTGAAGTTTGCAGCCAAACACCCACTTTTTCCTGAAAATAGCTTTTGCGATGAAAAAAAGTGCTTTTGGAGCCTTCAAAAGCTGAACCAAACACACACTAAGGCGATAAGGTATCCCTAATGATTATATTTGTATCTACAAGAATCAGACTTTAACATCGGAGTCGAACATGATCTTGAAACATTTTCGCAAGCCATAAGTTTTAAAGAATCAAACTTAGGGTACAATGCCATGAAAGATGAGATGAATTCTATGGCATGTAATCGAGTCTGGGATCTTGTTACATTGCCTGATGGTGTAAAACCCGTTAGGTATAAATGCGTCTTTAAAACAAAGAAAGACTCATAAGGCAACATTGAGCGATATAAAGCAAGACTCGTTGTTAAAGGATTTACTCAAAAAGAAGTAATCAGTTACACGGAGACATTTTCTCCTATATCAAAGAAAGATCCTCTTCGAGTAATTATGGCATTAATATACCATTTTGACTTTGAGTGACATTAAATGGATGTAAAAACGACGTTACTCAATGAAGAACTAGAGGAAGAGGTTTACATGAAACAACCAGAAGGATTCTCCTCTACTGATAGTGAGCATTTGACTCGCAAGCTCAATAAATCCATATATGGCTTAAAACAAGCACCTCGCCAATGGTATTTAAAATTTCATGAAGTCATCACTTCATTTAGTTTTAAAGAGAACCCCATGGATCAATGTATATACCAGAAGGTTAGTGGGAGCAAGATTTGTTATCTTGTGCTATATGTGGATAATATTTTACTTGCAACCTATGATAAGGGTTTTACTATATGAGGTGAAACATTTTCTCTCAAAGAATTTTGATATGAAAGATATGGGTGAGGCATCTTATGTCATTGGCATTAAGATCTATATAGAAAGATCTCGAGGCATTTTGGGATTGTCTTAAGAGACTTATATCAACAACATTTTAAAGAGATTTCGGATGAAAGGTTGTGCACCAAGTGTAGCACCTACAGTGAAGGGTGATAGATTCAATTTGAGTCAATGTCCAAAAAATGAGTTCGAACGGGAACACATGAAGAACATTCCATATGCTTCAGCTATTGAAAGCTTAATGTATGCTCAAGTCTGTACAAGACCAGACATTGCATTTGAGGTTGAAATGTTAGGAAGATATCAGAGTAATCCAGGTATTGATCACTAGAAGGTTGCAAAGAAAGTGATGAGATATCGTCAAGGAACGAAGGATTATATGCTTATGTACAGACGAACTAAAAATTTGGAAGTAGTTGGGTGCTCTGATTCAGACTTTGTTGACTGTATTAATTCAAGAAAATCAACTTCAAGTTATATTTTCATGTTAGCTGGTGGAGTTATATCTTAGAGAAGTGTCAAATAGACCTTGTCTGTTACTTCTACTATAGAAGCTGAGTTCGTATCGTGTTTTGAGGCCATCTCGCATAGTATATGGTTGAAGAGTTTTATATCTGGGCTTAAAGTTATGGACTCTATTTCTAAGTTGTTAAAGTTATACTGTGACAACTCAGTTGCGATTTTTATGGCTAAAAACAACAAGAGTGGAGGTCGAACTAAGCATATCAACATTAATTATTTAGCCATAAGAGAATGTGCTAAGGAAAAGAAAATGGTCATTGAGCACATTAGCACTAAGTTGATGATTGCAGATCCTTTAACTAAAGGCATGCCACCTAAGCATTTTAAGGATCACATAGTACAAATGGGACTAAGTTCTGTAAAATAATGTCATTGATTGTACATTATTTTCAATTAAACTCTTATTTAATGTGATGTTTCTCATATGATTTGTGCACCTATAGATATTCATTTTGTTATATTGAGAATCTTCATTAAGTTTGGACCTAGAATAAACATATGGTTTATTCATTAAGTTGAAGGACTATGTGTAGATACGTAATATAATGTAATACGTGGAAGATATTACTCGTTATAAGAGGACTTAACACCATGATTCATATATTTTGTTTCTCCATAAAGTCAATGTTGAATTATATAGACCAAGTAGGAGAATATTGGAATACTCTCGTGGTCCATATGATTCGCAACCATCACAATGTTTTCAAAATGTTGTGATGGTCTATAGTTGTCCGTTGTGTCTGTAATGGGCAGAGTAGTATATGGACAGTTATGGGTTGTTTTTGGGTTTCTAACCTTTTGCTTTCGTTTTTAAGAAAAGTTTACACCATTAAGTTGAGAGTTTGAGAGGTTAGAAGATTTAGAAACACTTCATTCATTAGTGGGATTTAATTAGTGGATAAAGTTTTTTCGGAAGGCAATGGATGGAGGTATGGTTTGTTTCGATTATGCTTCCGCCTATGTTTTGATATATATATATATGTTGATACATACGAGAGGATTTGTGAAATGCATGTAAATGAATTATTCTAACACACGCAAGGCACCAACTCCATGAAATAAAGTCACAATTAATACTTGAAATCATAACATAATCTCCAAAATACCTAAATCAATGATTAAAAAAATCAACTGGTTTGGTCAATTCAACAGTGGAAATTTTGAACTAACTAATTTTTTAATTCAATTATTTATTTTAATAATCTTTATTATTAAAAACTGACTAGTTTACTAATTAATCGATCAATTTTGTAAATTAATCAATTTTTATAAATCAAAATAAATAAATCAATTTTCATTTAACACTTTCCTTTTTCAATTAAACTTTAAATTCTTTGATGATAAGAACAATCTCCTTCAATTATATTTCAAAATTTTTAATTTTATTTAATCTTTAAATGGTTTTATGACGGTCTAATATCATTTGAACTTTTTAAAACTTAAACCTCCTATCTTACCGGTTTAATTTCGGGTCAAGTTTTTAAAACATTGCCTTAAATCACATAATTTACATGAAATTGCAACTGCATGTAATGCATTTAATATAAACAAAAGATCCTAACTACATCAATTTTGTCCAAGAAAACATCTATTTAACATAACCCCTGCTTAAGGTTTATGCAATTCTTTCTAAAATCGAGATATTAAATCACTCAAACAATTAATCGAGACATAAAATAGTCACTGAAAAAATTAACCAAAACATTCAACTTAGAAAAACTAATTGGTATATGCCACATGTTAACCATACAAAAAGTACTTTTAATCCTTTTTTGGTGTATAAATTGACGAACACTATTTGAGTTTCCATTATTGTTATTGAATCCTATTTAATTATCTCTTTTTATCATTTATAGTCACTTCTTTTTATTCTTTACCATCATTCCCCTAGTTTCCTGTCCCTTTTCAATTTTTATTTTAGCATAGAACTCTGCCTTATGTGGACTTTTCAAACATACCAGTCGATCAATGTCTTCTTTTTTTATCTTACACTAGTTAATTAGTAAGGCATATAAGTTAACTTACAAGCTTAAATTAGTCCTAAATATCTTCTTATAAACATAATTTCTTGAATCACTCTAATTTATTATTTCTATTAGATGTTATATCTAATATATCAGTTAGGGTTCAATAATGACTATAATTATACAAATATGTTTATTCATCAAAATTTCCTTCTCGCTTAAGTATATTTATCATAATTAATCAAATCATACACCTTCTAAACATCTAATAGCAATCTTTAATTTTATATAAAAAATTAAAATATCTTTAAAATATAATAATTAGAAGCTCAAAATTTTGGGTTGTCACGTTCTCACTTTTAATAGAATTTTCATCCTCAAAACGTAACTTGCTTGTAACTTTAAATGTTATTATCTAAAACTCTATACATATGACACTCAATTTATCCTTTTCGATATTTTTAAGACAATAAAATGTGAGTTTAAATTCAATTCTTACTATCTAACAAAGCAATGATAATAACTAATTTATTTTACCACTACCCTGCCCCCACCTCAAGCCCAAGTTAATATCTGACAGATTGTCACCTAATGGTAAGGCCCAAACACTCAAGCCTTATCATCGAGCTAATGCCAAACCATGTTCAAACTGGTAATGATCCAATGTGCTTCAAAATAGCTAAAAAAACTCTCTTTTATTTACTAAAAATATTAATTATTTAGTCTTAAAAATAATCTCAATCTTTGTTAAATGATAAAAAATCTCAAATCAAACTAAAATAATATCCATTAATATAAAATCCTTTAGATTTGACTTTATATGTTATGTGTTAACACCTTGCTTAGATTTTCACGCTCATCCTCAGATTCCTCACCTAAAATAACACATAACCTATTATCTGTTGTTGTTTATAACTTATGGTCCGAAAGAAACCACAGAATCTTCAAAGACAAAGCCATGGAAGCGGGGAGCATCAACTCTAAAATGATCTTCCAAATAATAGAGCAGCTGTGCTCAAACATTGTGAGCAGGTAAATTGAGATTCTGGTTACTGGTTTTCTTTACACTTTTTGCAGGTACTATTTGAAATGATCACTCATGAGCCCCCTCCCTTGTCGGAAATCAATACAATGATGACCCCAAAATGAAAGAAGGGATGTAAATCAGATGATAAGCACAGAAAATGTTGAACAAAGGTGGACACCAAATCACCCTCAGGTATAAAAGCAAAGAGAAATTCAGGCCAAGAAATTGCTGGTTTCGACTTAGTAGAGGTAGCAGGGACTGGATAAGCATTGGCACTCCTTTTTCTCATATGTATGGTGACCAACTTTATCTCAACACTGCAGTGCACATGTACTAGCTCATGTTTTGGGCTGTCAATTTAGTCTGTGTTGTATTAATGTTGGCTGTTGGAAGTTGATGTGGGTATACTGGTATTAATGGGATGAGATTGATATTATAGATATGCAAGATAACTTGGCAGGAAGATAGAATAGACTATGAGGGACTGTTGGTGGAAAGGAATTAGGATCTTACGTACTGTGAACCTTTTGGTAGCAAAGGAATGTTGGTTAGGTCTTTTAAGCTATGTACATAACTTTTTATTTTTTGTATAAAAATTCTACTGATTTATCAAAAAAAAAAAAAGAAAGTAAAATCTATTTCACTATCTCTATATACACAAATTCTTACCACCTATGCCTAAATGACATTATCTATCTTTATAATGAATATTAGAAGAATAACATGTACGTTATGAAAATATTCTATAATACATCATACTTAATGTAACATACAATGTTGCAAATATCATACACTTTTCCATATAAACTTCTAAGATAGGCATTGACTAATTCGTCCCGACTAATAGATCCATAAATCCTCAGATTTGCCTTTAGATAATAAGTCCTAAGCAATATATTGGTACAACCCCAGCCCAATGCCTTTTAATAAATTTTGATTAACCATCTCTCATTATCACATAAAATATACTAACAATCAATGCTCTTACAAGAAATTAATTCATATAAAATGACATAAATTAGTCACTATAATATGCCAATCACACATATAAGCATCAACTCTATGAAACACAGTCATAAAACACTCAAAATTGCAATGATCCCTTCACGACATCTTAAATCACACACATACATGCAATTGTAATTACATATGATGTATCACACAATCCATATAAATTTGTACAAACAAAAGCTCCCATTTATGTCAAATTTGTAAAAAAAATCATTTCTTACTATAATCCTAATTTAAGGTTTATATTAAGAATGGAAAAAGGGCCTAAGCTGACTTGGTCAAACATTAATTTAACATTTTTAGCTCGAGTTGGATAGGTTTTAGGTTAGGCATGGGATCTTTTTTTTAAATATTTACGCTTCAACCATTTTTTTCCAGCTTGAAGCCTAACTTATACTTTGAATTAAACCTAGTTCACTATTCATTCACTTCTTCTTTTCTCAATCTCAATCCTCGACCGTTAGGCCTCTCTCAGAATTGGTCAATTATTGACGCCTTTCATGCCCCTTATGTTCGTTCTTCTCTCAAGTCTCACCGCTCAATCTTTAAAGTCTCTCAAGCCTCTAATGTTTCTCTCTTAGCTAACGATTCCTCTTTTACGGTAATTGTTGTGGATTTATGTTTTGAGAGTTATGGAGTTTAAATCTATATAAAACTAGATTATTCTTAAACATTTGAAACCTAATATACCTTATAAAAACATTACAATAAACCAAAGTATTATGTTTTTATATAGTTCCACAATAATATAACATTTTGGATTTAGCAACTAAGGGGGTCATTGACACGATGGAGAAGAGTTGATGAGTTAGATTGGGTTGGGTTGAGTTAGGTTAAGAGTTAGGTAGTTTAAACTTCAAGCAGGCTTTAGGTCGTTTGAAGTTTGATCAGGCTCAGGCTCAGGCTCAGGCTCTAGCTTGGGTAAGATTCGGGTTTAACTAAAATGAGCAAGGCTTGATCGAACTTTGAGCTAGGCTCAAATCGCTTGTAAGGAGCTTCAAGCCAAGTTTAGGCAACCTTAAGCTCGGTCCATTGCCAACCTTAGTTTGTACAATTCTTTTTAAAATCAAGATAATAAAAAGGAAAAAAATTAATTGATATATAAATAAATGATAAATAATAAAAATAAAAAATCAACTAAAAGACCTTAATTTGTATATACCACATGTCTATGTTTTTGTACACAAAAATACCTTAAATCTCCTTTTTTGGTGTGGAAGTTAAATGAACATTACCTTAATTTCTATTATTGCTGCTAAATCCTACAAAATCGACTTCCTTATCACTCATTTTTGCTTTTTTTTTATTCATTATTGCTCCTCTAGTTCTTATTCCTTTCCTTATTTTGATTTTGGCATAAGAATCCCTTTATTTTTTAAAATAGCTTTGGTATATACTAGTTGATCACCATAAGACATCAGTCGACCAATGTCATCTTCTTTACCACATAACCACCAGGGTTCATTGATCAACTGATAATCTTGAATCAACCTTGATTTTCTTCTTATGGATTGTAAAGATAACATTTAATCTTTCCATATTTTCTTGAATCACTTTAATTATATTTTTTAATCAAAATTTATAACAAAATATTGATAAGTATTTTGTGGTGGCAACAAATAAACTAACATGATTCTTCACCAAAATTTCTTATTTTATAAATACTCTCCTTATAATTCATTAATCCTACACCTTCTAAATATTCAATACCAAATATTCAAATTAACTAAAAATATTAGCAATCTCTCTAATGTTTTAAATTTCATTAAATCATCATAAGATCAAAATTTTTAGGTCTTACAAGTTCCATAACTTATTCAACTCTTTAGCATTTATTTAAACAAGGAAGTTTTATAATATAACGCGCTTGCAAATATTAAAGTCTTCTAGGAGTTTAGATATTATTAAGAATTAATAAGTGAATTAAGGTTTATTCATGTTATGAGTCTGTATAAGATGGATCATGTAAATTGCTAATCGAGCCATTTGTTAAGTATATATTTTACTTTATAGCTTATGTGGTTGCTAAGGTTCTTAATGAAGCAGTACTTGACTGAAAGGACAGTTATGCTGTCTTAAGAAAAGCTTTATTCTATATCAAAAGGAGATTTAGAATGAAAAGGAACTTATATATAAGAGAGATTTATAATGCAACATTGTAATATTTAGGTAAGATGTAATATTCCAGGAATTGTTCTCCTTATATTCCTACCCCATTAAAAATTGATTACAATCTTCACTTTGCTTAGTTATTAAAAATATATGAATTTGCAAGTTTATGAAAAAGTTGTAACATTAATGCACATAAATTGGATCAGGTTAGAATTTTGAGTGTATGTTCTTGAAATGTTTAGGAAAGGAGTAAGTTGGAATCTTCTAAAGGCAAATAAGTGAGTATCTTATTTCTCATATGAGCTAAGACAAAGGCTTGCTACTCCTGCAGAATGATTAATTCTTACCCCTTCAACATGTACACACAAATAAGGTACATCACTCTAAGATTAGTTCTTACAATGTTGTAGAGATTCAAATATTTGATGTGTAAAAAGCTTCCATTTGTAGATAAGCATGGATATATTGCTATTTTATCTTTTGATGTGGAAGCTTTTTCAAAGTTGAATATGCAAAAGGCACGACTTGTTTGTGTAAATAATCTTTAATTAATATGTCACTGGGTGAGACAATTATTTGTGGACTATTTCTCTCCTGTTATCTTTCATTATATGCATATTATATGTTACTCCTAGATAATGTTACTCACTCATTTCAATAAATTTAAGAATTTTATATAAATGCTTTAATTTCAAATTTTTATAACTTCTTGTAGCTATAAAATGTTATTGTTTACTTTCCTCTTATATTCTTCTTATTTTAAATCCTAATACTTGGTCCACGTTTGTAAACACATAGCCATAAAGACTATTTTGGAGACTAGGTCCTTAAAGAATGTGGCCTTAATTATATTTTTCATGGGCATTTTGGTTATAAAAGGCGATGGTTGTTTCCGACATATATACTTATGGTCACAATCTTCATTGGAGTGGTTTGGATAATAATAAGTTGTTTCGGACAGCATATCTTCAAATTTAGGCTTGTTAGAATGATTTTGGTAGTTTGCAATCCTGTTAATTCCTAAAGATCTCTTCTGAGAAATTTTTTATCGGTGGATTAATTTTCAAACTTTTCTTTTGTCTTTATCAGTATGCGAGCAATACCTTTAGCTAGGATATGTTTTATATCTTCGTTCGATTTGGTAGTTTTTACATACTCAAATACATTTTTTCCAGCTCCATTTCTATGAAAAATCTGGAAAAACCTGTTCTCTTTAATGATTTATTCATTTCATCTAAATAAATCAAATTTCCTATAACCATAGGCCCCTTGATGCACTCTAATATTTATGATGGACATCATGAAAGCTAATATACAACAAACCAATCTTTCTCTCTCTCTCTTTTTTTTAAGTCATATTCTTTTTTTATACCGCGTCATTCTCCTTGCTTGTAATTTTCTACAGGGGCATCATATACAATTGTGCAATCATATTTGAGCATAAAAGAACCAATACTACTTCTATGAGACCAAGTCAATTTGCACATCTACTAGAGACCCCACCTTTTCTTTCCCAAACACTTGACCAAGTCAATTAAGAAGATCGTGAAAAGCTTCCTGTGGGTAGGAGATGCCAACAATGCTTCACCAATCAAGATAAAGTAATCAGAGATCTATATTTCCAAGGACAAACAGGGTTTGGGAATAATTCCCCTTAGAGCAATGAACAAGATATTGTTGGAGCAAGGACTATGAAACCTATTGATAGACAAAGAGTTTCTATGGATCATGTGGATAAACTTTAATTTCCCAAATGGGTACATCATCCAGAAAGTTAATATCAAGTTTAGTACCTATTAGTCAGTTAAGCATATCATAAATATGAGAGAAAGCATTAGTGATGAGCTAATATATAATTATAGGGAATGGTAAAGATACTCGATTTTCGTATGATAAGAAGAACAAGCTAGGACCCCTACACAAACTTCCGGACTTTAGTTTGTTGACATCCAGCATACCAGATGACTCCAAGGTTGTAGAAATTATCTAAGGTAACTCCTAGCATTGGCTTATAATTGATTCCATTGGCTTTACCACCATAAAAGGTAACATATATATATCAATCTACAACCCTAACTCTGATGAAGAAGACATAATCATATGGCTAAGACACCCCTTGAAAACCTTTATCAATCATTCATACTTGGAAATATTATTAGGTCCTTACCAAACAACTACTTGGCATAACTCGGTATGGTTCCTCGACAACTTACCTAAGACTTCATTCATTCTATGATTAGACATTAAACGAAGACTTAAATCAAGGATAGGTTCTAGTTTACAATAAGAAGTTTTGAACATGTTCTCTTTATAACCTGGAATTAGGACCATTCCACATGTTATTCAACTTTCAATATTTCACCTTGCTTTGGTACAAATTATATGCTTTATATAACATTCATTATGACAAACAAGCTTGGAATTAGATAGTAGATTGGGCAAGCAAACAATGATTCCTTAATAAAGGTGACTATGCAATCTTTAGACTTGAATTTGGAGGGAAAGAAGCCAAAAATACGTAAAAAATGAACAAAATGACATACAAGATTTATGTAAAAACACATTCTCTTAAATTAGCTAGGGAGCTCGATAATGCCAAAGACATCATTAAGATAAGTGTTAACACAATAATCAAACGAAACCTATCTCAAGATATATGATCGGACTTTCTGACTTAACAACTAATGGATTACCTCCTACTGTATCTTAAACATGGTTATTATATATCAGTTGATTTTCAAATTTTTTATTTCTCGTTATTTAAATCAGAATAATACCCAAATTCATCGTGAGGGATGATAATTATCTTTCGTCCTGTTTTTCTTTTTACCGTAATGTTTTTGTTGCAAAGCCTTATAACATAAATTCAAGATGATAAGCCATAATCTTAGCAATATTCAAGATGAAACAAACTTAAAAATTATGGATCACGTTCAAAAATTATCCTAATTAAGGTAATGGCATTTGTTAATTTCAACAAACATTTCCCTATTATAATGCAAAATGTGAATATTGCATGCAGGTAAGGGCAAGCAAAGCACTGGCTGAGGGCATTTCCTCGTAAATAATAAAATAAGGTCTATTTTTACTCTCATAAAAATAAAATGTAGTAAACTAGGTTTCGCTCTTCATCTCATAAAGAACAACAAAAAAAATGTACATACTTTTCCTTTTTTTATATTTTATGAGAGCCCAAAATAGATAAAAATAGGGCTTTATTTTTCCAAGTCTATAAAATACTATGAAGGACCCGATTGCATGCTAATATCTACCTAAAGTGGAAACTCAGATTCTGTCCCATTAAAGTTTTAAAACCTTATTTACTTCAGCAACCGACAACTTTAATTGTTGTTGTATGTAATCAATGTATTCATACTTATGCTAAAAAATAATCATAAAATATTATTTTCATATGAAGCAAGTTGTAAAGCTTGCTTGTTGTCAATGACATCAAAGGTTGAATTTAATTCCATCCCATAATCACCAACTTCTGATCAGTAAAAATGATCCTTAAATAGATCTCAACTGTTGATGATCATGTGGAGCAAATCACCTACCTAAGTTTCTATAATTTTTTCTTATAAGAGGTAACCCTGCAAGACTGTAACTGCTTATTAGTTCATAAATTTATTGGTGTGAATGCAAAAACAAGTTAAATTCATGATTTTGAATATTCTCAAAATCTCTATAAGTTAATATTAGCTTAATTAATAATTTTTGTAATGTATTGGCTTTTATGGTCTTTAATAGATTGAACTTATTCTCGGTTAATGAATATCTTTTTTAATTAGTAGATTTTGTATGGTCCTAATATCATTAATTTATAGATGTTTTAATAGACTTGCATATGGGTTTATCAAAAACAATCTTTCTGTTAAGTAAGGGTAGGGTTGCATACTATCGGATTTCTACCTTGCGCCTCAACGGAAATTCAACTAGGTGGTGTTGATGAGGATAAAGATGACATGTTTTAATAGACATGTGCATTTGAAGGTTTTTCTTTCCTTCTGTTTTTACATTGCGGCAGGCCAAATAAATGCTTGGACAAGAGGCTTTAAATATGATGTAAAACATTCTTATGAGATTACTTTGTGATAGTGATTGCTTGACTATTGTGCATGATCATGACGGTAATGGTTAATAAAGTGGTAGTTGAATTTGCTTGACTATTGTGCAGCTGAAGTCATTGATGAGCTCAATTAGCTTATAACAGAAAGTATTATTAGGGATTAGAGAAATTCAGAAAAGAAATGAGAGCAGAGGAAACAAACTATTCCTCTGCTTGCAGTGGAAAGCTTGATGTTGAAGTTGAAATCAAGTCTTCCGCAGATAAGTTCTGGCAATCTATTAGGGACTCCACAACTATCTTCGCAAAGGCTTTTCCTGAAACATACAAGAGCATTGAAGTACTTGAAGGTGATGGGAATGCTGTTGGCTCTGTTCGCCTCTTAACATACACTGAAGGTAGGAGTCTTATATTAACTTTTTGATTGAGGTGTTTTATCAGTTATGGTACCATAGAATTTATGATTACATATGCTACCAACATAACTTAATAACTTCAAAACTTTATGATTTAATGGTTGCCTGGAAATGGATAGTTGATTATATTGTTCTAGTGTGAGTTCTACACAGAAGTGAGTTGTTTTTCCATTCCAGGTTCTCCACTTCATGTATTAAAGCAGAGGATTGACTTCGTAGATGAAACAAACAGGGTAGTCGATTACAGTTTTATTGATGGTGATCTCCTGAAATACTATAAGACTTTCAAGGGCCACATTGTTGTTGGCCCAAAGGAAGATGGTTGCTTGGTGAAATGGAGCTGTGAATATGAAAAGGCAAGCGAAGACATTGCTGCACCGCACGTCGTTAAAGATTTTGTGGTGAAGAACTTCCAGGCAATGGATGAACTGATCATGAAGGCGTAAATGTCAACTGGGGAGTCTTATTTTCTATAAATAATGTGGAGAACTCCTATTCTGTAACTACATAATCCAAGTAAATCTCCATTACTTGCTTCATCCATATTTTCTGTCCTGCATTGTATATCTTGGACCTTCATAATGTACTGAAGTTGCTTATTTTACCTTAATTACGTGCTCTATCCAACTTTCCTTCTGATGGATGAGTTTCTGCTTACCCACTAACCTTCTAAGCTATATTGAATGGAGGTACGAACCAGGATGAGCTAAAAATTACGGGACCAACTGTCCTCGTTAATCAGATCATTCCAACCAAAATGCCATGCATTTTAATGCTGCCAAACGCTGTTGCTAAAATGAAGTTATGACCATGTGATATTGGAAAGAGAAAGCTGTTGACAAGAGACAGAGAACCTGATAAAGACTGAATATGTTCAACAATGATATTGAAAAGAGAGAGCCATAGATCATGTGGATACGATTTAATTTCCCAAATTGATATATCATCTGGAAAGTTAATGTCAAGTTTAGCACCTATTAGTCACTCAAGCATATCCTAAATATGAGAGAAAGCATTAGCAGTGAACTAATGTATAATTATAGGAAATGACAAAGATACTTAATTCTACTATGATAATTAGAATAAGCCAGGTCCCTTAAATAAACTTCTAAGCTTTGGTTTGTTGATATCAAGCATACCAGATGACTCCAAGGTTGTAGAAATTATCTAAGGTTACTCCTAACATTGACTTACAATCATCTCCATAGGCTTTACCACCATAAAGGGTAACATATCAATCTACAACCCCACCTGTGATGAAGAAGACATAATCATATGACTAAGACACCCCTTTAGAACCTTCACCAATTATTCATACTTGGAAATATTATTAGGTCCTTACCAAATAACTACTTGGCACAACCCGGTTTGGTTCTTCAATAACTTATCTCAGACTTCATTCATTCTATGACTAGACATTAAACAAAGACTTAACGTTAAGGATATATTCAAGTTCACAACGAGAAGTCCTTGTATATGTTCTCTTTGTAACCTGGAAGTTGGGACCATTAACCACATGTTATTCAACTGTCAACATTCAACCTTACTTTGGTACAAGTTATATGCCTCATATAGTACAAATAAGCTTGGAATTAGATGGTAGATTGGACTAGCAAAAAAATGCTTCCATAATAAAGCTGACTATGTAATCTTTAGACTTGAATTCAGTTGTATCAACTATACATCATGGAGGGAAAGAAGTAAAAAAAAACTTTAAAACATAATGTTTCTGTTGCATAGCCTTATAACATAGATTTAAGATGATAAAACCATAATCTTATCAATGATCCTTAAGTAGATCTTAGCTGTTGAGGATTATATAAAGCAAACCACCTACCTAAGTTTCGATACTTTTTTCTTGTACTAAGTGACCCTGTAAGACTGCAACTACATATTAGTTCATAGATTTATTTATTGGTGCCAACACATGACGTGCTATTGTAAAAATAAGTTTAATTCAGGATTTTGAATATTCTCATAATCTCTGTAAGTTAATATTAGTTAAATTAATAATTTTTATAATATATTGGCCTTTTATATATGGCCATAATTTGAGTTAATGGATTGAACTTATTCTCGATTAATGAATAAATTTTTTAATTAATAGATTTTGTATGGTCCTGACATTATTAATTTATAGATGTTTTAATATATATTTATTTGAAGAGATGAAAAATGACGTGCATTGGAAGGCTTTTCTTTTTCCTTGTGTTTTTACATTGCAGCAGGCCAAATAAATGCTAGGACAAGAGGCTTTAAATATGCTGTCAAAAATTCACATGGCATTAATTTGGGACAGAAGATATTTAAGAAATTGGGTCCATCTCTTGGAATGGGCGGTGATTGCTTCGCTATTGTGCATGATCATAATGATAATGGTTCAGAAATTGGCAGTTGAATTGTTGATAATGAATTCAATGTGATGATTTAAAGATAAGTGCTATAAATGCAAAGCATATGCCAAGGTCTCTAGCAGGCATCTGAAGTCATCCTTCTTGTAACTTATTCCTCTTTGGCGTCTTTTGGCACTACCAAATGGCTTGCAGTGGAAAGCTCGATGTTGAAGTCGAAATCAAGTCTTCCGCAGATAAGTTCTGGCAATGTATTAGGGACTCCACAACTGTCTTCCCAAAGGCTTTTCCTGAAGCATACAAGAGTATTGAAGTACTTGAAGGTGATGGGAAGGCTGTTGGCTCTGTTCGCCTCTTAACATACTCTGAAGGTAGGAGTCTCATATTAACTTTTTGATTTAGGTGTTTCATCAGTTATGGTACCATAGTATTTATGATTATATATGCTAACAAGTAACAACATGATCCAGTAAGTTAAAGCTTTATGATTGAATGGTTGCTTGCAATTGAATAGTTGATTATATTGTTCTAGTTGGAGTTCTACTCGGAAGTGAGTCGTTTCTACTTTGCAGGTTCTCCACTTGTTCATGTATCAAAGGAGAGGATTGATTTGGTAGATGAAACAAACAGGGTAGTCGATTACAGTGTTATTGATGGTGATCTCCTGAAATACTACAAGACTTTCAAGGGCCACATTGTTGTTGGCCCAAAGGAAGATGGTTGCTTGGTGAAATGGAGCTGTGAATATGAAAA
>JAOTBA010000001.1:4099495-4112498 GCA_025629845.1 Erythroxylum squamatum | reverse complement strand
CCCGGAAGTTGTCAATGAATGCATGTACCACTTTTATGTGCAAACATTTACTAGTTATGTGCATATATGCTAACATGGTGCATGAGCAAGACAAATACATTTCCTTAGTTTTTCTTTGAGCTCACATGTTCTAAAATTTCGGATCATAACCCTTTATATGGGGACGGGATGTTGCACTTTTTCATCTGTTTCAAAAAAAAGACTAACTAAGAATAAATATTGGAATTAATAGCTTAATTTGATTAAGAACTACACACTTTTCTGAATGGAGATCTTGTGAAGGAAGTTTATATGGATCAACCTACAAGTTTTACATAAAAGAAAATGGTCACGTGGTGTGTAAACTTAAGAAATCAATATATGGACTTAAACAAGCTTCTCAACAGTGGTATATTAAGTTTAGTGATACCTTAACATTTTTTGGTTTTCAAAAAAATATTGTTGATTGTTGTATCTACCGAAAGATAAATAGGAGTAAGTTTATATTTCTAATCCTATATGTTGATGATTTTTACCTGTTTCTAATGATTTGAATATATTGTATAAAACTAAATATTTTCTCTCTAAAAATTTTGGAATGAAAGATATGAGAGAGGCATCATACGTGATAAGAATTTCAATATTCCAAAATATATCACAAGAATTAGTAGGATTATCTCAAAAAGACTATATAGAAAGAATTCTTGAAAGATTTAATATGAACGAATGCTCAGCAAAGGTTGTTCTGATACAAAAAAAGGATAAATTTAGTCTAATATAATGTCCAAAGAATGATGAGAAACATAAACAAATGGAATCTATTCCATATGCTTCTGTTGTTGGCAGTTTGATATATTTGCAAACATGTACATGACCTGATATTAGCTTCGTTGAAATGCTAGACAGATATCAAAGTAATCATGACCATTGGAAAGCTATAAAGGAAGCCTTATGGTAACTTTGAGGAATAAAAAAACTATATGCTCATGTATAGAAGATTTAATTCATTAGAAGTGATTGGATATTAAGATTCAGATTTTGTTGGATGCATTAACAATAAAAGAATCAACATTTGGCAACTTGATTTCACTAGCAAAAGGAGCAATTTCATGAAAAACTGCTAAACAATATGTAATTTCTTCATCCGTTATGGAAGCAAATTTTATAGCTTGTTTGAGGCTAAAATTTATGCCTTATAGTTACGGAACTTTATTTTAAAGCTTGGGATTCTCGACACTATTACTAAGCCATTGAAAATTTATTGTGACAATTCTTGAGTAATTTTCTTCTCAAAGAATGACAAGTACTTTAGAAGTGCTAAATATATAGAGTTGAAGTATTTTGTTGTAAAGGAGGAAGTTCATAAATACATAGTATGTACTAAGCATATTAAGGAGGATCTTATAATTACATATCTCTTAACTAAAGGCCTACAACTAAAGATATTTAAGGAATATGTTCAAAGAATGGGCCTTGGTTATATTGATAATTGTTTTCAATAACGTTTTAACACTCTTGAGCTTAATAAAAATTTCTAACTGACAATTTTCTTATTTATTATGATTGTGCATATGTAAATGTTATTAAATAAGAAATAAATTTGTCCATAAGATATTAATGTGGACCTTTTTAATATTCATATATTGCTTAACTAACTTAATAAATTACTAGGTGTTGTGACATATGAATGATGCTAAAGTGTACAACCGTTATAACCTACATTACGTAGTTTATAATATTGAGGTAAATTATAAAAATATTAAGAGATTTGTTTATGCATGCTTAATATTTACAATATTAAAAATAAAGTTTAAAATATTGAACCAAGTGAGACAATATTAGAATGTGGCGCAATTACCAGTGCCATAATTTTTATGTAATAACATAATCAATCTTAACCAATTATTTTGATCACTTAATAGACATATGACATTAAAAGTTGAAGTTATATAAATTAGTCTTCTCTTTACTAATTAGGATTCCAAAAAGTTTTTCATCAAACTTTTTTGTAACAAGACAAGAGTTAAAGAGACAATCAATTTTAACAAATGTATTAAGTAGTTAGTTATTCTGTTTATGGTAATGATGTCTTCCGCATTGGTATGCAATATTATACCATAATTATATGTAATAATTATTTACTTAAGATTTTTACAAATGTTAATTTTGATTTTATATTATAAACATCATCATGTTTTTACACACTTGGGAAGGCTTCAACTTTTGGATCTGTCGTGAGCAATGACGGAGGCACATGGGGCCTAGTGGTGCACTGGGGCCCCTAAGATTATTAAATATTTTTTATTTTTAGTTTATATTTACATATATATATATATATATATATCAAGATTGAGTTATTTAAGGGTTAGTGGTGCATTGGGCCCCTTAAAATTTTAAAAATTAAATATTTGGGCCCTCCTATCTTAAATTCTTGGCTCCGTCACTGGTCGTGAGTGTATGAATGTGGCTTCTCAACCATCTACTTCCAAATGATTTCTGTACATAAGCCCGACTTTGAGTATGTCCAGATATAGTCCATCTTTGGCTGGATTGAAGAGTATTGGGATATTCTTTTTCTTCCTGTGTAAAAATCCTGTCAATGAAGTCCTTATCCAACTCATCTTATTATCAGACCATACTATTGAAACTTCGACATGTCTACCTTTGATTGCTAGTATGAAATCATGCATTTTATACGTCTACGGTGCTACTATGAAATCGTGCATCAAATTCAGTAATATAAAACTTGCGTCTGCCAAGAGTTCTATCGATGACCTATGGGACTCACTGATGTTGAATTTCACATTTACATCCTCTTATATGATCACAAGAGTCTCTTTTTGCTTATTTCTTTCATTTGGGTCAGTTTTGTGCGTATGGAACTCTGCGGTTGGCAGAACCAAGATGACAAATCCGAAGTTCCCATCAAGCTCATGCCTTGAAACTTTACCTGCTTGTGCGTACTACTCTTCATATTCCACTCAATCTTCTCTATTTTCTTTAGTTTCTACATCCATATGGGCTCTCTTTAGTTTTTCCTTTTACCTTTCTGTTTTCTTTAAGACAATGTTGCTTCACTCCCTTATGGTATATTTCAAGGTTCTGCAGTGGGCTTTCAAACCTAGGAATGTTCCCTTAGAATGCCACCACACACACAAAATATCTGACAGGCTATTTCAATAAGAAATGTATCAGATGCCAAATTGATGCTAACAATGACTAGGAGTAAAAGTTCATACAGGATACCCTAAACAACCTTTTGTATTACATTATACCATCGTTGCAAGTTTTTGAACCTCACACAATGCCAAAAAGTGCGAGGATAAAATACAGCTATTTTTTACCTCCCAGCAATCACTATGCAACACATGCTGAACACTCTTTCATCAAAAGATGCGACACATGCTGAACACACTTTTATCACAAGAGAGGTGATCTCAACTCTGAAGACATGAAAGCCATTTTAATGACATTATCGTCACCAAACAACAGTTTGTGCATTGCTTACGTTAATCGCTATCTCCACTAGTCCATTCTTTCCAGTCCTTATCCACATGATCCTGTGCCCATTTGACTGCTGCACGGGCAGCCTGTGGCCCTCCAGGTAACCCTCGCTCGTTTAGAGTATCTGCCATGTCCATGAAGGGTATGACCAAAAGTGTTCCAGGTCCACCATATTCAGAGTGTAAGAACGAACTGAATATCTGTAGCAAATTATCAGAAAACAAAAGGTCATGATAAGCACACTTCCAGAAACAGAAGAAATCAATTTAAGCTATCTAAAGAGGCATTCACAATCGATGCTCATGGCATAGGGGCTTTTTTCATAGAGATGGGATCATGGGAACAAAGCCTTACAAAGAACTCTCAATAAGCCCACAAAATAGTTATATAAGACACACCCATGGCTTGAGTTCACTCTTTGGTCCTGATAACAGTCCTGCCTGTATTTTTTCTCTCATTGTTTTTGAGCAACAGAGCAATCCCAGTGAAAAACTCCAATACCTCTATTCTTTTCCTGACACTAGACGTAACTCATGAATTTCCTTCAAATTGTTTACTTTAATTTCAGAAATCAAAATACATAAACTATTAAACTCTGACCATCAACAATAGCTACAGTAATGCAATTAAAATAATGTAAATTACAGGATAAAAAGTGAATTAACATCATCACTTCAAAGACCCATTTGGTCACCATTATCAGTTCAGGCAGTTGACATATAACAAAATAAACAAGTTCAAACCATTCGCGAATTTAAAAGGAAATGGAATTCCAAAATAATATGAAAACTTGTGACAACTTGCAACAATGCCAGTGGTGCCTAGATTAGAGGCAAGGGATCTTAATGGTCTGAATGAAGTCTGTGCACATGGTTAATGATGTATAAACCTATCAGGTGCCAATGAGATGACAGCACCTGAATGAAAACAATGAACTAACTTAGTATAACTGTATAAGATAGTAATACTAGTCTCATGTCATCCATTTAGCCCCGGTATAAGCAGAAACTGTACAGCAAAAAGTATGGAGAAAGAAATTGCCATTTATAGGCAGACCTGTTGGATAACAAGCTTAGTGCTCATATTTCTAAGTGCACCTGTTTCTGCTATTTCTTACATATTTCTTTAAGCAAATTCAAATCAAGAAGCTGAACCTAAATGGACAAATGGTACTGAAATTGATGTAGCACACGAAACAAGTAACCAACAAACCAAAACGCAAATACCTCGGTACAGATTCCCACTACTTCTTCAAGTGAATTTCCATAAAGATCCTTCTTTGTGAGCTTCTTAAGAAGATGGGTCCTGAATTTTTCAGTTTCCTGACTCAGAAACCATAGAAGCTGACTCAAATATCCAGAATTGAAAGTCCAAAAAAATTAATTAAAAAAACTCAGATAGTATCAGCAGAGACAAACACTAAAACAAGGATACGACGTACGGCTTCAGCGAATTCAGGAATTGGGTCAGGAAATTTGTACTCAGCTGCAATGCAAAAGGGTCTCCTTCGAGCTTTCTTGGTCGTTAACGAAGGATAACAGGTAGTGGGCAGGTGAGTTCTTGGGAATCTCCAATCCTCAACAGAAGAAGTGAAGGAAAGGGAAGAAATATGGAGACGAGAAGTTGAACAGTAGAAGGAAACATATAGGTCGATTTTTGCAGAAACAAGAGCCTTACTCCATGAAACTGAGGCCATTTTCGAGAGTTCCTTATCCTTTTCTGTTGGTTCCTCGTGGTTTTAGGCTTATGTATTCATATGCGGCTTAAGCCTCCCACCAATAACAGAAACACCCTTACTGCCAATAAAAAGAAATGAAATTAAGTTTTTAACATTGCTTAAAGTTGCAACAAAACATAAAGCACAATTACGAAGGACATAAACACTTGGAAGCTAACTGCTTCAATACTCTTAAACATCAATTTTAAGAAAATTCCACTTTGTGTTACGGGATCCTCCGCATAAGAGGACCCTCCAAAAATTGGCGTATGCCACTTTCTGCGTCGCTCACACGGTATTCTTTAGTAAAAGGCGAAAGAATAGTTCGCTCTGTGCTCAACGCGTGGCTGCGTAAGGCGTAGGGAAATAGAAGATCATATTATATAGCATGTGTAAAGTTCTCACACGAAGTGAACAAGCGATGTGGGATTGCGTAGGTTGGGCATTTTCTATGCTTAGCATCTCTGAGACTCCGACTTTTCTCGGTTGCCATGCGCAGAACATACCATTTCACTTTCTCCCCAGGCCGGGCTTGATACGGAACAAGTGATAGGTGAATCATATGCCTCAAAAACCTGAGAAGTCTTCTCACTGTTGACAAGGTCTTAGCTACTTAAACAAGGATTAGCACTAACATTATCTATCAATCTAAGCAAAAACTAAAATCATCCATCTGCCTTTGTTACTTATTCAAGAAGAGAGTTTGAGACCGAGCTCCCTCCATTACTCCGTTACGAGCAAAAGACCTCTGAAGAATACGACGTTGTTTCATTTGGTCTTTGTATATTCTTGCGTGTTAAGGAGAACCTATTAGGTTATAAGACCAGAATTTCATTTGATAGAGATGCATCAACAAAATTACCACAGAATTTGTACCATAGGTATCCACTCCTTTCCTTCAGTTGGAAATTTCATTGGCTCGTAAGGCTTTTATTGACAAGAAGATATTACATAATCACAAAATAAGTCTGTTAACATAATCTGCAAGGTCGACATTAATTACAAGTTGAGAGTCAAAACAAGCCATGTACATCTAGGTCGGTTAATGTTGATCGTAGTGTAAGTTGAACTTTGTTGCATTCTCATATTTATCCTCCTATGCATAGATGCTATCACTATTGGACGCTAAACGGGTTTTAGAGATTCCTTTCATGAGGTTCCAGCCAAGGAAAATCTAGGAAATCAAACACCTCCTTCTCAGTGTCAAACTTCAGACTTGCGCTACCTTTAGAACCCTGCAAAACAATTAATGAAATAAACAAGTTTACTGGCTAATAAACTTTGAGATGAATTCTTAAGTTCAACAAAGACCAAGGAGATCGGTTGGTTACCCGTTTGCCGCATGAAGATTGTGTCTTAGGAAAGAGCCCAGTATCGTCAAGCCGGAATCCTTTGGATTCTGCCAGCAACCTCAATCTGCAAAAGGAATTTCTAAGTTTCAATCAAGATCATCAGAGAAGCAGTTTTGCAAGGGAAGACATAACAGAATGGAACTTCACAGAGTTTTGCTTCTCCTCATATGTAACTTCAGGAACCATTGACTTGCCATTTCACAGTACTCAATTCCACGTTAGAGCCATTGAGTTTTGGAAAATATGGAGAAAATAAACCAAAACGTAGCATGGAGTAGAGTAATGTAGTTATTACAATCACAATCTGCCTTAGTGCCTAGAAACTGGATTCGTCTCAAGTTTACAAATTAAAAACGATTACAACTGATAAATGTGAGCATACCTCCTGTTTAATACATCATTCCCTGTCCAAGCTATTAGACCAAATGCATACATGTCTCTTGGATATACCTATAACGAATCAACCAGAAAGATATGTCTAGATACCTGTAACTCATAATTTAACAAAAAGAAACGTAGTCATTGTCAACAATGAATTACCTTGAAATCTATGCGGTGTCGCAATTCTCTTCCTGGATATGTGCACAGACCAAAATACGTGTCAACACCTGAATCAGTACCCTGTACGCATTTTGAATAGGGAAAAGGAAAACAAAAGAGAAATTAAAGTACAATCTAGGATGCCCATGATACAGAACATATAAGTAGCAAAATAAATAAACTGAGAATCTCCAAATATTTGTAAAAAGGGAATATCAAACAAAGTTTACAACCAATTATCAAGAATGACTAACAAAATGCCATGAATTTGGCACACATTATTGCAAAAACAGAAGCACAACTGAAATGCAAAAACCACAGGAGAAGAGAATGAAAAATGGATTCTGAGAATAATGTACCTCCTCACTGTGGGTGCTGAAAATCAAGTCCTCTCTTAAGAACTTCATATCCTTTAAGCGTTTTACATATTTTATTAAAAATCCTTTATGACTGCAAGTAGAGATAACATATCTAAGTGTAATACCAAAAATAGGCTCAACCTGAATATATTCAGCCAAGAAGTTACTTTCATGCTGTTAAAAATTGAAGATGCCTGAGCAACTCCCAACATGAACAAGCACGAATGAAAATGATAAAATTTTGAATAGAAAGAAAGAAGAGAAGAGGATATGTACCTTTTCCCATCAGGGTGAGTAATTACAATATCCATATCCCCACAAGAAGCTTTTCCTCGTCTATACGATCCTCCGCATATAATAACCACCTTCAAAATGGATATTAGAGCAATCAGATTAAATCAAGCGTACCTAAATGAATGCCTATGCTTGAATTATGACTTTCAACATCAAAATGCTTAATCTGTCTGAGAAAAAGAACTGATATGTAAGCAAAATCTCAAAAAAAATTCGTGTGCCTTAGAGCACTTTTGTTTCCCTCATGTTATTGATAATAAGCTTTTGATGCACTCAAGAAGTTGATTGAATTTTCCTAATATATTTGAGCCCATATCCTACACAAACATTGCAAGTGACATGATTGCACGGAACTCCTATCAGTGGCCACCAATTTGGTAATGGTGTGTTGAGACCCCTAGCTGAGACATTAAAAGGTGCACCATAATTTAGTTGTTCTTTTTATCCTTAACAGTGAAAAGGAATTGGATACGTCCACCAAGGAGGTGGCCAGCCATGAACCTGAAACACAACTTACAATTAACATTAAGGTTACCTCAATGACCTTGAAGATTCATATGTACACAATTCCAGTGAAGAAGTAAAATGCTCACCCCAGGCAAAATCTCTTGTCCAACTTTCTGTAAAAGTTGTTCCATTTCTTGAGCCTGCCAAATAGGAACCACTTTTGTTGTTTTATACATTTATGGGTCAAGCAATACACAAAACATCACATATAAATCCCAAAGTCTACAAACTAAAACAACAGTTTTACCTCATTACGTGGAATCCTTGTCTTTATATCATTGAAATATTTCAGTCCTACCTTCTGTGCATGTGTTAAAGAATCCTCATTCTTCAGATCATCCAGTGTACGATAACCTTTCTCATACAGTTTTAGGGCAGTAGCAGGACCAATGCCCCAAACTTCTCCAAATAGATTAAGCGTGCATACCTGTGCACCAGTAAATAGATACAAAATTTTGATAAACTAACTATTCTATTGTTTATCTGTCAGCTAATACTAAATTTAGATCTAAATCCTGTAAACAGTTTTAGTAACCAATAAAATAGATGTAACTGTGCATCGGCTAGAAGCGGAAAACGTCAATAACAACCTCCAATGGTAAAGGAAGAAGGGCCTAGGCAAATCAAATGCAAGTCAATCGTAAGAACCTTCTTCTGGTGTAGATTGAGTGGATGTCTTCAAAAAAAGGTTACAAGTGAAATTTACATGCAAGGTATGAATCTTAACATTTAGTTAACTGAGCAGTTCGTAAGGTACTTGGAACATATATAAAGGGAAGGCAAAGGAGAATTCATAAAATATTTGACATCAAAAAGCAGTCACAGGGTAAATGTTTAAAGTACCTTTTCATCGGTTTCAAAGTGTTCTAACTTCGATAGTTTTCCAGTAGTCACTATCTCCTGAATCTGCAAGAAAACTCTAATATGTAATTGATGGCACTAAGGAAACTAGCAATAGAAGCTTCAAAAAGTAATTTTGATTCCTTGGATAAGACATCAGACATCACTCAGCAAGCCAACACTTTGATTTGGAAAACTTGCAATGTGCAATATTTGGAATGTAACGAACCAGAACAAGCATCCGAAATTAAGAATGGGAGAACAACCAGGGAACAAAAGTTACCCCACAACGCCATAGTGAACAAATAAAAGGGAACTTGGAATAAAGAAGAAAAAGAAGAATTACTTAATCATTATAGAGACAATAAAATGTGGAAATTTCATTTGAAGTTCCTCCTACTTACATGATCCTGCAATGACTTGCCAATCCCAGGCAGACCTTTGACCTGCTCTGAACTTTCAATCTTAAAGGGTAACTTTTCAATCACAGGAATAGCCTTGTAATAGCTAAATGACCTACGATCATCACCCAGCGCTGTATGAAAGTTCACGGTTAGCATCAGATCATCAAAAGAAGCAGCGACAAATAAGGCTAGGAAGTATGTATATAGAAAGGAAAACAAAGTCTCACCCACCCCTATATATACCGATGAGTTTTCCAAATATGTCAGTGATGTTCTTGTTTAAATCAGGTGGATTGTATAACGAGGATAGCTGACAAACATGCATAGACATGATTAAAAACCGTATAAGACTTTGCACAAACAATTAGAAATATGTTTGTAAATGCAAATTCTAAATCTCACATCATGATTTGGACTAATGGAAGACGGACTAGTACTAGTAGGGCTAAGAGAAATGGATGAGCTTGGAGAATGTCTTGGACTATCAGGTGATTCATAAACTTTATTCTCTGCACTCTCGCCAGTTTCTGCTTTGGAACTTTTCACATTCTCCGGAGAAGACTTGATCTTTTTGTGAGGTGGCACGTCACCGTCATCCGAATTGCTGCTTCCATTAACGGATTTTCGAACAAAAGACTTGTCAGGACTGGTTCCTTCTTCCTTATCAACTTCTATATGGTACAGATCTTCAGACACTCTCTCGCCTGACCTCAAGCTGTCCTCAAGCCATTGATAAAGAAGTACTTTCTGGAACAAGCAATTAACATCAGATAAAATAACCCAACAGAACATAAACAACTAGATTTTAGGGGGGTAAAATAGAAAGAAACCAAGAATTTGAACAGAAAATTAACTCCTTCGACGCGTTCTCTGCCCAATTGTTGAAGAAGAACCGGCAAGCTAACGGCAAAAACGTGAGTGACCTTCTTGGACAAGCGGTCCTCGATAGTAGCACCCATTTGGACCAACTTCTGCTTCCAAATCTTCATGCCACCAACAGAACAAAGAAACCCCAAGTCAACGAAAGATCAAAAAGCCTACGGTTGCAAATAATAATACGTGGAAACAAATAAAGGGTGTAAGCAGAGACATGTAATCTGCGAGGCTGGACACCATTTTCGACCAAGAACACCACCATTCCGGAGAACATCCCATTTGGGTCAGGAGACGGAGCTCGTTTGATGCGTGTCTTCGGCGCCATTTGACTACCTTTCCCTTGTTTATTCAGCCCAAGCACAAGCATAACCACTCCTCCCCATTAGCTTCGCGTGTGTATAATAGGACGCCTGTTCCAGAGTCGGATGGACCCATCTTAAACTTACCAGGTGTACTATTTGCTTGAGTCACACGTGTACCATTCCGGAGAACATCCCATTTGGGTCAGGAAACGGAGCTCGTTTGATGCGTGTCTTCGGCGCCATTTTACTACCTTTCCCTTGTTTATTCAGCCCAAGCATTAACCACCCCATTAGCTTTGCGTTTGTACAATAGGACGACTGCTCCAGAGGCGTATGGACCCATCTTAAACTTACAAGGTGTGCTATTTGCTTAAACACATGTTACTTATATGCAGCGTACCCAATTTTGTTCCGTTTTCGCGATAAGTTTCCGATAGAATCCCCACTTAAAAGTTCGGGATATAAGGTTCAAAATTTTTAACTTTGAATTTGAGGGCTTTTACCCGGAGGAGAGCCCTTCCAGAAATTCTCGATGGCCAAGGACAAGCCCTGGCCAAAGAGGGGGTTTGGAAATAGTTTTCAACCAGCAATAGACGCGCCTCGGTTAGAACCTCACTAGCTGCGTCATTGCCCCAAGCGCAAAGATGCCTAACCAGCTCACGGAAACCATAATTTAAATGCTCCTCAGTTGTTTGGTGCTTGCTCTTCTTCCGATATGGGCTTACATGATTCATGTTCCAACCTCCAATTATGTGTTTTAAGTATACACGTATATAAAATTTGTGGAAATATGTTCCTGGGTGATTCAAGAAAAAGGGTTCGTATATCCTTTTCTTAAATATTATTCACGTGTTGACTGTGGGACTTGAGATTGTGTGCATTGTCTAAAATTCGTGATGTATGTTTTCCTGATGATGAAACATTTTGTGCAAAGTGGATGACTGAGAAATTGCTACTTCTTGTTGACATGTCATCCATGATTATGTAGAACGTTTCAGAATCAAACTATCCTCTCATGAAGATCCTCCGTTTGGATAAAACAAGAAACACTCTGGGAAAGTCTCAAAAAGAGTGTCGTTTCATGAAATCCACATAATCAATTCGGCTTCATCAGCATCTATTTGATTGTGTAGTACATAATTTCGATAATCCTTATGTTTTTGGATTTGAACTTTTGCAAGAAATTTAATTAATTCTTTACCATTATTTTTGATACTATATCGTACTTTAATGTTTTTAAAATAGTAATTACTGCATTTTAATATTAATTAAATAATATTCATTATACCTAAAAGTGTTAATAAAAATAACAGTAGGAGCTTAATTAAATTTTTTGTAAAATATTAAGGTCTTATTTGGTAACTAGCAATAAATATGTGAGGTGGGAATGCAACCTTGCATTCCTAACTTTTAGTTGTTTGGTTATCATCCTGGACTTTTACTCTAAAAGGGGTATGGTTATAAGCTGGAATGAAAAATTGAGAATAAGAGATTAAAGATATTATTATAATATTATCTTGTTATTATCAAAATATTGATGCTTATCATAATATTATCATCAAAATTATCTTTTATATTAATTTCTTTAATAATCATTTTATTTTGTTGCTAATTATTTTATTTTGGTTGCGAAAGATGCTAAGCAAGCTACAACATCAACAAGATGCTCCTACAAAGATATTTTGTGATAATAAATCAATAAATTTTTTAACGAAGAATCCAGTTTTTCACGATGACAGCAAAGCTGCAAAACTGAATCTTTACCTGGTTCTACATTTCCTTGGTAATGGAATAAAGCTTAAACTCTTTAACCATGTCTTCATGCATGCAGCTGTAACTCTTAAGCCAATTTTCATAAGTCTCTCTGTCACACTGATGATGAGATTGCATGTCATTCTTCAAAAGGATTTACTGTTAAAACAAAAGTTTTAAAGTAATTTCTTGTCATTAAGGAGGTACTGCAACTTTTTTTATGTCGTATACAATCATTTTAGCCATCAAGTTTCTCTATATTGATGATAGTAGTCCTCGAGAGCTATTCACTATATTAAATTTTTTTAAAATATTTATTTAAGAGACAATCCCAATTGAGTTAGAAGTTAGTCGTTGCCTAAAATAATGTTATTTTACTTTAACTTTTAAAATTATCAACATTGTTTTAAAACGTTAAACTAAAATAATGTTTGGTTGGGTCGGTTGTGCTAGGCCCAGGCCCAGGACATTCAATCCACACATCCACGGCCCATTCATAAGAATTAGTCTCCTATGCAAACACAAAGATCTACGTAAAGACCTAAACCTAGCGTCTATCCCATATATAAGGTACTAT
>JAOTBA010000001.1:4084502-4099349 GCA_025629845.1 Erythroxylum squamatum | reverse complement strand
TACAGTACAGCTGTATAATATATCAATATGGACTATTTTGTAATTTTTAAAAAGTTTAGGGACTATTTTATAAATTTTAAAAATATCCCGAAACGGTACCCGGTACCGATCGGTACCGGTACAGTTCCGTTCCAGAGCCCAATCCGGCACCAAGTCCGGTACGGTATTCATAACATTGTTTATGACAAGGAACTAGAAATATAAATGAAAATCCGAGAACCGAGACACTAACATCATAAGAGTAAGGAAGATGTTTAAAATAATTCCATTTAGTATACAGATTAAACAAAATTCAACTATAAGCATTTAGAGTAACAAAATTAAACAAAGCTTGCCTCTGTTAATGCTATAGCAATTGGAAAAGGTCAAAATAGTGTCAATGCTACTAGAATCTCTCATCCCAGGAACTTCTCAAAAGCTTGACCTATTAATTGGATACACTGACCTTGGAGTTAAAAGTTTTTCCTCTACATTAGCTCAGTTTTGTCATTAGGGTAAGCTCTCTTTTCTTAGCATCACCCCGCTTTGCTGTTGAAGTTTTTCCCTATACTTGCCGAAGGAAGAATAAAAAAGGCTCGAAGTTCTAGCATATTAGTACAAAGAATGTGTACTGTTTCACTAATTTCATTCTAAAATACAATGTTTACTTCCTTTTCATTCATCTCATATACATGATCTCTTGCGTCAGTAAGAGCGCTCTGCACGGTAAAAATAATTTCATTCAATTACAGAACAATAGTTCCAAGTTAGAAAATAAACAGGATACATGGAGGGACATTATTACCTGTCCAAACTTTGTCAGGAAATTATTTGCAAGATTTAAGGAGGTAATCTTTACATCTTCGTTTGCCTTGAGCGCTTGAGCAATAGCAAAAGCCCCATCATCCTGCACAGAGAACTAACATGAGATAAAGCAAGACGCTGATAGTGAAAGCAAATATTTTTTGGACATTAGAAACTGCACTGAAAGCAAGTTGAAAGAGCAGTTCTTTACTCTAATTTCATTGAAGCCCAGGTCAAGTTCAGTTAGAACTTCATTGACCACTTTTAAGCTACGAGCCAGGCAGACAGCACCCTGAAGATATTTCATGCAGAAGAAGGAAAGATAAAGTTCAAATGCCCAGTGATCATAAATCAAGAGATATCACAATATATAGGGTACAAACTTCATCTCTAAGTCCATTTCCTCGCAAGTCCAGCACTGATATTGTATTGTTGTACTTTAGAGTATCGGCAATGTATTCGGTGCCCTTTGCTCCTATCTGCAAACAGTTTACGTGGCACATTAAGAAAACTATTTTGATATAAAGGTTTTAAGAAGGATGATCATCTAATGGATTTACCTGACACCAACCAAGCTTTAAGGTTTTTATGTTCCCATGAAACTTTAGTACTTCAGATAATGCCTTGGCTCCATCTGGTCCAATGGGATTATAACCAACTTCCAGCTGTGTGAGAGAGTAAATTTATGATTTCAATGCATCATGCAGTGGCACAGGAAGTAAATGGTCCGGAACAGCTCTATACCATCGCAAGACAAAAGACTAAAGGACATAATAGATATCATGGTCAGGACTCACTGTTGTGACAACAGAATTATCTTTTAAGGCTTGAGCAATTTCACTGATCCCCTTTGCACGTATGTTATTTCCACCCTGCACAGCCCCCATGAATTTTTTCATAAAAAACTCTTCAACACTAATTAAATTAACAAAAAAGTGTTTTGATCAATCAATGTCTTCTGACCAAGTCAATGATTGCTATACTCCGGTTTTCCTTCAAAGCAAGAGCAATTCTTTCAGCACCCTGAAAATTTGTGAATGGCAAGTCCATGTTTAACAATCTTTTCCAACCAACTCAGATAAAATTGAGCAAGACAATTTACAGACAAATTGGATTACCATTCATCAGTTGTTACCTCATCAGCTATGTCATTCATATACATATTCAACCAAAACAAGTTCTTGCTCTTCTTGATATATTCAGCAACATGAAAGGCACCCCTAGCACTAATAGAGTTGTTGCCGATGTCAAGATGGGTAAGCTTTGCTGAAGAAACAAGATGAAATTCAGCTTCATGAAATGCACTCAAGTGTTGTTTAGATTGATTGAATAATGGCCACTGACATGGCAATGCACATACCTTTACTTGAAGCTAGACCGGACGTTAAGGCACAAATTCCTTCATCTCCAATAGAGTTACCTTGTAAGTGAAGTTCCTGGTGAGAATAATGTGAAGAATTATCCCATCACTACAAATCATGATGTATGATTTCGAAACAAGTATCAATCATAAAGACAAGCATTTCTCACTTGTGATTACTACAAGTGCATTGCTTTAATTAATCTAGCTGAGAAATGATTTGTCGGATTATGCAGAATCATGAAGATTATGTTTAATCATGCAGATTATGTAGAATCATGCAGTATTATCTAGAAGATTGTATAGCTATAGAAATCTTGTGAATCCCTGATTTCTAGGGATTAGGATAAGATACAGATTTCCATGTATCTTAGGAAATCTGATACTTAGTATAGAAACTTGTATATATACTGAATATAGCTGTAACCTACGGGTAATGTGAATGAAATTGTTTTCTTCACTGCTAATATTTCACATGATTCAGTTGCTTCATACAAGTTCACCTAATAGCAAAATCTTTTGTGGAGATAAAATAACATCTTCAATTCATCAAAAACAACTGAGAACAGGCAGTTATATTGCACATGCAATCGATTTGTTTTCTCAGGAGCACTCCAAGATGTCGGATGGCCATCCCTATTTTGCTTATTAGCTCATAAATGTATATCACCACAGGCGACAGATCAAAAACAAAAACTGCTGAACGTAGAAGTCAGATTTGCAAACTGGATGAAGGATAGAAACATAGGATCTATCAACAATCACTAAAATTGGGCATGGATATATATTCAATAGATATGATCGGATATCATGAGGTGGAGAATGTGATCAACGAACAAGTTCCTGACAAGTTGGCTAGGTTTGGAACCACCGTGTAATTGTCAATTTCATAGTCCAAAAACAGATAATAAATGACATAAAAATAATTGCTCAAATAATCTGTAGATAACGATGGCAAATCCTTGGGAAAAAAAGAACTTGGAGGAAATACAGGATAAAATACAGAGAGTAAATGTGCTATGATAGAGAGTAAATGTGTTATTTACCCGTAACGACTTGTGTCCCTCAAGCCCTTTTCCGAAAGCATTAGCCCCCAAAGCACCACCATAATTTCCACTAAAAATTAAAGGAGGGCTAGTTAGCTTTCTAAAAGTAAGATAAAGAAATGCACTATTGGATACATCTATATCCAAAGCTGGTACCAAGATCCACCATAAAGACAGTGGTTTCTGTATACAACTATAAGCATTGATACGCTGTTCAATCCAAAAAGAAGAAGTGGGAAGTATAATGAAAGATGCAATGAACAACTACTACTCACTTCAGATATATACTCCTTATAGTGTTATTCTCCAAAAGTGATCCAGCAAGACTTGTGAACCCCTACTTCCATTTCCAGCATGAATGCACCAAAGGTTTTGTTTTAGCTAATTCAGGTTAATCAAGCAACAAACTTGGAAAACATTTAGTCGCAAAAGCTTACAGAATAGTCAATCATGTTATTATTAAGTTCAATCACATGCAAGGTGGAATTCTTCTTCAACAGATCTGCAATAGCCCTTGCACCCTGCACATTAAATAAGGCACAAGTAAGGTACTTGCCACCAATATATGCCTCAAATATATGGCATCATCATACACTAGTTTCAACTGAAACTAGCTGACCTCATCACCCAAGCCAGTACTGTTTAGTTGCAGCTTCTCAATACCATTATTATAGGCCAACGTATCACAAAGATTCTGTTGATAAAAAAATGTTACACAATATATAAGCCAGACTGCAATAGTGTGTAAAACAAGCAGCATTAAACTAAAGTTGATAGAAGAAGAAGCGAGAATTTAAACCTGATATAGAATATCATATCAGCATGGAATGCATTTCATATGGACCGCAAAGACTAACATAGACCAAGACAAAAACAGGCAGTGTTTAAATTTTACCATGCTCACTCTTAGTTCAGTTGCAGTGTCACAGGTCAGATATTGCCTACAACAAACATATTCACTCATCTCTACATACTTCTATCATCTACATTCAAAAAACTTAAATCATTCTCGTCAGCTATCAGATGTTATGCATGCTGTTCATGAGCATTGGTCAAGTTATAGATAGTAATAGAAACTCATGAAAAGTAGGCACGTAAAGTTTAGTTTTCAGTATTCTGAAAAAGGAAATTCCTTGAACAAAAACGTGAATGTATATAAGTCACTTTCATCCCTAACTGAAAAATGATGTAAGCTAATGGTAAGTATTTGTCTACTTAGTTGGCAATGCTAAAGTTGTCGCCTTACCTTGGCTCCTTCATCTCCAATAGGATTTCCAGATATATTCAGCGTCTTCAACATTATGTTCGATTGAAGAACACGATCAAAGGCTTTTACTCCTTCAGCAGTTATTCCATTAGCTGCAAAACTCACTTCCTCTAGTGTCTGGAAAACGTACAAATCTACATTCAGTAAACTAAAAAACGGTATCATAAAATCTAGTTCCGATTTAATACAAATAATCTTTTTCTAGAGAGTATAGCCATACATATAGCAATAACAAGACACTGGAAACAAAGAGAATGAAAACATGGTAAATAGGCTAGCTCTGATAATTAGTTGAACTCCACCTGATTATAAGCCAAGCTCTCAGCAAGGAAAAATAATCCCTCATCTCCAAAGTTGCATCCTGGTACATATTTTATAGGTCAAAATTACACCAAAGAACAGGAATCCTGAGGAAAAGAAAATAAAACAGGAAAAGAAAATAAAACAGGAAAAGAAAATAAAAAGAAAAGAAAATAAAAAAAGAAAGAGAGGGAATCGTGGTACATCCCTCTCTTTCTTCTCTCTCCCTTTCTCCTTTCTTCTGTTGCATAAACCAATATAGACAACTTACCTGACATGTCAACACTTTGGAATGATCTTAATTCTTTGGAAAATTCATTGAGCTTCTGCTTGGATTCTCGATCAATCTTTGCAGTGAGACCCGATAGTAAATTTGTACCTGCAGCAAAGGAAAAACTCATTCCTTTTGCAGGAGACGTGTTTTCTATTGATTTGGTCCTTGGAGGCTTTGGCATAAGAAGCTTCTCCACCACCTTCCACAAAACTGTCAGCTGAAGACATCAAATTAGTGCCATAATTAAGAGAAGGGAAAAGTAAGCTGAGTTGAATCTTTCAAGCTTATGACAAAAACCTGAAACTTTGCTCAGATTCTCAAAATGATAAAGGATGCTGCCAACAACATAACAGAAAAAGTTCAAGGGGCCTAATCAAAGCTAAGTGGTCAATGGATTATGATGGCTGCAATGAAATACAGCAGATGAACAGTCTTCAACATTATAAGGGCCAATCTATTACCCTAAGTTTTGATTTATATTTCTGTCTCTGAGTGTAGGTAGCCAAAAGATGTCTTCACCATGTCAAAGCACAAACTTTGAACTTCAAATGCTATAATTAGTGCAATGATACGAGTGAAAAGCTCTTAATTTAGTTTGCACATTCATCTCATTCACCAGCTGAAGAAAACAGGTCTCCATTACAAAATTCAAAATACCATAAGGATTTCTAGGAATTAGATCATCTTGCTAATTAGTACTAAGTCAAATTACGTTTAACCTCCACTCTGTCAGATTGCACCAAGAATCATTATTGCCAAATTACTGACATTCCCTCCATTTTACTGAAAGAATATGAACAATTCTAAGTACTTTCAATTCATATTCCTAAAAAAGTTTGAAAATTTCACAAATTTCCAAGAATTCTAAGGACCTACAACTACACAACAAATTCAATTTCCAATCAATACCGATCCTAACCATTAAAACATGTTCATACCGAAAGTAACCGAAACAAAAACGCCGGCGGGAACCACGAACGACGCAATCTTCTGGACTGGAGCATTACTAAAAGGACTCTCCCCCTGAGATTGCCTGTACACTCTCCGGCCACTCCCCGACCGCCGCGCATTTCCTTCAGCAGCAGCATTTACCACCAAACTCGTCCTCCCCCGAGCACCGGACACAGTCGTAGGAAGTGAAGGCAGTCCACCAAGCGCATGATAGGGTGAGGCCAAAGCTTTCCATTGAAGTTTTCGAAAGCGAACCGAAGGTGGAACCTGGGGAATTGAAGGAAACGGGAGTTGTAGAAAGAAAGAGGAAAATGAAAGCAATTAACGTGAGGAAACACAAACCCTAGGATGCGAGTAGAGTGCGACCGTGGAAGTGAAGCCCATAGGTGAGCTTGAGCTTGATTCAGTTGGTCTTATCCTCAGTGTTGACTTCTTCAGTTCTTCTAAACAAAAAAAGAAAGAGAGTGGTGGCGGTGATGGAGATATAAGCGGCGGCTCTCAGTTTCCGGTGTGTTCCAAAACCGGACTATTACCATTGTTTTTAAGCCCAGTCCAAAGCGAAGATTATGATTGGTTCTGGCCTGATTCTTAGGATTGGCCCAATTCTTAGATTTAGTGTTGTTTCAGACCCCAGATTCACGGTCGGTTCGGAGTTCAACTTCTTGGTTTTATATATTTTGCTTTTTTTTTTTGTAAAAGGAAAACAACAAAAAAAATTATAATACGATTCTCGGGAAACACAACCCGGACAAATCTTCAAGGAGGAGTAAGTGACACCTTATAGGTGTAGAAGTTAACAAATGGACGCCTAAATCAAAATGCGCGGCATAAGTCGCCAACTAGTCGGCGCATCTATTACCCTCTCGGAAGATATGCCGATGAGTAATAGTCCAATTGTAAGCAAACAACTCGTGATTCCCCAAGACTAATGGGTTGGGCGTCCGAGAGCGAATGTCTGCGGAAGATAGGAGCGAGATCGCCTTTGTAGAATCGACTTCCAGCTCGATCCGGCGGTATCCCAGATCCCACGAAAGATTTAGGCCTGAAAAGACTCCCTAAAGCTCTGCAGTCAAAGTTGAGCACCATCCGAGGTTACGTGTGAAGCCTCTAATCCAGTTACCTGCACTATCCTGTAACAGTCTCCTGGCTAAGGCTGAGGACACAGAGGGGTTGTAGGCACCATCAGTGTTCAACTTGTCCCAACCAGGCGGAGGTTTGGTCCAACTGATGAATCTGTCTGGTCGAAGCGGAGCTGCAGGATATGGGTAACGGGTCCTTTCGGCAGCCTGCTGCACCTGACCTGCATAAGACAAAATAGGAGAAAAGGGTGAGTTAGGCCAGTGAAACTGATCCTCAAAGATGGACGAGTTACGCCATTTCTAGAGGAACCAATAAGTAATGCCAAAAATAAGCGGCTAGTCTTGGCCGAGAACCCGTCGGTGGTGCTGGAGGTTAGTTGTGATCCAAGTCGGGTAGACAAGTGAAAAAATCGGGAGAAAGAAGGTGTGGCGGGAAGGCTTGCCACACATGTCTGGATTAGGCACAATCCCGCATGACATGGAGCGAGGATTCAAGTAAATAACAATGGGGACAACTGGGGTCTGTAGTAAGGTGCTTCCGAACACGTTGCTGATTAGTAAGCAATCGATCGTGAGCAAGGAGCCATAAGAAGGATCGGATGAATTGTGGGCCGTTCCACTTCCAGATTTCCTTCCAAAGAACAGAGGAGGAGTTGTCGTCATGACCTATGATCATGGAATAAGTGGAGGCGACGGTGAACAGTCCTGAAGCAGAACGACCCCAGATCAACTTATCCGGGCCGAGGAAGTCGGTAGGGGGAAACACTCCAGCTATGGGCCAACCTATAGACGACGGGAGGTATTGTTGAAAAGCTGCCCAATCCCAAGCCCTATCGTTGGTCACAAAGTGTTGCACCGTAAGGTTGTGGCCGCTATCCGAGGGAGGGGTCGTGACATGGGATAAAAGTGGACCAACGCCCGTAAGCCAAGGGTTAGTCCAAAACCCAGTACTAGTGCCATCGCCTATTATCCATTGCAGACCTTGCAGGACGATGTGCCACGTCGCCTTGATGCTCCGCCATATCATGGAACCCCTTTTGGACTCAAACGAAGTGGGGAGCTGGTTGACATCAAAATGATACTTAGCATGAACAACCTTGACCCAAAGGGCGTGCGGTTTGGTTATCAGGGACCATCCCAGTTTCACGAAAAAGGCGTCATTGGTCTCACGAATTTTCCAGATGCCAAGCCCCCCCACACTTCCACGAGACTAAATGAACCCGCTGTTGGCCATTAGACAAGCCCCACATAAAATTGACGAATCAGTTTCTCTAGCTCGTCACAGAGGCGGCGAGAAAGACGGACAATCTACATGGTGTAACTGGGAAGAGCCTCGAGGACCGATTGGGCCAGCGTGATACGTCCCGCAAAAGACAACAGGTTGGCGGACCAGCTAGATAACCGCTGTTGAACTTTCTCCAAAATGTACTGATAAGTATGTTTGCTGACTCGTTCATGTAGAAGCGGAATTTTTAGATAGTGACCCAGATCCAACGTCAGTTTGAAGCCTAGCACTAGGCTTAAGGACCGGGTTAATGAAGGAGGAGTATTTTTGGAGAAATAGCACCGAGATTTAGCTTGCCTAATGCGTTGGCCAGAAACATCACAAAATTTATCAAGAATATCACGAATAATTGAAACTTGAGCGGGGGAGGCTTCAGAAAAAAATAAGGTCATCGGCGAAGAATAAGTGGGACAGAGGCGGTCCATTGCGGCCTAACGTCACAGGTTGCCATCTGCCTTGAGTTACGACATGGTTAATGGAAAGCCCTAGTTGTTCCATACAAAGGATGAAAAGGTAAGGGGATAAAGGGTCTCCCTGGCGAATACCCCTAGATGGCCAAAATTCATCTCCCAGTTCGCCATTTCAATTAATTTGGAAGGTGACTGTATAAATGCACTTCATTATGAGATTGAGTAGAGACGCTAGGATCCCGATAGTTCTTAAGGTATCTTGGATAAAGTCCTACGATAACCTATCGTAAGCTTTTTCGAGGTCCATTTTCAGGGCTATAATGCCTTTACGACCCACTTTCCCGTGCATCGTGTGGATGACTTCCTGAGTGATGATAATGTTATCTGTAATTAATCGCCCTGGAACAAAGCTGCATTGGGTAGGGGCGACCAGATCGTGCAGGAAAGGTTTAAGCCGATTGACGATGATCTTGGTGATGGCTTTGTAAAGAACAGTGTATAAAGCAATAGGCCGGAACTGCGTTACCGACCGCGGAGACGGCATCTTGGGTAGAAGGACCACTATGATCCGATTTAGGGCAGAGTCCCAAATGTCATGCCGAAAAACATTATGGAAGAAAACGGTCAGAGAAGGGCCAACGAGCTCCCATTGGGATTGATAGAACAAAGCTGTGAACCCGTCATACCCCGGGCCCTTATTCGGGGCCATGGAGAAGACAGCCAACTTGACCTCTTCAGGGCTGAGGGGACGTGTCAGATCATCCGTTGCACTTCACAGAAGGGTACCCACTGGGCCAGGGACAGGCCAGGTTGGATGGTGCTGTCTGCCGGCCATGTATAAGTGCTCGAAGTAAGTTTGAACGAGCCTTCGAACCTACTGAGGATCCGTGATCAGAACACCATGATCATCGTGTAAGGCATGAATCCGCGAATGTCGGTGTCGGACCTTAGTGACTGCATGATAAAACTTGATATTACGGTCACCCTGGCCGAGCCACTGGCTACGGGATCGTTGATGCCAGAGTAGTTCCTCTTGGAGAAGGACCTATTCTAGCTCGGAGAGGAGATACTCCTCCAAGCGCCGGAGAGAGGAGGAGTCAGTGGCCTTAAGGTGCTGTTAGATACCGTTGAGTCTGGCCATGAGGCGCTTCTTGCGATGGAAAATATTCCCAAACTTTGAGTAGTTCCAGTGGTGCAAGTTGGCCGAGAACTGTTTCAATGCCCCGCTAAAATCCAATTGGGAAGGTTTCCAATGCTTAGCGACAAATTGCTCAGAGTCGGGGTGAGTTAGCCAAGCTGATTGGAATCTGAAGGAATGACCAACTGGAGAAGCAGGCGTGTGGGTCCGGAAAGAGATAAGGAGAGGACGATGATCGGATTTCAGGAAGGGAAGGTGGGAAACAGAGGTAGGGGGAAGGTAGATTGCCACAAATTGGAACAGAGGGTCTGATCTAGCCGTGCTAGGACCTGCCCTCTGCGCCAAGTGAACCGTGGCCCGGTAAACCCTAGATCCTGAAGTTGATAGCTGTTCACACATTCCCGAAATTTAGCGTTGACAACAGGTTGGCGGCGAGAGTTGCCACGTTTATCTTGGAGTTCCAATTTAGCGTTGAAGTCCCCCCCCTGAGAAGCCAAGAAGTGGAGGCGAGCCGAGTCGAGCAAGGAGCTTCAGGTTATGCCAAAGGTGTGTCTGTAATGAATACGTCGAGCTGGCATAAATAGCTGCAAAAACAAACGAAGTCTGATCCTAAGTAATACAGGCATGGACAAATTGACGGTGCGCAAACAGAACTCGGACATCGATGTTGGCTTGCCAAAGAAGCCAGATACCACCAGATTAACCTTCAGCTCCACTCGGAAAGAGTGAACAAAACCCAAATTTCGAATAACCTTACGCACCCGGATCCCACTTATTCGTGACTCTAACAAAACAACCAGGAGCGGTTTATGATGGGCCTAAAGGTCCTCCCTCCAGTTCCTTGACAATTCCATATGAAGATTGACATGGGACAAAATCAGGAGGAATCAAAAGTGTGGATTGCAGAGACAGTCGGCTCTGGATGCTGGGCCTCCATAAAGTCCTGGGATGGCTCTGCCATCTGGGTATCTGCGATACTGTTGTCTGTAGACTTGGCCAAGCTGTCCTGTGCGGGATCCGGGGGACGCGGTGGGTGAATTATGGACGGACAAGGGAGGGAGAGCAATTTGGTAGGCAGATCGGCCGCGACTGGATCCTCCTCCATGTCTTCGCTACCCACAAGTGTGGGCGTGGGTAGGGAAATGTTTGGATTCGGGATGATCACAACATCATGGGAGGGGGTCGTGATGGCCAAATGGGTCGACGATGGGCTAAGGGACGAGGAGGAGGGTGCGGGTTGGGCTGGGGGAGCTGAGGTTGTGGGCTGGCTGCTGGTCAAGGGGGAAAGCTGATGGACTGGGCTAACGGCCTAAGAGGACAAGGACGAGGGGTCTGCGGAGCCTTGGCCTGCGGCTGCCTTGGAGAAGACGATATTGGTTTGAGGCTGGAGGAAGATATGCGCGTCGACTTTTGAAACGACACGTTCTGATGTCGCTTTCCTTTAGAGGATTCGGGTATGAGGGAGGTCTCCCTAGCCTGCGACAGATGCGACAACTTGGAAGGGACAGGAGGGGATTGCTGGGGAGCCATTGTGGAATGGTCCGGACAGAGCTCCAACGGCCCACCAGCATACAAGGTTGAGAACCGGGAGCCTTGGCCATCCATCGTTGGGGATGAGGGGTGACGGGGGTTGGTGGAAGGCAGCGGAGTGGAGGAAGGACGGCGTTGCCGACGCTAGACCTGCATCCAAGGTCCGAATCCCGACTACCGTTGGTCGTCCGTGGGAGGAGTGCTGTGGGGGTTGGGGGAAGCTTCCGACAGAAGGCCAGCGGTGGCTTCGACGGTCTTGGGCTATTCGCGGGGAAGGTTGGGGCAAGTCGCAGAACCATGTCCGACCATTCCACAAGTAAAACAGATCTGAGGCAAGCCTTCATACACCACCTGAATCAATTCACCATCTAACTCCACGAAGGAGCGGAGAGGAGCATTGAGATCGACGTTAACCGCGACCCTAGCAAATTTTTCACGGTAAGCTTTGAGGGTGTTGCTGTCGACTTTGATTGTGTGACCCACGAGATTTTCCAAGGTAGTGAGAATTGAAGAATGGTAGCGCGCTACCGGGAGGTCGGGGAAGCGAACCCAGGCGACCACATGGGTAATTTTTCCAGTAGAAGGACGAAAAGCCGGATACTATGGCTGCACTGAGAGGACATACCTAGAGATAATCCATGGCCCCTAGGTGAGGGTCAAATCATAGTCCTCTACATCCACAAAATTTACCAGGTAGAAATCGTTGGCCAGATCTACTATTTTCATTGGACCCGAAGGATTCCAAAGTGAAAGTAGTCGGGATTTTAGCATATTGAATCCAATTTTCCTTCCCAGAAGTTTAATAATCACAGCATTTTCCCAAACTTGGTCCAATTTGGTTTTGAATGGAGGTGATAATTCGATACCCAGACTATGCTCGCCTTGAATAATTGAAATATCCCCTTCACTAGTTTCTATCTGTTCCTCGTCAGGCCAGTCAAATTCCTTTGTGTTTTCCTTGAGACCTGATACTATTGCACTATAGCTAATTGGGTTGTTCGGTGGATCTGGTGCAAGGGGTTCTTCCTCCCTCACTCGGAGTCGGACCTTTTTGGCAGCATATGCCATTGAAAGCCGAAGAACTAGCAGTACTAGAGCAAGGAGATTTAGAAGTACTGTAGCAAGGAGAAACAATCGCTAACATTTAAGCCCCGTTCTTTTCAAGATGAGAACATATATTTTGCTTTTTAGTAATATGGTACTGTAGTGGAGTTGCTTGCACCATTACCGTAACGAAATAAAGGTCTTGGTTTGGCTTTTACCGTAACTCTTATGTACGCAGGCATAACGCCAGAAGCCTAGGTGATTATTGTCAGAAACAAGGAATGGCTCCGTTTCCCGTGATTTTTTGGAAGTGTTTGACTTACAGTTTATTAGCTATTTTTTAACTTATTGACTAAAAGTTAACTTTTTGGCACCATTACCATAATGAAATAAAGGTCCTTGGTTTGGCTTCTACCGAAACTCTTATGTATACAAGCATAACGCCAGAAGCCCAGGTGATTATTGTCAGAAACAAGAAATGGCTTCGTCTTCAGTGATCTTTTGGAAGCGTTTGGCAAATGGCTTATCAGCTATTTTTTAGCTTATTGACTAAAAGTTAACTTATTGACCAGGGACGGATCTACATTAGGGGCAAGTATGCCTCCAACAAATTTCATATTAAAAAATTATTATTTTAAGTTTTGCCCCCATAAAAAAAATAAAGTTTTGCTCCCATTAGAATTTTGCCCCCATTAAAAATAAAATTTTGCCTCCACTCAAAAAATTTCTAGATCCGTCCTTGTTTTTGACCATCTTAAAAAGCTATTGACATGTTTGGTGAATGACTTATTGATTAGTTTATTTAACCCCAATAAGATGATTTCTAAAAGTTTCATAAGAAGAGCTTTTGGAGTTAGCTATTTACCTAATGACAATATTGTCCTCCACCTTACTCTGTACTTTTGCTCTGTGTGTTTTCAAATTTGGCTTTTTTTGATTGTACAATTATGTCATGAAGTTTGGAAGAATATAATAAAGAGGTTAATTAAACTTTTTAATCTTCGTTTAATTTTATAATATTAGTTTACATTTAAAAATACTATAATATCTAAATTCTTATAAGAATACTCAATAAAATACTAAGAAATATAATATTCATATCCTTATAATTTTTTTAAAAATTATGCCCTCATAAGTCATTTTACACATCAGCAGCTAATACTAAATAGCTAATTTTATCAAACATCTTTAATAAACAACTGATATTATCCGCTGGTCAAATCAGTTGATAGAATTGGCTATTAGCTAACCATTGATAGAATCAGCTAACAACTAATGCAATCCGCTATTTGCCATAATTGTAGTGGCTTCTGCACCAAACTCAAGCAGAAGCGGAAGCAGAATCACTGATGTGGTGACTGGATTTGACTATAGCCTTCTTGATGGTGTGAGAATGGTGCCTTGGTCTTCAGGACCTAGACCATTTATGCAGATTGTCTTATTTCTTATGCTACCATCTTTTGCATATATGCTTCTCTCTGTATCTGTTAAGTGTAAAGATTGAAGCTGTGAAAAATATAGAGATTATTCTCTTCTTATTTTTCTTTATATGTGAATAATGAATGCTGGGTATTTTATATAACTATTACACAACTAGCATTAAGGGAATATATTGTAACAAATTCTGACATAATACAACTAGCAATCAACGAATATCCCTTATAACAAACTCTGATAGAACATCTAGAAATATTCCTCTCTGCTGTACGTCCAGAACCGTTCTGCTGTATTGATGCATTAATAATCCATAACACCCCCCTCAAGCAGGAGGTGAAGGCAACAATCCAAGCTTGGAAACCGCTCGAAGATGCATAAGACTAGATAAAGATTTGGTAAAAATGTCAGCAAGTTGCTGGGAGGAAGGAACATGGGAAATATTGATGAGGCCATTCTGAAGTTGTTCCCAGACATAATGAGTATCAATTTCGATGTGCTTGGTTCTTTCATGAAGGACTGGATTTCTCGCAATATAGACAACAGTCATATTATCACATTTTACAGAAATGAGAGTGATGTTGGAAACACCAAGTTTGTTTAAGCTTCAACTGATGATAAGGAAATCATCCTTTGTTTCTTGGATTTCCAACATATTGGTAGGCGTGTTCAAGAAAACCGACAAACCTGTGAACTAGACCTGAACCGCATGAACCGAACCTATAAATAAGGTTAACTGAACCTGAGTTTAGGTTCGGTTCGAACCGAACCTGAAAAATCAAGTTCATGGTTCAGGTTCAGGTTTCTAACTTGTAGTTCTAGGTTAATCGAACCTAAATCGCACCTATAGTAGTTAACCGAACCGAACTTGATTTATAGGTTTAGGTTTAAACCTGAACCTGCAACACCCAAAAAACCTATCATATATTTAGATACAATTTAAGAG
>JAOTBA010000001.1:4059502-4084402 GCA_025629845.1 Erythroxylum squamatum | reverse complement strand
TTATTATTAAGATTTTTGAAAGCATGGTTGATGTAAACAGTAAACTAGTAAAGTATACAGTATAACTGTATAATATACCAATATAAAATATTTTGCAATTTTAAAAAATTTTAGGGACTATTTTATAAATTTAAAAAATTTTCCGAAACGGTACCCGGTACTGACCAGTACTAGTACAGTTCCGTTTCAGAACTCAATCCGCTAGCAAGTCCGGTACGGTATTCATAACTTTGGGGTTATTACTGTCCAAGGCTGAAAGTTCTTATCGCATTGCCTCTTCCCAAAGAGGATGTCCAGCAACTTGATGATAATGAAGTGGTTCAGAGTCCTGCAAAACTGAGTTGAACACAGGTCCATCCACAAGTCCACAAACGCTAGAACAAAGGTGCCACGTACATGTACTGGTGAGAGTATGATGACAAGAATGAAAAGGGTGAGAGAAAAATGCGAAATTGCACACAAAATCTTGTAAACGGGAAGGTAATTTCACTTGTCTAGTAGTTCTTTTGAGAGGAATATCACGATGGAAAATTGAAGAGGAAAGAGCTCAAGGATGACGAAGAGAAGAAGATGAAGATTGCTGTGGTGGTGAAGATGAAACGGATAAGTTAGGGGAGGAAACATTTTTTGGCGGTACGGAAGGTGAAGACGATGATATGGAATCAGAAATGTGTGAAGAAGAATGTAAAGGATAATTATCAATTATTATTTTAGGTAAAGGAATATCAGCAGCAGCAGTAGTAGTAGGAGATGAAGGTTTTTGTAAGGGAAAATATGTTCGTAAAAGTGTACGTCTCTGGAAATGATGATTTGTCTGGTACAAAGACAGAGGACCTTGTATGCTTTTTGACCAAATGGATAACCAATAAAAATGCATGGAGATGCTCTTGGCTGAAATTTGTCTCTTTCCTTAGCATTAGTGGATACATAGCATAAGCAACCGAAATTTCTAAGGTGATTCAAGGGAGGTTTGGATTTAAACACTCTTTCGAATGGGCTGACTCCACTGAGAACTGGAGTTGGCATTCTGTTAATTAAATAAACTGCAGTGAGAACACATTCCCCCGATAAGAGATAGATAATCCTGATTGAAAAAGAAGAGCTCTATAAACCTTTAATATGTGTCCATGTTTACGCTCAACTACTCCATTTTATTGTGGAGTATAGGGTGTGCTTTTGTGATGAATAATCCCCAGGGAAGCTAAATATTCTTTTCCTTCTCTGCTATTACACAATTCTGGAGCATTATCGGCTCTCAATATTTTTATGGTCTTGTGAAACTGTTTGAACAAGGGATACAAAGGACTTGATCATTGTGAAACCACTACTTTTATGTGACAAAAGATGAACCCATGTATTTCTGCTATAATCGTCCGCTATGGTAATGAAATAACGAAAACCATTATGAGTACGATGGCTGTAAGGACCCCAAATATCCACATGAATAATATCAAAGGGTTATGCAGTTTTGATTGAGCTATTGGGAAATGGTAATTTGTGTTGTTTGGCTTGTGAACAGATGAGACAAGGTAGAACATCACTGAATGTATGTGGTATAACAGACAAAAGCTTCAGTTTATTTACGGGTAAATGACCAAGTCTACCATGCCAAAGGTGTACATCAACAGATGAAGAACTAGTGCAACTGAGAATGAATTCAGAGGTATTACAATCAGAGTGTAAGACATTGTCAGCTAAAGGCGGAGAGTTCGTGGTTGATTCGTGATGCAGAATGTATAAACCACCAATCTTCTTACCAAGGGGAATTTCCTTCTTCAATGAAGGGGCCTGCAAAAGACAAGAGTTAGCGTGGAAAAGGATGGTACAATTTAATTGAGTGACAAGTTTACTTGTGGAGATGAGATTGTATTTAAATGAAGGAACAAACAGCACATGAGAAAGAGTGATGTGATCATTGAGTTTGACGTGTCCTATGGCTGCTACTGGAATATTAAAACCATTAGGCAAGGTTATGGAATAAGAATTTGGGAGTTGATTAAGAGAAGAAAACAAGGTCTTATCAGAACACACATGATCAGATGCACCAGAGTCAAGTGTGCATGAAGCATGTAAATGATTAGGTCCAGAAGCAGAAGGCAAGAGCTTGCAGCACAAACAGGCATTATTGTTAATTTATCAGTGTAGCTACCTGTGAAATTGGATGAACCAGAAGTAATAGCGAGATTCCCTTGAGAAATACCAATAGATTGATCATTAGTCTCGTGTTGGTTTAGGAGTGAGATGAGCTGATTATATTGTTCTTGAGTGATCTGAGCTGTAGCAACGTTGCCAGAATCTGTTTGGGCTTGAGAAAGAAGCATGTTGAATTAATATTGACTGAATTTGCTGAACTGAAGTGTCTGGGTTTGGTGAACTTAAAATCTGAAGGAAAACCATTGATTCGGTAGCATTGAGCTTTCACATGTCCTGGCTTTCACAGGATTGAACTTCTTATTATCCTTTCCATTACTTCCTTGTTTGGTACCAGAATTATAACCAGCAGAAACTACATTCATGGCTGAAGACTCTTGAATGAATTGAGCAGAAGAAGAGATCTCCCTTTGTTTTTCTTCATGAATAAGAATTAAGTAGACAGAAGCAATGTTAGCAATAGTTTGCATCATTAATATCTGACCTCTAATCGCAACATAGGAATCATTAAGCCCCATAAGAAGTTGAATGACTTTATGATCTTCTTGTACTTTTACCATGACACTACCACACGTACAAATAGGAATTCGTCCCAAATACGTTTCATCTTCTTAGTGAAATAAGTTGAAACACTATCAGCTCCTTGTGAGAAAGAATATAGATCCTTCTGGATTTGATAAATCACAGCTCCATTGGACGGTTCATATCGTTCAATTAATTCAAACCATACTTCATGAGCTGTGCTAAAATATAATACGCTTTCAACAATTTCCTTACTCAAAGAGTTTAATAGCCAGCTTATGACCATTGAATTACATCTATTCCAGTTACTAAGGAGAGGTGAATCTGAATCAGGCTTCACGACATCTCCATTTACTTAGCTGAGAGAGCTAAAACCATAGCTCTTTTCCAGACACCAAAACCTGTTCCATCAAAAGCTTTTGACACAAGTAAAGCTCCAGGATTGTCTGTAGAATTTAGATAGAAGGGATTTGAGACATCTAAGGCTGGATCGGCTGAAGATGTAACTGAGTTGATGGTTGTTTCAATGATAAGAGTCGGCGTGAAGGAACACAACAATTAGAAACTGATGACAGAGGAAACAGAGAAAAGGAGAGGAGATAAACGCAACGCTCCGATACCATGTTAAGTGTAAAGAGTGAAAGCTATGAAAAATATAGAGATTATTCTCTTCTTATTTTTCTCTATATGTGAATAATGAATTCAGGGTAGTTTATATAACTATTACACAGCTAGCATTCAGGGAATATCCCAACAAAATTGTTGCAAATTCTGACATAATACAGCTAGCAATATCCCTTGTAACAAACTCTGACAGAACATCTAGAAATGTTCCTCTCTGCTGTACGTCCAGAACCGTTCTGCTGTATTGATGCGTTAATAATTCATAACAGTATCTTTCTTTCATCTTCTCAATTATGGTTGGATACATACATGATAGATTAAAATGTTTGCTTTTGATTGCTGCGATACATAAGAGTTTCCTATTCCTGCTACTCAAAATTGTCATGTTTGCTATTAATCATGCAAAGGAGCGTCAAAAATCAACATTGTATCCATCGAATTACCAATTTCGGATTATTTCAATCATCTGTCATTAAACCTGGTAGAGGGGATACACAAGATGTTGAAAGTATACATTCGAAATGTTAAATCAATTAATTTGATTGGCATTGATCAAAAAATTCAACAAATGGTGTCAAGTGGTTGATATGCCTCTACTCCAGTCTAGTCTCTAATAGGTTTCGGATATCAAGGAAAACGTATGTGCCAACCAAGGCAGAAAACTCACTCCATTTCTTGTGAAAGAATCTCTTCTCACTCACCGGTGAAATACAGCAGATCCAATCTTCTGCTGTGGTTAATATCTGTTAGGAGTCCCAATATCAATTCATGATCTTAGCTTCTGTACCCAGAGAATGAACGCATCTCAGGAGAGGAATGAATAGCAGGGCTCCATACATCAGAAACTGTAAGTCCTTGTTGAGTTTGAGAGGTATGAATGTGCAAATAATGCGTGCATTGCTGCACCGATAGGGAATGCATCCTCATCTATCTTAAAATAAGGGCTGTGAGGTGGATGCGTGCATCCCAATCTTTCATTTCCAACGCCCAGAAAAAAGAAGGCTCCTGGTACTTTGTCCTGATAAACAGCAAAGTCCTCACTCCCCATGAAGATAGGAGGTACTTCTATGTTCTCTTCTCCTACTATGGAGACGGATGTTCGCCTTGCATGCTCGTAAATTCTGGCATCATTTATCGTTGGGGGAAGCGTTGGTTGCTCCCTTCCTTCGAAATCAATCTCCGAAGTGCACCTATGTACAGCTGCCTGACCTCTGATAACCTGCCACAATATCAATAAAACAGGTAATCAGACACCAATCAACTCACACTGAATTGATTTAGAAGGCTTCTAATGAATAAGAAACCTACCCTGACTATTTTTCACTCATATTGTAGCTATATAACAATTTGTTTGTGGAAGCGGGCACTCAAATTTCTGCATAAATGTTCAGTTATTTATTGTTAAAAGTGTATCCATCCGTTTGAAGGCTTGCCTAAACACCTCCCAACTTCAGATATGTTCACTGTTTATCAGTACCCTGACCTTCCTAACCGTGGTAATGAAATTTGTGATCTTTTAACATTAACAGATCCAGAAGTTACCTCTTCTATTCTCTCTCTGAGTGCTTTAAATCCCTTCTTGCTAAAAGCTCGAAAAGTTCCTGCTATTGTGGCAGAGTCTGGTATCACATTAAAAGCTGTTCCCCCTTGAATCATACCTACAGAGATTACCTGCATTATACAAGTCAACTAATAACCTAGACAATTTTAAACTCCCAATTCAGGACAGAAGCATGTGAACGAAGATCTAATACCTGAGACTCTAAAGGATCAGTCTCCCTCGAGACTATACTCTGCAAACTAATTACTGATGTTGAAGCAGCCAAGATTGGATCGATGGAGTTTTGAGGAATCGCTGCGTGACCCCCTTTGCCAGTTATAGTTGCTTTGAAGCTTCCACATCCAGCAAGGAATTCCCCAGGCCTTGAAGCAACAACCCCAGTATTATAAACATGTACTAGGTGTATCCCAAAAATGGCCTCTACATTGTCAAGCACCCCTTCTTTGATCATATCTTTTGCACCAAGGCCTCTTTCTTCTGCTGGCTGAAATATAAGGATAGCAGTCCCCTGCAATTCAAACGCTTTTTGCTTAATTTCTAGAACTATATATGAGTACGATATTACCCAACTTTCTAAACAGAAGACTGCAAGCTATCGCAGAAGCATGATTACGGGTATAGACTGCGATAAGTCTCAATATCAGTGGCAACAATCACAAAATCGCAAAACTGCAACTACAAGTTGCAGTCAGAGAGTCATATTATAGCCCTTGTTATTAACTAACGCACATTTCCTGTAGAACTTGCAAAAAAGTTCAATTACCTGCAATGTGTCCTTCAGTTCTTGTAGGATCTTCGCAGCACCTAGAAGCATGGCAACATGTGCATCATGGCCACAAGCATGCATTTTGCCATCCACTTTACTTTTATACTCTAATTCAGTCAATTCCTGTAGCAGCAGTGAAATCAAGATTAAGAAATTTTCTCTTCCAGGACAATTACTGGCTTTTGAAGAGCTTTACGTGAGACGTTTTCCACAGGATTTCAAGAACACCATTTGTTTGCCAATTCGGGTTATGCCTGGTTATTCGACTTCGAAATTTCCCGGTCCCAAGAATCCCCAGAAAGAACTAAAACTCGTTTAAAGATACAATACAGCAAGTGACACAGATTTCGAGGAAAGAATAGTTTAATATTTCCAATCCAACACGAAGCCAGATTTTCAATTCTTTTAGTCTAGATTGTCCAATAGCATGACCATAATTAAGCATGACATCAGAATAGGCACAAGAATACTTTCCCAGTCCATAAACATAGCATTTCCATATATGCACCGATCCACCAAAAACAAAGCTACGAGAATACAGTACTAACCTGAATAGGCAAAGCGTCCATATCAGCTCTCAGAGCGACAAATGGTGGCGAACCAGACCCAATTGCTGCCACAACACCGGTCCTCGCCACCGGCCACCGATAAGCAACACCAAGACGATCCAACTCTTGCCTGATAATCTTACTCGTCTCAAACTCCTCAAAAGCAAGTTCTGGGTTCTCGTGAATTTTTCTCCTGGCCATCTTCATCCTATCCACCGTGTCCTGACGATTGGCTAACTCAATTATCCTATCCTTTATCGATGAAACTTGGCTTGTCCCGTGTGAGGAATTGAAACCATGTACATAATCCGAATCTAGGAAGCTCAAAGAGAAGCAGAAAGGTAAGGCTAGTAAAACCAGAAAAACTTGAAGTAAAAATGCCATTGTTTGGTCGAAAGTTGTCAGGATGTGGAAAGATAGGCTTGGAATGTTTACAAGGTTGGAGGACTTTATGCTGTCGCGTGATCAGTTTGGTCGCATCTTCTTTTGATATTTCTCAATTTCAGCACATGTTTGATTTGAATGAAGATCCTGTGACTATCGTCAAATCAATCTCGTGCATCACATGGGCTAATGTTTCTGAACGTAGGAGTTGAAATGTAGAGCGTTCACTTTCCATTCTCTAGAGCACTTCATGATTAGTACGATTTCTATTAACATTAACTACTGGCTATCTTTTCGTTGTACGGTTGAATATTGGATAACAAAATTTCTTTTTTTTTTTTATATTACATTAGGTATCTTAGTTTAGTCGGACTAATTCTAAGTCCTTAAAATTTCACCCCAAGAGTTCTAGAGGAGGTAAATTTGGAATTTCAAGATCCCTCAAGTTCCTACATAGTCTGTACATTTCTGCGCATAAAAAATCTTCGTGTATTAATTATTCAACTGATGATTGGTCACTGGCCGTACAATAATCTACATAGTACTTAAAGAAAAAAGGTTATTTTGTTACTTTCATACGAGCCACAGATTAGACCAAATATGGCCAATGATCTTTCGATTTTCTCGTATCATTTTTTGTGGATTAGCACGCCTTCTTTGATTTTAAATGAAATTTCTGGCTAACAGGCGGATGCTCATGGAGGAATTGCAGTAAGATGAAAATAGTCAACTTGTGGCGTGCTAGTAATAGTCGGCAATTATACTAGTCAGATGCAAAATGGTATAATAAAGAATCATGCACTTGTTTCAATGTTCAACAAAACGTGGACATGCAAGCCACCATTGAATTAGTTAGAAGATAAAGGAAGTGATGAAAACATGTGTCAATGTCTTCTATAAACAGTAAACATCCTCGTTAATTCCTTTTTAATCCCCCAAGAAACAATACGTAATTAATATCACCTAACGGTTTACAATAAGTAACACCTTAATTCCTTTTTCAATTCCCACGTACGAAACGGTATTCAATTAGTAAGACCTTCATTCCTTTTTTATTCCCCAAGAAACGGTTTGTACTTAATAGCCTAGTCACACCTGGACAAGGTGCGTTAATTCGGCAACAGATTATCTTATACCACTTATCCTGATGTAATTCTATTTCTATCATAAAATAATGTCGTTTTGAGTTTGTTAACATAAAACGACATGTTTTGAGAAAAAAATATGGTTAGAACAGATTAAGGAGTATAAAAGATCTGAACCCGTTAGTTCTAAGCTCTATAGTAGTATTATTGCAGTTCAAAAAGTTTGTTTGTAGTTTCAATTTCTTTAAAAACGCTTATCTAATTTGAAAATGAATTAAACCATCTTTTTTCTCATTGTTATATTTGTAAAAAATTGTAATTAAATTAATTCTATCAAAATAAATTTTACTAGCCTTACAACTTGCAATAAATTACGATGTTACATTCATAATTTTGTTGTCCTAAGTTTGCAAAATTACAATTATACTATTACAATCACAAATTATAAATGTTCAATTTTTGTTTTAATAAATTTATTAGTATAAGTTAATCATAAATAGGATATTTAGACAAAAGCCTATTCTTATTTAATTATGACAATATTGATTTATATTCTATAATCAATCGATTTGCTGTAAATTTTACAATGTAATTAATTGGAGACATTCTTTGTTTTTTGTATGTATATGTTTATTCTTTCTCTAGCTAGCTCTTCTTTATCTTTCCTCTAACTTTTCTCTAATAAGCCAAGCCCTTAATTTCCTTTTTCAATTAACTCCTTAACCTTTTCGTTTCCTCTTCAAGTTTTTGTTACCTTTTAAGGTAACAACTCCGGATGAGACATCTCTCACTTAGACTCCTCCTCAATCTTGTCATGGCCTCTAGTTGTGATGCATCTCCTCAAACTAGCATAGAAGTTACCCTAACCCCAATCTCTCATATTCTTTGTTGCTTATCTATATCTCTTAAGGCATTAACCATTCATGCTCACACAATGAACTCCTTTAAGTCTGTCATCTCTATTCATTTTGATTCTACCACTCCTCACCCCACTTCAGGCTCACTTGCCCTACCACTTCCCCCTTTGAGCTAAGTTGGTGCATAAAGAACCTAGTCCCATGTGGTAGGTGATTTTGCAATTTATGACTTAATTGGATACATACCAGAGCACAATGATGGGAATAATATAGTTTCCCCACCAATAGATGTGCTCAAAGAAGGAGTTGTAAGATTGAGTAATACCTTGATAGGATATTTCTTTGATAAGAGACCAACTTATTAACATGATGGACATATCAAAATTGAAACTCTATTGGTTTGACTTTTTCCCTTTCAAATTTTCAAATGAAAGAAATGCAATCAAAACCTTGGAGCTTGGATCGTGGCATGTCAATGAAAAACCCATCATCCTTTAATAATGAAAGTCATGGATGTCTTTGGACAGGTCTAATATCAAGGTGGTTCTAATCTGGGTGCTGGTATGTATGTATGGAAGCAATGCCACTTTAAATAAGATAGGATATGTAAGGGTTTGCATAGAGGTGGAGACATCCAAAGAGCTCCCATACACTATTAATGTAATGAGATTGAATGAATATGAAAATTTGCAAGAAGACGAAGTTACTTATCACTTACTAATGGAAGCCTTCAAACCTAAAGGGAAAATGATATAGGCACCTCCTAGAAAGACCTTCACAAAAGGGGACCAAGAACTATTAGGGAACTCTCTAAGGATATAGTCCCAAGTCCCCCCAACCAGGAAAGTATGGAACTGATCGATTCTCAAATCAGTAAGCAAATTGACACATAGCATACTTCCACCTCAAATAGAAAACAAAAAGATTCCCACCTTTAGAGGGCATCCTGAATGTGAAGGTGTTTCCTCTGAAGTAATCATCCTTATTAAAGAACTCAACTCTCAAAAGTAAGCTCTTCTGAGTAGAGAGCACAAACAAAATGGAACCTTCTCCTATACCTAAAAGAAATAATATAAAAAAAGGAGAAAACCCCAAGTGTATTCTTAGAAAAAAAAGTCGGTCTTGAAGTGCACAAAGGAAAATAAACCTCTAATTATTTTTTTAGCACAAGGAGATCAGGTAGGAAAACTAAATATAAGGGAGCTAGGAATCCTTGTAACTCCTCTAAATGTCTGTGGTTACTTGGAATGTAAAAAGCATTAATAATACTGACAAATAGCAGGTTTTGTTTAACTATTTAAAATTAATAAAGCCTATAATTATAGGCGGAGATAAAATTAAACGTAGATAAATGTAGGAGACTCTAGTTTTATCCTATCAATTAGAAAGTCTCACTAGTCATAGAGCACACCATAATGGCAGGATAGTAGTGGCATATAAACCTGAAATGATAAGGTTTCAAAATTCATTATAACTGATCAAATAATGCTCTTTTATATGTAGCTTAAACAATGAAAAAGGACATTATGTATTAGCTTCAATTATGTTGACAACTTAGCTTTTCAAAAATCCTTGCTTAGGAGAAATTGGTAGCAATTAAGATTTAACATTTCAATCCCCTGGATTCTCCTTAAAGACTTTAATTACACTCTCCTCGCATCTGAAACCCAAGGAGATATGATCACAAGGTTCCCTTGCAACAATTTCAGATCATGCTTAAACAACATTAAGGTTACTGACCTCACTTATAAAGAAGCAATATTTACTTGGAATAACAAGCAACAAGGGAGGTGGTTTGTAAGGAGAAAGCTTGATAAGGCTTTGGAACACTAATTGTGGCTTCAAAAATTTCCTAATAATAAGACCATATTTAATAATCCACTAACCTCTAATCACTCAGTAATTGATGTTTATAATCTAATTATGGTTAGAAGAAGAGTCACCCAATTCAGTTTTTTCAACTACAATGTTAACCTAGAAGGGTTTTAGGAGATAGAGAACGAATGGGTAGAGAAATAACAAGTCATAAACAATTCAAATGTGTTAGGAATAAAACATTGCACCTAACTACTATAAGGAAAAATTTTTTAGAAAACAATAAGAAAAGGTAGTCTTTTTATAGATCTTAACTTGAACTTTACAAATATCCTTTATATAAGTTAAAAATTAAGGATGAAAAGCTTGCTTTTAACTAATACATCATTGACCTAAAAGCTAAAAACTCTTTTCTTAAGTAGAAAGAAATAGTGAATTGGATGTGAGATGGTGATAGGGATATGACTTTTTTATTAAGGTGATGCTTGCCAGAAGGAACTCTAACAAAATCACTAATTTATGCAATGAATAAGTGGTAAGGATATAGGAGCAGGAAGAACTTAAGAAAGAAGTTTAAAAATAATTTCAAGCCACATTAGGATCATCCAACTCTAGTACTTCTTTAGTTTCCCTTCTCAATATCTTTATAAATCAAACTCTCTCTGTTGATCAAATAGAAAGCCTAATTAGGCCTATCTAAGAAAAGGAAGTGGAATATGATTTGAAGAGCCTCAACCCCATGAAAGCATTTTGGCCTGATAGACTATATAGTTGCTTTTTCAAATAATCTTGGACCTTGGTAAAATTGCATGTCACAAGTGAAATAGTGGAATTCTTCAATTCGGTAAAGCTATTTTGGGAGCTCAATAAGACGAACATTTTTTTGGTTCCTAAGGTCCCAAATCCTAGCTCCTTCATAGAATACAAGCCTATTGCCTACTGTAATATCCTCTATAAAGTGATCTCTAAAATTCATATAAAAAATGGAAGAATTTTTTACCTCAATAATTAGCAAGTCACAAGGTTCTTATGTAAGTGGAAGGAGTAAGAGATAACATCTTAGCATAGAAGCTGATAGTAGTAGATTGCGTAATGTTTTAGTGGGTAGTTTAGTATATGTTTAGTTGTTAAATTGAATAATTAGTGCATGTTTAGGATAGCATTGTGTTATTTAGTTAGACATTTGTTTTGTGAGTGTTTATGGGTTAGAGTATGCCATTGAACTTAAATTTTGTCTATATGATGTGCCTTGGCGTGTTTATTAGTGTTTCAGATCAATTATGGAAGAATAAAGGAGAATTGGAGGAAGCTAGAAGCAAAACCCAGAGCCATAATCATGGCCAATGTGTCACGATCGTGACAGAAGCAAGATGAAGGAGCCATGATAGTGGCATTATCTTTCGCAACCGTGACGTAAGGTAAATGTCAGAGCCACGATTATGGCCTACGCGATAGATAACACGCATTGACTTATTGAACTTCATTTTTGGGGACATTTCAGACTTTTTGAGCCCGGGAAAACCCCAGAGTTGCCCTAATTGGATAACGCTATAAAAGGAAAATAAAAGATAAAAGGGAGTTTACATTATGCCACTTTGGGAAAAAGCTTCAAAAGGAGAGAAGAAGAAAATAGAGAAGAGGAAGAAAAGGAGAGGGCTTCTAACGCTGCTGCCTTCCCGAGTTATCGCGGTCCTATCCAAATGACGTTCTGTTCATCTTTGTCATTTTCTTTATTGAATGTGTAAGATAAATATGATTATGTTTATGGGTTGTGGATTGATGATGATGTTCTAACTTTTCTTTAGGGATTTAAACTTGATTTAATGTTAATATAGTCATTTTTGTGTTATTTCGATTGGGTGCTATGATTAATTTCTATAACTTCACACTTCAGTAATAAATCGAGAGAGTGAATCGAGCAAAATGATTAGGTTTTTTAACGAGAGTTAAATAATATAATAGATCACGCAATTAAGCAAATCGAAAATTGTATGGAGAGAGATCTCGTGTGAGATCCGGTAGTTTATTAAAAAGCTTAAGAACTTATTAGGTTGTGAGCTGATAGTTAATTGAGAGGTTACAAATTTGGTAACTCAACTTAATTAAGGTTTATTAATTAGGGTTTAGTGACTATAACTCGAAAGAGAGTAATCCACATTACGATAGTCTAGAACCGACACCACAATAACACAAAAGTGATTAGGTTAGCATTGATGAAAGGATAAATCCCTATCTTATAATTTAGTAAATTTTTTTTGTGTGATTTCCCATTGTGAATTTGATGTTGCTCAATATTCAATTTCTTGCCTTAATTTCACAAATTAATTTTCTGTCGCTCACTTTCTTGTGTTTACTTTTCTATTCAATTTTTACTTTCATTTTATTAAATTTTCTAGCCATAGATAACTTAGGATTAGATTAATTCACAACTCTTCGTGGGATCGACACCTTTGATACTGCAGGTTATGATCCGTATACTTGCGGATATTGGAGGTTTTATATTAGATAAAGCTTGCTGAACAGGAGCTTCTTAAAGGTTACCAAAAGAAATCCTCCACAAATAATAATATCATAAATATTGACTTTAATAAGGCATTTAATGCAATCAACTAGAACTTCATTATACATTCTCTCCAAGCTTTTAGCTTTCCATATAAATTTATAACTTGGATTCAACAATTCATTACCACTGCCTCGTTCAGATTCTAGTGAATGGTGAACAAACCATGCTATTTCAAGGAAAGAAGGTTGTAAGGTAGGGAGATCCTATCTCTCCTTACCTATTCTCACTCTACATTGAGGATATTATTAGGCTCACTGATTCTAACTTTTCTAAAAGCCCATTATTCAGATTTCAAAACAAATGTAGCAAGTTTAAACTGCTTAATTTGACATTTATTGATGATATCCTAATGTTTTGCAAAATTGATCCTTCCTCTATTAAGATGCTAGTGAATTCTATCAGCATTTTCGAAAAATTAGTATGTTTAGTCATCAATCTAAACAAAATGTTTCTTATGATCTCTATAATTGTTGTCCCTCTAAGCTAACAACTCTAAGCTTGTCAAGTATAAAGCTTAGGTATCCCCCTTTCACCTGCTTGGGGGTCCCCATCATAACTAAAAAGCCTTCATATGTAGATTGCCAAACTTGATATTATATGATGCAAAAAGAATGAGAAATTAGACCAATAAAAGCCTATCCTACGCTGGTAGGCTTAGGGGTGGCAGTTAAGATTAGGCCTGACCTGACTTGAAATTAATGGGCACAACTTGATTTGACTTGGCTTCGAGCCTGACTCGGGCTTTTTCTTTTGGAAAATTTAGGTTGGTTTGAAGACTAAAAGTTTTAGGAAAATGATATCATTATTACCTATTTTTTAATGGGTTTATTTAAAAAATCTCAAACTTTCATCAAATTTTCAATTATAGCCCGAACTTTAAAAAGGAGCAATAAAATGCTCGAACTTTTAATTTTTTTCAATTCTAGCCAGATGTTAGTGCCATCGCTATCTTGCTGGCGTGACAAAGTCACATGTACAGGGACCCTCATTAATAAGAAACTTTAGCGGTGGCTAAGATTCAAAACCTTGATTAGTTAAATGACGTCATTTAATTAGTTTAAAAGACGTCGTGTTATGTTCAAATGATATAACCCCTTTTCTTCTTCAGTTTACAGAACTTACCGAATCCAAAACTTCATTCAGTTGTCATTCTTTATCTCACATTATTCAATTCATAGATTGTCATCAAAACAACAAAACTGAAAGCCTCCATTAACGAGCTTGAAAATAATTCCCAAATTACAATGAGAAGTAACCCCACAATTCCTTTGGTTTATACACACAGACTACATTAAACCCACACACGTATTAGCTTGGGAAGGAGTATTAGCTTGGTTTCTTAACAAAAATCATTTATATGAAGGAGATTATACAATATTTAAAGTTGCTGTCAATTATGAAATATAAGCCATTTGGAATCAAATGGAATAAAATAAATTTTAAAAATGATTGCCTAGAAGCTCAACATTCTAATGGAATACAATAGTGTGGATGAGGAATTCTTTGATGGCTGACAAAGAACAATTTGGGATCACTTTTAGTATGGCCAACAGATGGAATCTAAGTTGAAGTAAGGGTAATTTAGGCTAAGGCAAATAAATGATTGGTTCCCTAACTTAATAACTTCATGCATATATGCTAGGCAGGCAGGAAATACATAAGGAATCTCTACTTAGGCTGTACATGTAGGTTGCAATGTACTAGGGTTAACATATATGGTAGCTCAGTAGACTAGGCACTTCTAAACTAGACTATAAAAATGATAGTAAAACTTGGAATATATTTTCATGTATAATCCTTTGTTGGTGTTTAAGCCTTTGTTCTTTTGGGCCTCTTTAGGCCATGAACTCTTGTAACTCCTTCTAAAGACCTTTATTAATGCAATTTTAATTAATTTTCAGAAAAATAATGTGTAAGATAAAGTCCATAGGATAAATACAATTTGCAGAGAAAATTATTATGAGATCATAATAATGAGATTCATATTGCATTAATTATTATTCCTAAATTTTTCCTAGTCATTGCTCTATTAAGGCTAGACATTATTATAGCAGAAAAACTAACATATATTGTGTTTCGTTCCTATAAAGGAAATAGTCAAATCTTGTAGGCTAAAGAATGAAGATACTTAAACAAAAATGTTGGTGTTTGCTAGAAAATAAGTTCACTGAAGTGATCCGGTATTTGAAACATTACTTATATATCTATGAAAATTCTCATTATGATATTCGTATAAGTGATCTTTTGATTTGAGATCTCTAAATATCTTATAAAGGGATTACTATATTTTGATACTACTTATGACCTATCCTAATAAAAAAATAGTTCAATTAGTAGTTATTAGATATAATATGAATCATATGGAGGTATGTTGAATGATTAATATATGATTGATTAACTTTAAAATGATTAGAAAGAATATTTTATTGTTCTTGTTTAGTATTAGTTTGGAAAATTCTTGGGCAAGATGGAATGATAATTAAAAATAATTTTCAAACGTTATTGAAAGAATTTCATCACTAATGGTGAACAATTAATACGATTAGACCCAAATAGATTAGACATTAATTCCATACTTTTTATCTAATATGAACATTATATGATAAAATTATGAACAAAAATATTAGTCCAAACTATTTTGACATTCCAAATATTTAGGTGATTATGTTAACGTTAATCTTAATCTAAGAATATAAATTGTTTAATTAGAGAATTGAAGATAAATTAAGGTGTTTAATTTATCTAATCTTAAATATAATTTGGGGTTATAATTTATATCTATTACTAACATATTTAGGTATCTAATAGTCACAGAGAAAAAAAGATAATTTTATAGGATCAGATAAGATTTTTGATAAATAAAGACAAATATTAGATATTGAATCTTGTTTAGGTCTAATTAGTATTTAATTAGAATTAGTTGTGATTCTATGTAAAGTTTAATTAAAATTAGAGTTATGTTTTAATTAAATTATTAAAATATCTAAACCATATTATAGATAGGTGTAGGCTTTACATGAGCTAGCTCTTTTGTCTTATCCCTCTCTATACCTCGTATAAATGTTGTTAGATGTTAGATACTTGTGTAATTATCATAATTGAGACAAACTCGTGGATTCAAAGGGTAGCGTACGTAGAAAAAGGAATCAAGTTAGTTTTATAATAAAGTACAAATTTAAATTTATACTTTACTATTTTTCTGAGTTAATTAAGTTACGTATTAAAGTGATCTTTATATTTGTAATCAATAAAAAAATATGCTTTTCTTTGTCAAGGATAAGATTATGTGTCAAGTTTCTAACACAAAATTATAACTTCTTTTAAAAAGCAATAATATTATTTAGGATATGCTCTAATTAATAATATTGCACTAGATTTCAAAATCAACATGAAAAGATGTTGTATTATCAAGTTAAGGATTAGGATTAGAGGTTTAAAACGTCCTCATTCAAATTTTGATAGAAGTCTTCATCATTCGTTTTCGGTATGTTAAAAATAAACAAGTTTCAATTGGAAAACGTTGGATGATTGACAAAGATTGAATGGTTCGATTGGAATGGGATATAAATATATTGAAACACATGCAACAGAAAACGTTGGATGATTTGAATGGCATTGAATGTTTCGACTAGAATAGGAGATACATGTATTGGAACACGGCTTCGACTAGAATAGGAGAGACATGTATTGGAACACGGCAACCCTTAGTAAAAAAGGTTCTAAGCATCCACTGGGAGTGAAAACAACTACCGAAACGTAACAACACATTGTAAAGGGAAGCAAAAGAGCTACGCGACGCGAGGGCCATTGAACAGCTGGAAAAGGCCATTGTCAACGAAAGATGGAAAGAAAAGCAAATCAGTTTCGAGTAAACGGTTAGGAATTGGTACTAGTAACTAGCTTTGGACCAGGGATGGTGACCATCACGTGTGTGGGACACACTCCATTATGTTCTTTGACAGCGCCAAGCAAGCGATTGCCAAAGATTGAGGTGCCAACTTTTGATACGGGAAGTCATTCATGTGTCGTGTTGCCTCAAATACCACCTACTGCTGGCGTGTTCTGCACGGGCAGTGGTCCATGCCTAAGTTCCATAATTGTAAACTACCGTGAAATACTCGAGTAATCCGACCCAATGTCTCAATGTGTACCTTACTCGACCTGATGCCTCCAACATTCTTAGAAATTGATGGAGTTACAAGTAAGATTTTTTATTGTTTAGGTTAAAATTAATCAGTATTTTATTTTATATTCAAGACAAATAAAGACTTGAAGAATTTTAATTATATTTGTGATATTTTTAAAGACATTACAACAAGATAACCCTTTGATTACATTTTTTTTGCTAGGAAGGTGATCCTTTGGTGATTGATGATTTTGCGAATCCTAGCTAAAACTACAACAAGGTAGTCCTATGACTACGTTTTTTAAGGTCAGCCTTTTACGACGATTTTGCGAATCGTAGCTAAACGCTACAACAAAGAAGCCTTCTAGCTACTTTTCTTTTAATGACTATCTGAAAATCATAGTTAAAAATTGCACATTTGGCTACAATTTTTTTAAATTGTTGTTAAAAAGCAAACTTTTGTCTATGTTTTTGCAAAATCCTAGTTTATTGTATTGAATCTCTTTTGTTCTTCTTCTTTTAGCTACGAATATATCCTATAAGTCCAGTTAAAAACATTTGACTATGAAAATATATTTATACCCAAATGTTTTTATTCTTTTTCCTTTAACTAAGAATAATTTTAGGCAAGAAACTACTTTCATAGCTAAAAGTCACAGATTATATAATTTCTTTTAAAAACATTTGGCTACGAAAATATATTCATAATCAAATGTTTAGCAACCCAAACTTAAGTAAAATTTAACATATTTTATTTCTTATGTATAATTAATTTTTGTACCCAATGTATTGGTATTCGTAACATGGGGTACAAGAATTAATTATACATAAGAAATAAAATGTGGTAAATTATCATAACTGGATTAGATTTTGATATGGTACTGTACCAGTACTAGTCAATATCTGATACTATTTCAGGTAAGTTTTTGTGAAATAGTAAATTTTTTAAAAATTACAAAATAGTTCATTTGTATATTGTAATGTATACTTTATAATTTTACATCCACACTGTCTTAAAAATTTAAAATAACAAAAATTTATTTATTTTTATTAACATTGATTTCAAATATTTCACATATAAATAATAACCACAATTAATATGAAAAAGGTCATTTAATCATCATACAAATATAAAATTAAGAACAATATGAAGTATTTAAAATATTGCAATTTTATCATATAATAAATAATAATTAAATCAAAAATCAAATAAAAAGAATAATCAATATTCTTAACTCTCTAACTATTACAATTTACAATAAGAGTTCGTGATAAGGAAACAATCAACTAGAAATGAAACATAAAACAAAAACATTTACAATTAAATTGCATTTATATAATTTAACATACATATCAAATATAAGTAAAATTAAAAGAAGAGGAGAAACAAAAACCTGGAACTTTATTCAATCATCTATAGAGGGATACCTGCAATAACTGCATTAACCTAAATTCTCATTTTGGTAGAAAATCTTCATCATTGGGAAGAGTCTCATCATCATCATCATTCAAATTCATTGCACCAAATGACATGTCAATGCTTTCTTATCCAAGATTATCTTTCAAGTCACTCTTATTTATCAAACCTGGTTCCTCAAAACCCTAATATGCCAAAAGATCGATATTATCAATGCAAATTGGATCTACTGAACTACTTTTTTTAATTAAAAGTTCTATTAATAGTCCTAGTAAATAATAACATTAAATTATTAAAAAATTGTAAGAAATTATATCTAATTTAGTAATCATAATAACATACCTTTCTCGAAGTTTTAAATTGTATCAAACGAAGACCAAGTCATTCAATCTTTTTTGCTCCAATCTATTTCTTTTCTTAGAATGGATGGATTCAAATGTGCCTCAATTCCTTTCACAACCTATTGCACTCACACATTGACTTAGAATTTGAACTACAAATCTTTGCCATTTTGAAACACCACTTTCAAATTGATCCCAATAAGAATTGTAAGTCGTAAGACAACAAAAGTTGTGTCAAAAGCAAAATAAAGTGATAATTAATTTTCAACAAATAATAAAAGTGAAAAATTATATACCTGGATTAAGTTTTGCTCTTTGTCAAATAGTAATTAACATCCTAATATTCCCAAAAGACTCCTTATAAATCTCTATTTGTAAGCTTACGAGATCTTGCATCATCTAATGGGCAACAACTGTTGTAATAATTAATAACATTCTCTTATTAGCTTTAGCTTTCTTTGTAAAACCTGAAATAGACAATAGGATTCAAAAATGCCCCAGCTACAAATAGCTTGAGTAAAGTTGCTTTTCCCATCTTTCATTGACGATTGCAAGATAAGGTGTGTATAAAGAAGACCAATTTTTTAGATTGACCTTGATTGCTTCCTTTGCCCTCTCAATGGCATCATGAAAATAACTCATTGTTGCCTTTTTATCACTATCAGCTAAATGAAGAACCCTCACCAAAGGCTCACAAACTTGGATGACAAATTGGCATTGGGAACAAAATTGTGACAGAAGCCCAAGGAATGGCCCACGATCATGACCTGCATGCCACGATCGTTACAGAAGGTTCAAATTTAAGCCACGGTCGTGGTCCTGCGTCAGGAAGACGCGCAGGCACTCACAAAGGTCAAGTTTTGAGGAATTTTTTAGACCTTTTGAACCCCAAAAAAATCCTAGGGTTACCTAAAACACAAGAGGATATAGAAAGAACAAAAAGAAGTAGGGAAAAGAGCTTTTTACATTAACCACCTTGAGAAACCTTGGAGAGAAATCATCGAGAGATAGAAGAAGAGAAGAAGGAAGAGAGAAGAGGAGAAGAAGCTGACTTGAAGTATTTCTTAGATCAGGAGGTTTCCCGACGTCACTGTCTCCCGTCATCCATTTTAGATTATATTTCCTGTTCTTTTCAGTTTTATTATTATGTAGAATTGGATTGAATAGTTGATGATAGGATCTAGAATGTCGAGGATGTTCTAAATTCACCTTCAGAATTTTATTCTTGATTGGATATTGTTGTGGTTTGAATCTGCTATTGCATAATTCGATAATAAATTGAGAGGGTGAATCAAATGAAAAACAATTAAATTGAACTAATGATAGTTAGGAGTTTTAATAGAAACTAGAATTAAATCAGATCGATAATTTATGCAGAGAGATCTTGTATAGGTTTTCGATAGTTTATTAGAGAACTTCAGAACTAATTAAGATTTTGAATAGGTTGTGAATTGAGAGATTGCAACTTCCATAATCTGATTAGGGGTTATGATTTATGGTTAATGGTTATAACTTGAGAGAGAGTAATCAACCATAGGATCGTAGAACCAACAATCCAATAATTCATAATCAGTTATGTTTGCATTAAGGATAGGTAAAATTTCCTTTATCTCAATTAATAATTTCCTTCGGTTGATTCCTGGGTGTGTTGCAAATTGCTTAATAATTAGTATTTTCGTGTTTGATTCTTAATTTGATTGATTGAATTAAATTCTCGTATTAGTTTTGTTACAAATTGAATTTTGTTATTTGTTTCTGGCCTTATAATTTAAGATTAGATTAGTTCCCTTCTTGTGGGATCGACACCCTTGGTACTATGCTAACAAATCGTGCGCTTGCAGATTATCGAGGGTTAATAATTAAAACTTACACACAACCAAAGCCCAATCAAAGACCTTTGCTAATAATAACTTTAAGACTTGGATAAGTGATATGTAGTTAGCATTAGGTTTGACAAATCTCGATATGGCTCTCATTGAGGATGAGCTTGTGCTATTACATAAGAGTGCACGACAAAGTAGAAAGTTTCCTTCTAAAAATGGGAAAGATCAAATAATATGAGCATTATGTTTATGAATAAGTCTATTTCATTATATTTTAAGGGTGTATCAATTAAAAATAGTGCTAAAACGTTAATTGAAACTTTGAAGAAATATTAACATAATGTGAGGAAGATGAAGTTGGACAATTAAACCACAAGTTGACTTTAAAAAAGTATGATAAAATGTCCTGGGTTAAAATTTACATCATGAGGATACAAGACATGGCTAATACGCTAAATGGGATTTGGATCCTAATATTTGATTCTTCCTTATTCTATCAAGTGTTAGATTCTTTACCATTTGAGTTTAGTTACTTAAAGACAATTTAAGATGCTAGGAAGGAGGTTTAGGTAGTGAATAAATTAATATAGAAGAGAAAAAGATAAAGTACGAGAGGGTAATATATTAAATATAGTTTTTAAATCCTTTAAACCTAATGGGAATTATGGTAATCCCATTGAGAAGTGGGAATAAGGGTTTTAAGAAGATTAGAGAAAAACCCAATAAGCCATCTAGTAGGGGTTAAAAAGAATTATGTAGAATATTAGCATTGTGATAAGATAAGACACTTAAAGAAGGACTATTATAAGTATAAAGTTTTTTTAAAAGAAGGAAAACAAATAAGGTAATCTTGAGGTTTTAAATTTCATTTAAGTTATTTTCAATAGATATAGCACCAAACAGTTGGTGGTTAAATACTGGTTCTTTATTAATATTTCTAATATATTAGAGGCAATAAGGAACAAAAGAAGTCCAAGGAAAGGGGAGGTGAACTTGCTTATAGGTGATAATTAAGTAAAAGTTTGGAGATATGGAGCTGCAATGTATATTTGGTAGTAGTATAGTATTAAGTAAAGTGGAGTATGTCTCAATTATAAAATGTAGTTTAATTTCAGTTTCCTAACTTGATGATATTGAATACACTTTGATTTTTAATAATAATAGGTTTCATCGTTCCTCAATTCCATTATCATTTGTGAATGTTTATTGAATGATGGTATTTATTGTTTATATATGAAGGATATTGGTAAATTGCTTATGAATATTAAAAAGAAAGGGATTAAAAGGCATTTAACTAAGAATATGTCATGTACTTTATGATATAATAGTAGGAATGGTAAAATAACTCGAGCTTAATCAAGCTTAGTCCAATCTAAAGTAAATAAATTTAACATGAATTGACTGAGCTTTAGGTTAACCTTAAACTTTTATTTATAAAAATTTTTAGACTTTGGGTTAGGCTTGGAATTAGGCTCCACAACCTAGCCTAATCTGAAGCTTAACTATATTAAAAAATAATGTTGTTGTATTTTTAAATAAAATTAAAATTTTAATAATAAAGCATATTTAGGATAAGGAACCTAAAACCCAATTGGGCAAAGTTAAGCCCAAAAGTTCAATCCTTTAAGCGATTCGTAATTGTATTTATAAGCCAAATGTTCTATTTATAGAGTTACTTTCCTCATCCTCTTTTTACTTTCAATAAGCTTACTTTTAGTTGCTTAGGCGCGATAGGACTTTGGGCTACCTGAAGCTCGATCAAGCTCAGGCATGGGCTAATTCTCTCAAACCTAATCGGGTTACAGGTTGAGCTCATATTTTTGAAAAAAAAACTTGTAATCCAAGCCTGACCTGATCCATTAGCATTCCTACATATGAAACTTGGTCATATGAAAAAAGAAAGGTTGAAAGAATAATCAAGGATGAAATCCTCTCAATTTTTGTTTATGAAGATATTGGTAGTGCCTATGTAAATTATATTAAAGATAAACTCACTAAGAACAAGAAGAAAGGTGTCACTAGGAGTAATGAGATTTTAGGGATTATTCATCCATATATTCTTGGACCTTTGAGCCCCATCATTGATGCAAAGAAACTATTTATTATTTTTATTGATCATTATTCTCAATATAATTATTTTTATCTCATTGTTAATCAGTTTGAGGCTTTAGAGAAATTTAAAATATTTAAGATATACGTTGAGAAATAACTTAATAAAATCTTTAAAATTTTTTGATCAGATTATGGTGGAGATTACTATGGTAAAAATGGAGATTCAAGAAAGAGAAAGAACCTTTTCCCAAGTTTCTAGAGGGTTATGGAATAGTTGCACAATATACCATACTAGGTACACCTGAGTTAAATAGAGTAATAAAGAGGCATAATCACACATTAAAAGGCATTGTAAGAAACATGAAGGCAAGATCAAAGCTTTTTAACTATTTGTGAGGCGAGGAACTGAAAATAGGACTCTACATCATAAAACTGAGTTCCTAGTAAATCAATTCCCAAAATTCCTTTTGGAATATGGACAAGTAAGAAGCCTAGTTTGAATCACTTGATGGTTTAGGGTTTTACATCATAGATAAAAAAATTATAACCCATTAAATAAGAAGTTAGCTACTAGGATAACTCGCATTTTAGTTAGATACTATGACAATTTTTTTCCTATATACCCTCTCTTAAAGGTTTAAAAAGGCTACACAATTTATTATCTTGGTCATAATACCATAACTGTCTAGGCACGAACTTTAATTTTTTAAAAGAATGATGTAGCATGTGTATAATTAAGAGCAAAAGTAATTAAGGATATTGAGTCAATTATAATACGTGTTTATATAGTTCATTATACAATTGTTGATATGCCTCTAAAGATACAAAAGTAGACTTGGATGGAGTTTTAGCTCCTCATGTTAGAGATAAAACATATGATGTTGAACATGTTATGGTTGATGCTCAAACTAATCATATAGAACCAATGAAATGTTTGTAGAGAGATAGTGTACCTACACCTTTTGATGATTTTATTATTTATATTGGTGAGACCAAATGTATTTTAAGAGAAATCATGAATCCTCTGACCTATAATGAATTAATAGAAAATGATCATTATGATAAATGAAAGACAATTATAAAGGATGAGATGTAGTTTATGATAAAAATATTATTTGGGAGTTTGTTGATGCTCCAAATAAGTTTAAACCCATTTGATGTAAGTGGATTTTTAAAATGAAAATGGATCTTAAAGACAAACATAAGTGTTTTAAAGTAAGGTTTGTGGTTAATGGGTACGTTTAGAAAGAGGAAGTGGACTACATTAAATCTTTCTAACCACTCTCATCTAATAACTCATTTTGGATCATTATGAATTTGACAACCTATTTTGATTTCTTCACTAGATGGATGTCAAGACAACCTTCTTAGACAATAATCTAGTAAAGGAGGTGTATACGAGATATCAAAAAGGTTTTAATGTGAAGGGGAATTGCATATTAAAGAAGTTGATTTATAAAATGAAGTATGCATCAAAGAAAAAAGATTCCATAATGTGGTCATAACTTTCTATTTTAAAAAGATCACACTTGCTCTCATATTTACTCCAAATTTAGTAGTGTAGGTTTGTGTTTTAGTCATATATGTGGATGATATATTACTTACTAGGAATAAATTGAGCATGATGCAAAATATGAAGAAAGCATCTTTCAAAGGATTTTGACATAAAAGATATTGAGGATGCACATTTTATTCTTAAAGTGGAGATATATAAGGACATCTAAGAGGGTTTTGGGCCTAGCTTAAAAGGCTAATGCTGATAAAGTGTTAAAGAGGTTCAATATATACGATTGTAAGTCTAGCATATCACTATAGTTAAAGGTGACCAGTTGAGTAAAGAGAAAGTCCTTAGAATAAGGTGGAGAAACTTAACATGATGTATTCAAAAGTATGTACTAGGCCTGATATTGCTTTTGTGATTATTGCTCTTGGCAAGTATCTAGCAAATCCTATGAACACTAGATTACAACGAATAAAGTTTTATACTATATTCATAAGACTAGAGATTATATGTGGTTTTGTCTGAATCTGCTGGGGCTGGACGCCGTTACTTGGATCCATGAGTCTGTGTAACTTTGGCTAGAGAATACCTGCAAAATAATGAAAGGCACGCTGGGGGGTTGCTTACCGGCAGGCCCCTCCGATGCTCAAGTCAGTCTTTTGGTAAGGGTTTTGGTTACTGTAAACAGAGAAAAGTAGGGTTCTAGTCTCGTACCTGTATTGAGGTGAGGTAGTACCTTATATAAGAAATACCTGCTAGGTTTA
>JAOTBA010000001.1:4016020-4031127 GCA_025629845.1 Erythroxylum squamatum | reverse complement strand
TCCCATATTACCCCTCATTAACAAGCCCTTTCCAACTATGCCCTTAGTTGGCTTTTAATGGCTCTAACTAGCTTAGTCTAATTCTAACCCACTCCAACCATTCTTTCTTTTAACTCAAGCCTACCACTAACTACTTCATCTAATTATAAACTAACTTAATCCTAATACTTAATCTTAATCTTCATTCCGATCCAATTTCTAATCCTTCCCCAACAAACTCTAATCGAGGACCAAATCTAACATAAAAAAAATTAAACCAAATAAATAAACATAAACAACCAATTAAGAAATTAATGCAAATTCAGAAAGAAAACAGGGTCTAACATTTTTTTTATCAAGATTGACTTTTTATTGTGTTCCTAGGCAAGAACTCTTGTTATTATGAACTTATAGTATTTTTATTATATAATATTTTATCGTAATCAATTGCGATATTTTAGTAATATGTATTAATTTTATTTTATAACTATATAAAAATTAAATAATTTTTTAGTTATATGAATGATATTTATCCACAAGGGATATGTTAAAACTAATATTAACATGAATAACGAGATTACTGTCATTTCTAATTTACAATATTATGATTTTTTGAGACATAGTTGAATTAAAGATAAAATTATATATTATAGTATATTAAGAAACTATTTTATATTTTTATAAAAATATAGAGATTATTTTATAGTTTGAAAAAAATATATGAAAATGTAAAATTATTTTTTAACCCACCGAGAAATGAAATTCACGACGATGGCGGCAGGACTTGCACAAAATGATCAGCGACATCATATCATACTCCACACATGGTTGGGAACTTCCGCAATTCCAGCATTACTTCTGACATATTTCAGCTCACAGCCGCTATATTCCTCCACATGGGACGCAGACTATGGTCACTCAATCCAAGAAGCTCTTATACCGTGAAGCTCATCAAATCTTTCTTTCCCGTTGTATTAAATCTTGTTAAGATATTTACGTAAATTTATATAAATATGTAAATAAGGTTTAATAAAATACGATAAGAATATCACGATGGAAGCCAAAGATCTGATTTCACTGTAAAAGCAGCTTACCAAACTCCGAAATAATCAGCTGCTAACAACACTCAGTGAAACTGGATTTGCTCCCTCCCTTGCCTTGCTAAGATCAAATGGTTGATAATATGTAATATCGGAATCTGAAGAAAGGATTGTGGCTGCTGTCTTGCTGATTCAGTGACAAGATGACCAGGCCATTTATCGAACCGCATGAAGCGAACGGGACAGAACAGTACTCTAGCCCAGGGCAACAGGACAGGTCATTTGTTCGCGCCACGGGGGGTTCAGGTGGAGAAAGTGAAGGAAAGATCAGGTGAAGTGTTGATTTCAACACTACGAAAACATAGACAGGGCGTAGGATCAATTTTGAATAATGAAAATCCAGAATATTAAACCATTATCTGTCCGAGACGGTTGGTAGTGATCTAATTCCTATGGAAACATACGTGTTTATGTAGGAGTTTGGTTTCTGTCTTCCTCTTTTTCTGTGTTGTCGGCCACATCTGTCAGGCAGAGCCAAACTCAAAACATTGTTTTACCTTCCTAAAGCTATCCCCATAAGGGTCTATTCTTAAACTGAAATCTGCATCTATTACCTGGTTATTCAACATAAAGTTCTATTATTGGACCTCGTACCAATCAAATATTGCCCGCCAGTTGATCCACACAGAAAAGCCACAAGTAGCAGCACCAATGAATCACGTAATACATTCTGACTTGCATACAGTTCCGGAGAAAAATAACAATGGAACCACCTAGGCGGAGCGAATCAAGGAAAATCTACAATAACAATGAATTGTTGCCATCCTCCGACATGCTGAAGATTTCAACACACAATCATCTATACTTCATCAGCCAACACAAGGTCAATGATAACTTAAATCTCCCTGGCTTGATGGATAGCCAGAGAAGCAGAAAAATTAAAAGGACAGAAGCCTCATGCCTGACCCAAATCTCTTGTTCAGCTTTCCACACCCGATCAATCAAGGGCACCTGGATTTGCATAATTAGAAACTATATCTCCAGACCGTGTAAACATTCAGCAAGGTTTTCTCTTCTCAGCCTTCAATTGAACATTGAACCATTTCTTCTTCCTAGGTCTCTCCTTAGCTGAAGGTTTCTTATCTCTCACATTTCCATCTTCTTTCGCATCCTTTTGCTTATTCCTTGTTTTACTTGACATCCGCTTAATTGGTGCAGCACATGTGTATGAAGCATGAATGTTACTCCTTTGTTTAAAAAGTTCATCAATCTGTAAAACCAACAAAATTCTGAGACCAAACAGATAAACTCAACCATTATTGCAGAAGATAAAAGAAGATTTCAAAAACCCGAACTAACCGCTTTCATTTCTTGTGTATATCTACTTGTCATATTCGCGAATTGTGTCAAGACCTATCAGTATAGCATATGAAATTACAAAAAGGAGAGATAAATATGCATATACTTGCAAAAGAAAAAAATGTTGTGCACACCTCTCTGTATTCGGTTTCAAACTTGGATAATTCTACTCTTTTTACGAGAAGTTTAGCTTCAACATCTTTAAGATTTTCTTTTTCTTCAATGAAAGATTCAGCACAAACAGCTTCTATCGAATAGCTGGCACTTTTAAAAAAATTGTCACCTGGAAAACATGTTTTAAACCTCTCACAATACAATACTCAAACAAGGCAACCAAAGAAAGGTTACATTCAAAACTAACCATAGACAGCAAAAACATGGGTGCCAGCCTTCAGTTCAGTTAGTTCACACGGCTGAAATCCATCCAGCTGTTTGAAAAAGGCAGCATCGGCGTCCTTTGCAGCCGCAATCTGAATGAACAATGTCATTCCCAGAACGGATAATAATGAGCAAAACAGGAGTTTAATATAGTCCCATAAGAAGTGATACTTCACATCACTCACCGAGTTAACTGTTTGATCGAATCTATAAACAGGAAACCCAAGGAAATACAACCCAGCAGATGATACCTTTCCTGTTCTTATGCTGTCTTCCTACAATAAAGATAAATAAAAGATGGGTAACTGAACAAGTAAAACAAGGAATTTATTCTAAGATCAATTAAGCTCTCTTTAATTCAAATGGGGGACCCCAAATTCAATTGTTCATACCACTGTAGGGAACTGCATATTAATCAAAAAAACGAAACTCTACCCACTTAATTTGGTGGGTATTGCCAGAAGTTGAAAACACTACTCAACTTAAACCCAAAATTAGCTAAAGCATCTGCCAGCCTATTTCCTTCCGTATATATACGATTATGGCCACCCAGTCACAATTTTAAAGTTCCTTACAATGTGCAAAATAATGGTTATACAGATGAGAATGATGTAGACATCTCTGGATCATTTGTGTGCTTGGAGCTGGATTCAACAAAAACCTGACGAAAACCCAATTCTCATGTCAGTTCTAAGCCCATACAAGGACTTTTCCACTCTGCTCTAGCTGATGTACACACCCCCATATTAAGAGAGAACCAACCAACCATAAGATCAAGCATAACTCCAATAAGCTTTTGTTCAAGTGACATCTAGTATAATTGGAAAAAGATGACAAATTCTGCTTACCTACAGCCATGCTATAATTCCAGAATTCTTAAGCGATTGCATATCAGTTTTGTGGCAAGTTTTGAAAATCAAATGGTAGGGATTATGCTAACTGGAAAGAGAAAATACAAGCCCAACGAGAACTTTCTTACATAGTCTAGAGTTTTACCAAAGCTTGTGTCAGAACTGCACTCCTTTTGCACAAAAGGAGAGAAAAGATCAAGAGAATAATTTCTCCATATTTTCGTCTTAGAATGGGTAGAATAAACAGAGAGAAAAAGGAAGAGACATAGACCACAAAAAATGAAAATCAGGAAGTACAACTCAAAAAGTAGACACCCAAGCTATGTTAAATACGAAAGTCAAATCCTAACTGAGAATCCCAAGATACAGCTTACTGAAATAGTGGTCCCTTCAAATCAAGTTCAAAACCTTGTTGACTGAAATTTCCACAGTAGATACTAAGAAAATGATTTAAAAACCAAATGGGACCAGCTAGTTTGACCAGGTTTACCGTGATGAGCCAGTTCATGGTATAAAAGATGCCTAATCTAAAACCCGCCAGTTAATGTTTAAAACTTGACTGATATTGTTTACAATGTTTTTCTAATTTTTATTTAGGACTTGTTTGGTCCTTTTTGCTATCTTCTTAGGGTTGTTTGTTTGTTGTCACCACTCTACCTTTGTCTTCTTCTCCCTCTTGTTGGCTCTATCAAAGTCAGACAAACAGAAATCAATTTGCAAATATAAGATTTTAGAGGATGGGGATACAAAGAGAGATGTATAGACAGCTCACATCTAACTTCAGCCATCTCTCTGGAGGTTGCCAAACCCATACTTCTCCATCTTTTATGGAACTTTTTATGAACCAAAACTTATCTATTATCCTTCTTTCGCAATTGTGGAAAAACTTATACGCTATATGTACATGCATACAACGGCAGGAAAAGGCTTAACTGCTGAGTGATGTCTATGTGTTATTTTGGATTAGGTACAGTCAGAATTCAAAGTCAGAGTAGGAAAATAATGAGACATTTATGAAATTATTGCTGGCCCTTAACAACATTATGAAGAATGGAGCTGATAGTGATGATTCAGAATTTACAATCTGTCAAAATCATTATCTTTCTCTTTACAAATTGCAAAATCACAAGGAAGAATTAAAATGGTCGATTAATTAGAGACTTCAATAGGGACTTACTTTGATAAGTTATCTTGTGGTACTTATTTCCTTCAAGGCTCTCAACTATTCTAGCTATCCTTCTTATTATTGGGTACCCAAGAACCTAGTATGCTTTGAACTGTCCATGTCATATGTGGCAAAACAAATTAGGATCATTTGAACATATTTTTATTAAATTTAATTTCAATGGAAGTTATTGAATTTGGATAATTTCTCTGCATTAATTAATATTTTGATTTTATTTAAATAAAACATTATGTTTAAATATATTTGTTATTAATTTTTACTTACCGATATGATAACAATTTACTACTAACTGAACCTTTCAACCTTGAACCTCTCTTCTTAACTGTTTAGTAACCATCTCGATTTTTTAAACTTTGAAAAAAAAATCAAAACTCTCAAGCTAACGTTTCATTATCAATTACAATAGACTTGCAAAGATGTCCAAATCGTTGTTTAATGCATGTAAATCCAATAAAATAATATAAGTAAAACCATATCCAAATTGTGGACTACAGGTCAAAATATTGACAACAAAAATAATTGAATGAAATGTTTCTTACCTGTAATGCAAGGCTTAAGCCACCATTATCTTCTTGATCAAAATACAATAACTGCAAAAAGATTGTTGATAGTAAGCCTAGCATGCCTAGCATCCACTTTTCATGCACAAGTCAACAATCACTAAACCTTCTTCTTTTCATTTCCCTATCATTCCACTAATTTTACTAAACAACATTACAAAGGGTAGAATAAGACAGCAAATTCACAGCAGACAGCAATCAAAGATATTGAATGCAATTTAGTCACTACTAACCAAAATAATGGAACAATGACTTCCATAATTCTCATCCCATAGTACAGTCATATTTTACACCTCAAAGGATTAACTAAATTTTCAGTAAAATAAACAAAACTCCATAAAAGCATCATCTGCCTCATTCCTCACTTGTTGCTAAAATTTATGGGAATCAAGCAAATAAGAAAGAGACCAGAACAACTACGAAACTTATCATGTCAAAAGTTAAGTCCTCCGGGAAGTGTCAAATTTTATTGCTTATCACAATGAAAATTGATTCATAAACCTTGATCGGAATTAAGAGTAGCTTACGTAACGATCTTAAATATGCTATGTTCACTACAACCAAGATCACTCAAACAATCAGTTTGTCAACACCCCTCCTAACTACTTATAAATCCCTGGCTCATAACACAACTTGATGTTTCAATGATACATTTGAAATGTTATCAACAACATTTGGTAGTGATGGAGAGTGGGGATGATTTTAGGTGTTGCTTTGTTTAATAGAAAAGTTAAGTCGATTCTTTATTTGCCATCTTTCCTCCTGAAGAAAACTAGAATATGATGTTTGAAAGATTCATTTGAAAAGTTTTTTTAAAAATTTGGTAGCGTTGAGAGGGAATTATTTTAGGTGTTACTTTGTTTAATAATTTCTATCATTCTAAACACTAGGAGTGATCCCCAGTTCTTGTTGTAAACTCAGAGGATATGATTCCTACTGTTTATCTTAATAACAAATTCAGAAACCATATAACTTTGCAACTTGTTTATTTCTATAAAATATTGTAATCTTCGGTATTGTCCTAAACCAACTAGCAAATACATTTTTCATCATGCCCAATACATCAAGTTTCATCATGCCCGACCAAATTCTCATATATTCATCTAGCAGACTTTATGTTTCGCACGAACCTTGAACTTGCTTCTCTCAGAAGATTGCACTCGGCATACAAGCCCAGCTCTTGCCTCCTCTTCGGTTATTGTAACGGAATAGAAGTGAGCACATTGCTTTTCAACCTGCTTCAAAATGTGAAAGTATAAAATGAACCCTTAAAAATTTTCTACAACTGATATCTGAACCAGTATATTAGCACATCACCTTTCTAGAAATAAGATGGCTCAGTGGAAGCTGACGAATGGAGACCGAGCCATTCAATGCCTCCTCCAAGACAGTTGCTGATACAGTGGTCTTGATTGGCACACCAAGTTTACTGTTTTTTAATAAATAGTTAGTCCCAAAATGACTAGGCATCCTTAAAACTGCCAATAATTCTTCCACAAAATTAACTTGAGATGAAAGGCCCATTAATTAAATTGAAAATGAAAAGGCACAAATCCATAATAAACTAACCTAAAGAGTGCTGCAAACATAGTATTCAATGCTCCCAAACTTGAAAGATCTAGCTCTAGTTCTTGACTTTCTGATTCAACCGCCTGATCATTTGACAATTGATCATCCTTATGTTCCAAATTGATTCCATGAACAGGAATCAAAATTTGATGATTAAAGATTCTCATATTTAGTTGCTAGCACAAGTTGGTAAGATTTTAAGCAATTTAATTGCCACCAAACAAAACATGGAACTATAGAGGGAACATAAATATCCTTCTCAGTCATCTGTATTGTTGTACAGAAAAAAATCTACCTCAAAACCAGCTGAGTCATATTGCCGCCTCTTTTCAGGGTCAGACAAGATGTTATAGGAAAATGTAACTTCTTTAAACATGTCAGTTGCTTCAGGATCATTTGCGTTTTTGTCAGGATGGTACCTGAAACAGCAAATTCAATTAGCAGCTGCAGAATCCGGATAAGTGATATCAACCCATAGTCTTCCGCCTCCCCATCCTTCTAGGGTCCACGTTGGGTTTATGACAAATTTGGTTGTTATACCATACAATAGTATCCTGAACGGAAGTTCATCTTGCATATTTCATCCTTATCTGAACATAATTTTTGGTCAATTTTTGGCAGATCATATGCCACACGTGGAAGTTAAACTTTGCTACATCCAATTCTCGATTTATCCACACAAGCAATCAAATATGTAAACCCACTTTCTGTCCCTGTTATTGACAGTCGCCAGGGCATGTTTATAAATTAGATCAAAATATACTCATATACAGCTAAATTAGGCAATCAATCCACATCATTGTTAACATTACGGAGCCATCCTATTTGACACAGATCAGATATCTCTAGAGCTTTCTTCATTCATGCATATTGCATAGTCACAGCCGCATATGGCTTGCACTAACATCATCCGTTTCACATAAGAGAATCCACAAAAAAAAATATCCAAATTTCAGATCGGTGAAAACCTCCCAAAACACAATAAAGTTTCAGTCAAGCAAATTGTAAAAATTATACATAAATACAATTCATTTACTTCAAGATGCCATCCTTCGTCAAAGACTCAAACTTCAGATGACACATTCAGCTACAATAACTCGAAGCAGCTAACTGTGCACTACAACAGCTAATAACACAAAATACGACAAGTATAGACAGAAAGATAACCTAAGAGCTAACTTCCGGTAGGCACTTTTGATTTCCTGGTCCGTAGAGTTACGAGTGACGCCGAGGACTTCATAAGGGTCTCGCCGGAGCCGTTTTCCGGCATCGCCCTTCTCCGACTTCGATCGATGAGCCGGCATTTCGAAATCAAACCCCAATCCCAGTTGTATACAAACCCTGTAGTTTCACAAACTCCTTAAAAAGCTAATAATCTACACCCAGCGATGTCTCTCTCAAAACTCCAACACTCTCCACGAAATTTTTTGGGACATAGAGTTAGTTAAAAGCAAACGCCCAAGGCATTACAAAGAGAACAAGTGACAGAGAGACTCCCTTGCAACTCCAAAGCGAGAGAGAGAGAGAGAGAGAGAGTAGAGTGAGACAAATGAACAAGAAAATGGAGGGGAAATTTGGTGGACTTATTTTCTCCTTGTTCTTCCAATAACATCACTCACCTCACCTCTCAACATCCTTCTCATATAACGTGCGCCGTGGTGCGTACTATGCACGGGGTCCAAGTGCTGACATGTTTCAATTGTGAGGTGGTGACCGCCGCTGGTAGGTAAGACTATTTACTTTTAACTAAGCTCGTTTTTCAAATTAGTTAAAAATGAATTATTTATTTGTGTTTAACTAATAATTTAATTACTACCTGTATTACACTCTCAATTTTATAAAACTTTAATTGGTAATATAATATATTTTGCAGATAAATGTCTTATAATTTTATAATATAATTTATAGATATCAATTTTTAAAATATTTTAAAGAATTTTAAATTAAGGAAAATTTTAGAAAAGAATCAAATTATAAGATTTTTTATATATATAGTATTTAGAGCATAAAAAATTGTGACAAGTTTTTAAAGGGTGAACCTTAGTATTGAAATGCCAGCTCTTCTCTTCGTGTATAGAAAGTAAAACTTGAAACAACGGTAAAGTTATTTTTTTATGATCAAAAAGAGACAAATTCAAGAAACGAAATAATCTTTTTATAAAATATTAAAAATTGCATATAATAACCCTTATAAAAAAATAACCTTATACATTAAAGTGGTAGTTATTGTTGTAAAAGTAGGAGGAGTTTTGAATTGTAAAGGGGACAGCGCCGAAAAGCTAAACGATTTTTGAATACTTTTGCCGCTCAATTGATTATTTGATCATTGGCATTATCATTCGATGGGTCTGTTGAATACCCTTTTCACTTCTTGTTATATTGTTGATTACAATCATGATGCTTCGATTTGTATTTGTAGTATGGGATATAGAAAGAATGAATGGATATACTTATTTCATGGTTAAGTAATTATTGTGGTATACGTTTATAGTTTTGACAAAATCAAGAATTTTTATATTTTCGGGTGGGAAAAGCAACAAATCATTTGTTGGTATTATCATTGAAATTACCGTCAATTGATGTCCTTGTCTTATAAATAATTGAAGCATACATTTGTTAGATAGTCATTGTTTGAATAGCTTAGGACAGTGACGGAGTCAAGAATTTAAGGTAGGAGGGCCTAAATATTTAATTTTTAAAATTTTAGGAGGGCCTAACTCTTAAATAACTCAATCCTATATATATATATATATGTATATATACATATATATATATATATGTAAATATAAATTAAAAATAAAAAATATTTAATAATTTTGAGGGGTTCAGTGCACCATGTGCCTCCGTCATTGGCTTAGGATAATCAGAACCTTTTAACGCAACCAAATATGGTAAAGTACAGCTTTTAATGTGTATGTTCATAGGTTTTAATTAAGAAGATTTATTTCCTAAATTATCTCATTTCCAAACTTAGATAGTCAATTAACATGTTTTGTTCAATGTTTGTAAGAAGAGGAATGAATGAGAGTATATATTATATACTATAATGAGTTTGGGTCACCCAAGATCCAACCTAACCTCAAACTAGAAACTTAAATAAATGTTCTGTCCCCCAGCAAATGACAACTATGTAACACCACCACTCGCATCATGTGTTTGCTTTAGAACAATCACTCAATTATTACCAGTTGGCGACTGCAACTCCAACTGGTGCCTTGTATCATGTTTACACAATATGCAACTAATAGGATTTGGGAAGTGTGTTTGAAAGGTACTTGCCAGCAGCCTGCAGCTGAACTGGAACATTCATCCCACGACTAATAAATTCTCCTACCTTTTTTAAAGGACTGTGAAGGACCACTGTTCTCGTTTGCTTATTTCATATAAACACGTGCATCTCTTACATTTTTTTCAGAAACAAGAATTTAATTTAATAAATTAAAAAAATGATTAATAAATCTTTAAAACGTATTTTTAACCCTAATTTTGGACTAGAATGATATTAAATTCCAATATTTCAGAAAATTTAAAAAATTTAATATTTCATAATCGTTTAAATTTAATTTCACATTGACGAAATCTTTAATAGGACTTAAACGTCACATTAATTTTAACATGATATTTATTGGACTTCTTTAGACTTCTTATAAGGTGTTGTTGTTTTATCAACATTAATGTGACATTTATTTTTTATTTTTTATTGCTAATATAAATCAAATCACGTAGTATTGTAGGATCCACTCATTTTAATTAAATATTAAATATTTTTAATTTTAAGTTAAGCCTAATTAACTTAGTAAATTATAATAAACCTTAATATGAATAAACTCTAATATAAGAATAATCTTAAATAACTTCTTTTAAACCTAAATTAACATTTTTTATTTTCCTCTTTTTTTCTCTATTATTGTTCCAGCCATTATCACCGCCACTCACCGTCGTCGACGCCTTTTCCACCAACCATTTTTTCACTCAATTTGTTATCTCTTTGATGATCCAACCGCAATCCAAACCTCTTCCACACTCATCACCCTTCAAAATGGATCCATTGCCAAAAGTTGCTTCTGTTTTATTTTCAAGAACATTTCTTTTTCAGATTCTTTCACGTTCATGATCTCCTTATTCACATAATTATCTAAACAAATTCCAAATTAAATGATTTTGCACCCTTCAAGACTTCTTTGTTATGACTTCCTTGTTCTACAGGGAATACCATTTCTTTATAGAAAATTATATTGTTCTAAGTAGTTAATTTTATATGAAATTTGAGGGAAGTAAAAGATATAAGGTAACCAAAGGGATGTAGTTGAGTGGAAGGGACTCATTCATGCTTAACCAAAGATTAGAGGTTCGATCCTTGGCTTTGGGTATGGAACAGTCTTAAATTCTTGGGTCAGCTGTCCCACCCTGTGAGGTGCCTACAAACTAGCGAGAAATTAGTCACTGGGTCCGCCGGTGAATACCCTGGCCTAGACCAATAAAAAAAAAGATGTAAGGTAGAAGTTGGAGAGAGGATAGGAGTTGTTGCAACATCACTCTCACTTATTCAATTTCGCCTTAACTACTAGTCCAAGGAGTATCTTAGGTTCATCCGTTTTAAGTTGTTGTATGTAACTTAATGGAAAAGAGTAAGCTGAGTAACATATTGTTCCTCTAAAGTCGGGTTTTAGGTAACGTTCAAGTGGTAGTATTAGCTTCTTGATGAACATTATACGATTTTGTGATACAGAAGCATACACATCAAAAGGTATGTACTTGATGGATTTTGACTATCCTACTTTACATGTATATCAAATGATATGTACCTGTAAGTTCTTAGATATATAGAAGATGATATGGTGGTTGAAGAATAGAACAAATAGAACAAAACTAATGGCATCATCAAACTTTGCATATTTTCCTTATTTGTTATGGCCATCTCAAGTCATATATCAGTGACCTAATTCTAGAAAGAAATATGATATATTTTTAGTAGTGTATCCATCAATGTTGCAATTGCTAAAAGTAGCGTTTATGCTTCATAAACTTTAAGCACTAAGCACATTAGGAGCAAGATGAAGTTCATGTGTGCAACTGTGTTTTCTTGTATTTTCTAAATTGTGTTCTAATATCACATATACCCTAAATTTTTTTTGGTAAATACATATACCCTAATTTTGATTTATTACAATTCTAAACTTTCTAATAAGTGGTGGATTTTGCAGTCATTAAGTTTCTATTCCACAGATCTAACAACAATACTTTGAAATGCCCTTGTAATAAGAGATTCTAGACACTTTCAAAGTGGTGGTTGAAGAGGTTGTTAATGGCTTGAAAGAAGGAAAAGACAAAGATCAGGTGGAAAATGAAGTGGGTTTCTCCGTAGAATAAGGAAATAATGTCAAATAAGTCTTTAGGTAGGGAGTGCAAAATTATTAAATTTAGATTTAGATTGGATAATCATATGAATAAAAAGACCATGTGACTTACAGAATACAAAAAAGAAACACTCTTGAAAACAAAAAGGAAGCAACTTCGGTGGATTTGATTATGGATCCATTTTGAGGGGTGGTGGGTGTTGAGGAGGTTAAGATTGTGGTTAGCAAGATTATAATGGTGGTTAGGTCATCAAAGGGACAACAATGTTGAGTGGAAAAATAATGGTTGAAGGAGAATGTATTAACGTTGGTGAGTGGCAGTGATAGTGGCTTGAACAGTAATAAAGAGAAAAGGAAGAAAATGTTAATTTAGGTTTAATTGTTACTATTTAAGTAAATCATATTTTGTTATTGATAATTAAGGTTTATTAATGATTTTAAAGATTAATTAAAGTAGGATCAATCTAATTAGATTAATAATAACTTAGTTTTTAATTAAAATGAATGGATCTTAGAGTGCCATTAATTAAAGATTCTTTAATTAATGGCACTGTGAGACTCATATGAAAGATAAAAATTAAAAATAAGTATCATGTCAGTGTTGATGTTACACTCAACCAACAGAGATATAAACTCGTTAAGGGTTCGATCAAGTTAAGGTTAAATTTGAACGGCTATAAAATGTTAGGATTCTTTTTCAGCGTTATAAATTGTTAGGGCTTGATCTGTATTTTAGGGCAAACAATATAGTTAAAAAATATATTTTTGGCCCAAACATGTTAGCGGAATCTTAAGTTGATACATCTTTAGAAAAAGCTACTTGAAAATTGCACTCTTTTTTTTTAATTTTTAGAGACAAAAGGTGCATTTTTAACACTAATATTTTCACCAAAATATAAGTCAACCTTAACATTTTAGAGTTCTTTAACGTTTGCAAAGCTTTCAATTTAAACTTTAAAAATATTAACATAATTATGTCTGTATCCATTATATGTTATATTAAATAAATGTTTTACTTTTTATTAATTATGCTGATCTCACAATGTCATATGACATATATGTGGTACAGTAGAACTCATATATTTTAATTAAACAAATATTAGTTAAGCAATCTTATCAAGACGCTTTATGAAGTTCTTTTTCAACATGAGCTTTAGTTCTTTTGATATATTGGGGCCGATCAACTATTAGGCCTATTGAAGGATGAAATTATTGGGAGAAACTTTAACTCCACTTGACTTGTCCTAATTCATTATCCCACCCGAATAGCTTTAATAGTTTTAAGCTCATCAAGACACTTTTCCTTAATGCTCCTTCCACCTCACCTCGACTTTTTTTGCATTATTTCTTACCTTTTCTAAGATTTTGATCTCAATATGAACTTCCAAACTAGATAGGAAAAAAATGTATCCTCATCTTCCTCCATTGTTTTACTTACAGTTGAGGAATCATGATAAGGCTCACAATACCTCTAAATATAATCTAATCACCAAGAAAAAAAGGATTACAAAATGATCTTGTGTATTAATAGGTATCTAAGAATACCTAACAAAATTTTGAGAACTCATCACTACTATGTTTTCCTAGTTTCATTAACCAAACCAATCCAAATAAGCATTTAATTTTGGTTCTTAGATTATCCCTCTATTGTATTATCTCTATTTTCTTATGCTCTCCTTTCTATGTCATTTGGTTGTTATTCTCTATTTATAACTCTTTTATGCCCATCTCATTTCTATCCTCTCATCTTTGCTTCTTCGTCTTTACTCACATCATTTTTTTTCTTTTTTTGGTTTTATACGGGAAAGGAAGTCAGATATTACACTAACAATTTCTAAAGGTCATTTGATTGTGGTTTAAATAAAAAGTTTTAGAAATTAGGATATTTGGGTTTCAAAATGCAACAGGTTTAAAAATCATATTGAAAATTTACTAACAATTAGGGTTTTATTAGTTTTTAGTTAAGATTTACTACATGTAATCAGAATTAAGAAAATTAGTTTAAATTAATTTAAGTCTAACTAAAAAATGTGTGTACCACATGAAAGATTTATATCGACCAATCTCTAGGTCTACGTTCAATTCCTTTCGATTATGCTGGATCCATTCATATATTGAATTTCTCAATCTCATTTGCATGAAATCACACGTGAATCAACATACCAACCATATTAGTTCAAGAATAAATAAGAACACATAATTTAGTCCAATGAAATCAAAGAATAAATTAAATTAAAACAAAGTCACTACAAGATCCATTATAGGATTCATCTAATCTAGGTACTAGAAAGGGTTTAGTTTTTCGTAATATTGAACAAAACATCAAAACTAAAGGAAAAACCAAAAATCAAGGATAATGTGATTAAAATCCCTAAAATCTTCAAAACTTTATTTTATATTGATGAAAATTTGCTCTAAAGGGGTTTCCTCGGTTTTTTCTTTTCCTTTTTTCCGTCCTAAGGTTTGTTCTGATGTTTTTCTTGCCTCATCTCTCACTTATCTTATTTTTTTAAATTCAAAATTCAAATCCAGCAAGATACAAGGTCACCAACATTGGTATATTGGTGACTGTATTCTTCAAATTAATATATAATGCTATACAAAGCTAATACATACATAGACATGGGCATTGACTATCAACATGGCCTTCTCACTATTCAATACAAAAGTGTTACCAGCCAACATGTGTGTGTTTGATGGGTGTCGAATCTACAAAAAATAAAATCTACTCCTGAAAAATCAATTAAATTGTAGCTAGAGTGAGTAGAGTCGTATCCACAGAGACTGGAGATTAATCAATCCTATTGACAACCAGGGAATCAAGAACA
>JAOTBA010000001.1:4003526-4013540 GCA_025629845.1 Erythroxylum squamatum | reverse complement strand
AACTTCACAAGTAACTAACTAGATAAACATGACCACATAATTAATAAAAAATAATAATTTTGAATTAATATCCAACATGGCATATATAATGTCAAGGTCATTTTTTTCTTTTTTCAGATACTTAGAAAACAAATTAAGGATCGATGGTTCTAAATTACTTAATGGCCTCTTACCTCTCCGACTATAGGTTTAAATTATTAGATGGAGTTATACTATAAAATTCATGAATATTATTAATTGTGAATTATTAAATTTTCAACTAATTATTTATTTAAAATATATTGTTGTGAAGAAAGTAGTTTTGCATTGCATTTATTAGAGAGTATTAATTGGTACATATTTATAGTGGTTTGAGACTAACTATAATTTATATATAAAATCTCTATAGTGGGAGCTACCTCTGGGTAACATAATATTTATTCTAGAGTAGCCTAATGATGAATGGTTGGAGAAGAAATTGACTTACGATGTTAACAGAATATGCAATATCATGACAGGTCACTATGAGATAATTCAATTTTCCATCCGACCTTTTATATTTCTCAAGATCTTTAAACAATTTTCTGTCTTTGGTAAGTTGTAAATTAGGGATCATTAGAACACTACTTGACTTAGCTAGTCAGCTCCCATCGTTCTAGTCACAGTTAGTAGATCAAGTACATATTTCTTTGTGATAAAAGAATGCTTTTCTTACTTCTTATCATTTCTACCCTTATAAAATATTTCAAAGATCTAAATCATTTGTATCAAATTCACAGTGAAGGAGGATTTTAAAGATGAAATGCCTATAGTTTCACTTCTAATAATAACAATATTATCTAGATACATAATCAAGAGAATGATGCTAGATGCAGAATATTTATACAATACTAAGTCATCAAAATTGCTCTTAGTCATGCTAAATTTTTCTATCACTTGACTAAACCTTTCAAACCAAGCGACTTTGTTTTAAACCATATAGGGAATTTAGAAGATGGTAAATTTTCTCATTCTCCATTTGAACAACAAATCTAGATGGTTACTTTACATACACTTCATCCTGAAGGTCTTTGAGTAAGAAAATATTCTTGATGTCTAACTGTTGTAGAGTCTAATCATGAGTAGCTGCCAAAGAAATGAATGGACGAATAGAGGTCAATTTAGCAACATGAGAGAAAGTATCAGAATAATCCACAACATGGGTCTAGGCATAGCCTTTGACTAAAAGTTGTGCTTTAGGTCGAACGATCGATCCATTAAAATTGAATTTAACATAAAAAAAGCTATTTACATCCAATGGCCTTCTTTCCAATAGGTAAGTTCACTAGGTCCTATGTACCATTATAATCAAAAGCTTTCATCTCCTCTATCATAACATTATGCTAACCAAGATGAGATAAGGTTTTACAAACAATTTTCTAAAGGTCATGGAATCAAGTGAAACAATAAAGGAACAAGAAGAGGAAGAAAAATGATTATAAGAAACAAAAGAGGAAGTAGGATAAGTGCATTAATGTTTACTTTTACAACGAGTAATATGAAGTTCTAGATCATATATGGTGGGATTTGATGAAGAAGATAATATGGGCAATGAACTTGTATTAAGATGATATCGTCTTCTAAAATAGACCAAACAAATAGGTTATGGTTCTATAGGAGTATCATGGGTAGAGATGACATTTGTAATGTGAAAGGTGATCTTGTAAACTAATAGGTCATTGTCCACCTTCTCAAAAATCAAAGAATTAGGAAAGAAGGGAATGCATTCTAAAAAGGAAATGTCATATGATACAAGATATTTGTTTTAAATAAGACAATAACACCAATATACCTTTTATAAGCAAGAGTAGCCAAGAAAAACACATTTTAAAGATTTATAGTCCAATTTAGTAACTTGAGGACAAACATCGCAAACAAAACAAGTCTTATCAAAAATTTTTGAAGTAGGAAATAATGGTTTAATGGAAAAAGGAACATTATAAGGAATCTTACTATGCATAACAAATAAAGGAATATGGTTAATCATAAAATAGGCTGTGTAGAGATTTCATCAAATTAAAATGGTTTAGGAATGTGTGTTTGGAATAAGAGTGCTTTAGCAGTTTCAAGGAGATGTTAATTTTTTGATCAGCTAGTAGGCACTCTTTGGGCAAAGCTTTCTGGATCCACTAATTGATTTGGGAGGATAGCAAGAACTCAGAGCCTTCACATCTACCCTCTTTCATGAAACATCTTAGAGCGAGCAGGTTATTAGCTCGTAGAGCTCCTGGTCCTATCGAACCAGTTACTTTGTTCCTAAAAAAGAGCAATTTTTCAGCGACACCATTTTAAGATGGTGTGTCAACGCATGATGATGATGAAAAATGCCATTCTAGATCATGCGGGTTTTAAATGTTATGTAAAAATATTCTTTATTGTCAGCACTTCTTAAAATACAAACAAAGACATTAAACTGAGTTTTGATCTCAGCACAAAAGGCAATAAAACGGGCAAATAACACAATGAATTTTCATTAAATAAAGCCAAGTCATAATAGAGAAATCATTAACAAAAGTGATAAAATATTGAAACCCAGTTTTAGACACAATAAGACATAGACCTCAAATGTCAGAATGTACTAATTTAAATAAAAACCTAGATTTTTTATAACTTAAGAGAGTAAAGACAAATGATGATGTTTGGTAAGCTGAGAGGACTCATAATTTAAGAAAAATACATTATAAAGTGAGGACATAACTTCTTCAATTGAGGTAAAGAGGAATGTCCTAATTAACAATTAGCTATAAAGGGAGTTAAGACATTTGAACAAGTAATGGGTTTTAACACTTATGTATGTAGAATGTATAGACCTCCTGATTCACCTCCATTACTAATAATCTTCTTTATTATAAGATCATTAAAAAGGAAATGATCAGTAAAGAAAAAGATAAAAAAATTTAGGGCATGAGTGAGTTTACTCAGAGATAATAAATTAAAGAGATTCCTGGTATGTTTAAGATAAATGATAAAGACATTAATATAGTGGGATTAACAGTGCCAAATAAACTAATAGAGGAAGTAGATCCATCAGTTAAGGTAATATGGAAGGAACAAGAATGTTTCTAGATAGTATAAAAAAGATTAGAATGATCTGTCATATAATTTGAGGCACTATAATTAATGACCCATCATGATGAGGATGAAAGGAGACACAAAGGTATGTTACTTGAATCAATGATAGAAGTTATAAGATGAGATGAGCTTTTTAATGCTTCTTAGTAGTGTGTAAACTTAGCAAATTCATTTATATAAATTGTAATTGTCTTCTCCATAAACAAGCCAGGTGTAATAATAGCTACAACATGAGTGGAATGAGACTTTTGAGATTAATTCATTAGCTTCCAATATGTATATTTACTATAGCTAGGCTCATGACAATATTGACAAATAACTATTCCGAAGACTTGATTTTTATGGTCCCAATTTCTCGTCCGTCATCCTTTACTATAAGTCTTATAAGTTGACTTGCTAGTGTCAAATCCATTATTTTGACTTACAAGGGTACAAAATTTTTTAATGTTGGGAGAACATACACTAACATTTGTGTAGAATATCTACATAAATACCTCAGGTAAGGAAGAAATTTCAATACTAAAAAGAATATGTGACTTGGTAACTTCAAATAGAGAGTTAAAATTTGCCAAAAGGCTCATTACTACCATTTGTTCCTGTTGAGCTCGTTGAACTTTAACTTCAGGACTAAACAGTAACAAAACACTTACTTCTTCATAAATATTTTTGAAATTCATAAAATATGCTTAAAGTGATTGATCTTGTTATTCAGTTTGATAAAATGCTTTCCACACCTTATAAATACATGAAATATTTCCTTTTCATGAATATGGAAACTTTAAATAATCTATTAATTCTTTAACATACTCACAATGATTAATTAAAGCAACAACCTCATTATCAATAAAATTTCGGATTTGTACATAGCCGTACCTTTTGGGTATGGTTTGCTAGAGGATCGTCAATAAGGTGATGGTCTTTAGAAATGTTCTTGAGATAAATCTAAACTATTTTATAGTAATCTAAATAATTGGGACTAATAAGTCCATATTTTGTGATTTTAGGTATCATCATATGCGTAACATTAGTTATGACTAACTGTTTTTGTTCATTAACTATAGTAAAATGAATCAAATATACCACACAAGTTCCATAAATAATTATGAAAATTTTTAGTGAATCAAGCAAGGCTACATATTGATAAGACTTTCCTAACAACGTTAGGTGAAACACATGAAGAAGCAACCTCTTCCAAGTAAAAGAAAAGTGCATCCACACTTTAAAGCCACCAACACTATAACTATAACAGTAACAAATCTCTTAATGACGCTTCTAATGGTGTTAGCGGTAAGACAAACTGAACACTTAGAACTTTGGTGACCATTCTTTGGTGAGGTGCTAACATGAAGTGACTGCAAGAGGAAAATACGCTACCAAACCAGAAATGGTCTCATGTGGAACACCAGATTCTTAGTCAAGTGTATAACTAAATAATGATTATCGCAGTGCAAGTATACTTAGTAATGAACTGGTTAATAAAGATCCTTCATAAGTTTTACTAACGATGTCCATTATTAAGCTACTATTATTGTTGCTCTGTACTTTGTCGCAGTACTCAATAAGGAGATTATAAGTTATGTTTGCTGCATCAGGAGATAGATCCTGATCCAAGATTAAACATATAACCTATTATTAAGCATCTTATATCATAATCTCCAGTATAATTAACATAACAATATCCGTTAACCCCACACTTTCCTTTTTTCTTATATAGTATACCATAATCAATGGTGCATTAAATGAAGTAAATCACTTGTTAATATAAAAATCACGTATAATTTGAAAAATACACAAGAAGGGGGGTTGAATTGTGTAAAATCTTCACAAATATTAATCTTTAGAAATTTCTTGGATTTCTTTACAATTTCAAATGATCATAAAACAATTTACTTAAGTTGATGAGTAATGTAATCGCAAAATTATTTTCTACTCTTCTAACAGCAAGAACATTAAAAGATAAGGGTTAGAGAAAAGATGCTGTGATTTTATACTGGTTCACCTTTAACCTTGGGCTATGTCCAGTCTTCAGAGTTTGTCTAAGATTTCACTATACTCTTCAACTTTACAAGTTTTTTTCTACACTTGCAGAGCCTCTTCAAGTCTCTCTCACAAAATATTCTTTATCTGCTTTCTTAGCCTCTCCAGGCTCTAGCCTTGCTTTCTCTCGAAAAGATATTGTTTGAGCTTCATGTTACATATATATTCGCTCTCTTTCTTTCACACTTGAATACAGAGTTTCTCTAAGTATTGTATCTTGTTGTGTAAAATGTTAATTTTTGTTTACGACTATACCTAGTATTTATAGCTTAAAACTTTAATTGCCTTCTTGAGAAACTGCTTCTTGAATCTTCTAGAAACCGTTATTAGTTGAGTCATGTAACTAACTCCAACTAACTAACTGCCTTACATTTTAGAATAGTTTCCTTTTCTATCTTCTGGTACTATACTTCTTCTAGTGTCTCTTCGTCTGTTGTCACGCTTCTTCTGGTGTCACGTGTATCTTCTGGAGATGACGTGTATCTTCTAGCGTTGACCACGCATCTTCTAGGTTTTACTTCGTGTCACTTACATTTTTCTGCACACTTAACAAACTTATCAAAACAACACACACACTTCTAAGATTATTATTATTTGATTGTCATCAAAATTAATAGAAGTGAAGTCTTCTTGACTTAACATTAAATATATCATAAAATTATTCAAATAGCTTCTAAATATGGATTCTCTCAATTATGCATGAATTGACTTACCATACCCACTATATATGATATATCTAGCCATTTGAGAGTGAGATAGATTAATTTGCCAAATTGTTATCTATACATTATAGCATCCACTAAATCATTTTCCTTTGCATAACATTGCTTTATGTGTCCCTCTATCAGATTTGTAATAGACTTACACTCTATCATCCTATATTTCTCCAACAGATCCTTAGTATACTTATGATGATATAAGAAAAGTCTATCACTTTTGTGCTCAACTTTAAGACTAATAAATGGTTTAGCTCTCCTAGGACTTTCATTTGAAAAAGCATGGATAATTTTGCTTTGACTTGATCAATCTTAACAACATTATCACCTACATTGATAATGTCATCCACATAGACTAATACTGTAGTTAACTTCTCACCCTAGACTCTCACAAACAAGCTAGGGTTTACTGGTGCCATCATATAATCACTTTAAATCAAGAACTCCACTATCTTTTTATAATAAGCTCTTGGTACTTTCTTCAATCCATAAAGTGCATTCTTTTGCTTGCATATATAGTTAGGATGAGTCTTGCTCTCAAATCCTTAAGGTTGCTCTATATATAGATTTCTCGATCTAACTCTCTACATTCTTCACATCCTTATGCTAAAACTTGCAATCATTATATGTAACTAAGGCTAATAGAACATGTACTATCGTAATCTTTGTAATTAAACTAAATGTCTTATCATAGTCTAGTAGATACTTCTACGAGAATCCTTAAGCCACCAATCAAGCTTTGTATCTTTAAAGCGATACATTGGTATGTCTCTTTACTTTGTAAACCCATTTACGAGAAATTGACTTCATGTATTTAGGTTTGGATGCTAAACCATAGCCATCACGCACTCCTTACTTATGGACACTTCTTTATAAGTTGCAGGTTCTTTTATATTGCCATCCTTAACAAGTTCTGCATTGGAATATTTAGGATTTTTCTTATGTTTTCTTTTCTTCCTTCATATATGTGGCCTATATTCTATAGCTTCCTCATAATTTGAATATCTTTATAGTGGTTTGGTCATACTTCTTCAAATGTTTGATGATGCACTCCTGTGTACCATAGATATTGTGTTGGCCCCCAAATTTTTTTTCTGATGAATAAGAATGATTTATGTCAAATAAGAGGTCCTTATGAAATTTTATGGAGTTCATTATTATGATGATGTAAGAAAGTTATATGATATGGTTGATTGAATGGAAGTATGAAGGTCATAAGTATGGTCAAGGGAAATTTTGGCTAGGCACTTAAGGATGAGGAACATAAGGCATAAAAAGGAAAGATTTAAATTGAGTTAGAGTTAACATGGTGTTTAAGAAGATTAAAGGAGTTATGAGGTAAATGAAAGAAGGGATAAAATGAGAAAACCAAAAGAAGAGGAGGAGGGATACTTTTGGAAGGACAAGACCAAAATGTGGTCTTACATTAAAGAGAAGGAGAAAACAAGAATTGAGGGATTCGAGAAGAAGCGAGATGCGTGGATGAGAAAAGAGAGAAGAGAGAGAAGCACGAAAAAGAAAGAAAGAGAAAAAGAAGAGAAAACAAGCTAGGGTTTCAATTTTCATAGCTTTCAAGAGAGATTTTGAGGTGGTTTAAGAAGAGAAAAAGTTAGAGGAAGAGAAGAGCTTCCATTTGAGCCAAAGATTTCTTCATTTGAAGAAGAACCAAGGGGGTCATAAAGGCCTATTTCAGTTAGATCATCTCACAGAGTACACATTAAAGATACAGCAGGAAAGAACCTTTGATACCTCAGGTTGTTTGCAAAGACAAGAGGCATTTTGAGCAAGTCTCTAAGCAAGGAAATCAAGGTAGGGATATGTTTATAATAATAAGCCACTACTTTGTTTCTTTAAATCAAAGATGTTTATGGATTTTAATTGCATCATAAGTGCTGCATTCATTATTCTTGAATGATTTCTGAAATCTGCTATATGTTGCTACATGAATTGTGTTGATGTTTGATAAAAAGACTTTGCAAATGATTTTTGAAAAGATACATGTTTATGAAATCATGTTTTCAAGAATAGTTTTCAAGTATATAAAAAGCAAGCTTTCGAAAAAAGTGCCATTTTGGGCAACAAGTTTACAAGTCATGAATTATGTGTTATTTGGGTTTGTGGTGGTTCCTCAAGAAATCGTCACGTGAATGTTGACCAAGTTAAAGGCTTCTTCTGCCTACCCACTAATGGCATGGAGCTCCTTCATGGACTCCCATAAGTTTACGACTACGCAAAACCATTATGTAGGATTGCGTTAGTACGTTTTGTTCACGACTATACAGGACCATTATGTGGAAATGTGTAGTACGTTTTATTTTTGGATCCACCCAAACCATTCTGATGTGCTTATGTGCTCAAGTTATGTTAGCAAGTTTGATGCATTCATGTTTTGTGAATTGTGGATTTTGGCTGAAAGCCTAAGAAACATGTGTTTTATTAACTCAATGACAATTTTCTATGATAAGAAAAATGGTTTCAAAAGTTTAGCTTATCTTTTTTGTTATAAATTGTAACCCACGAGCCTTCAAACTCACCCCCTCTTTACCCCATCTTCAGGTGATAGCAAAGAGATCAAGCGATCAAGAGCCTAAGGGCAATTCTCCAAATTTGCTTAATTTGCAGTTTGAGTTGGTTTTGGGAATGCACAATGTTATAGTTGCATACTCAGTTCATTCGTTTAATAGTTTTTGTAATTTGAGAGTTTGAGATAAGGTTGTAATATGGCTTAGAATGTCATTAGAGGTTTGTAAAACCTTATTCTTTTGCTGTTAAGGAAAGGTGAACTGTGTATGAATGATATTGAGATGATTGTCAGCTCGAACTGATGGTTTTCGAGCATAAGTTGTGGATATATATATATATATACATAAGTGTGTATATATATATATACATATGTATATATATATATACATATACACACGTACGCCTAAGTGAGATTCACGGGAAGAAAAAATAGGAATTATGAAGGATCAAATATAGTTGGATGTGATGTGATAAAGAAGTCAAAATTTGAGAGTTTAATGAAGTAAATTTTGAGAACTGAACGGTTAAGCTCAGGACGTTCCAAGTTTGCGAGATGCAAATTTGCAAACCTTCCCCAAACAGAAAAGAAAAGAAAAGAAAAACAATTGGTGTTATGATTTCAGGGAGAAATCTGGATTGATTTAGGCTAAGTTAGACTAAGTGGTCTTCTAGAGAGCAGTAGGTCTTTCATTTAGCTTTCCAACAGTTTACAGTAGGAAGTTGTTAGACATCGGAGTGGAAAGTTATGGTACTTAAAAGGACAGATGTTTAAAAGTATAAGTGACATCGTCTGTAATGACGTCATTTCATCTTAAGAATGCATCGTCTGTAAAGATGCATTCGTCTGTCAAGTTGTTTTGTCTGTAAAGACTTTTGTTTCGTCTGGGATGACGTCATATCGTTTGTGATGACGTCATTCATCTTAAGCCTTTTGCTTCGTCTTAAGACTTTCGCTTTGTCTGTGATGACGTCATTCGTCTTAAGACTTTCGCTTCATCTGTATATCACTTCGTCTTAAGACTTTCGCTTCGTCTATGATGACGTCATTCGTCTTAAGACTTTTGTTTCGTCAGTATTTTGCTTCGTCTTAAGACTTTCGCTTTGTCTGTGATGACATCATATCATCTGTGACGACGTCATTCGTTTTAAGACATTTGCTTCGTCTGTCTTTCTTTTCGTCTTAAGACTTTTGCTTTGTCTGTGATGACGTCATCACATCTACTGTGATGACGTCACTCGTCTTAAGACTTTTGTTTCGTCTGTCTTTCGCTTCGTCTTAAGCGTTACATCGTCTTAAGTTAACTTTGAATTGTCTTAAGTTGACCCAGTATTCGTTTGCTTTTTGCATTTATCTGCCTCATGCTTTCGTCTGTTCAACATTCGTCTGCCTCTTGCTTTCGTCTGTTCCACATTCGTCTGCCTCATGCTATCGTCTGCTTTATTTCATCTGCCTTTTTGCTTCGGCTATTTTTTATTTCGTCTGCTTTTGCTTCGTTGGCTTCTGCTTCGGTTGCTTTTTGCTTATGTGACCGAAACTTCTTCTTCTGTACACTATTCGTCTGATGCTATCATCTGGTCCATGTTTGACCCTTCAGATGATAGAATTTGTTTTCAAGGTCTGCATGGAAGTTGTAGACATTGAAGTCCT
>JAOTBA010000001.1:3873707-3885551 GCA_025629845.1 Erythroxylum squamatum | reverse complement strand
ACCTAAATCTTGCATATCATTTCAAAATCAAGAATTCTCCTTTTTCTTTACTCATAACTAATCACTAACAATTTCTCCTTTAATAGTTCTAACTTCCTTTAATAGAGCTTCTGACTTATTCTTCCACGTAAGTCTCATGTGCATGTGTCTTAAACTTAGTTGTTTTGTCTCTAACTGATTAGAACATCCGAGAGAATATCTCTCCTTTTTCTCTTTGACATCTTCAGACATTTCTTTTTCTCTTCTTCGATTCTTTATGAATCTTCTGTGTTTGTTGGTCTGAGTGTAGATTGGTGGAGTAAACATGAGTATCATCACATTTATTCCCTCCTACTCCGTCAATCTTCACTCTAGTCAAAAATCTGAGAGCGATTTAGGAATCCGAAAAACCCTAGCTTTACTAACCTAGTGAGATCTGATGAGATCGCCTTCGATTTCACGGGGCTTCACTTATCTGTAAGTAATCCCTACAGAAAGTGAACTTCTTTTGTGTTAATATTTTAGTTCTGAAGTCTGATGGATTTTTATCCCCTGTTATTTTCTCCAAAATGAAGAACCCTTTTGCGATTCTGTCTCTGACAAAGTGGAGTCTGACATCTATGTGCTTGGATCTCTCGTGCAACACAGGGTCTCTACTAAGGTACAGTGCACTCTGACTATCCGTATCTATTACTGGCTTTGTGATATCAATGTTGATTTCTTTCAATATGCCTGATAGCCATGTTAGCTCCTTTACACCTTCAGTGATTGCATAATATTCTGCTTCTGTGGTTGATAAACTTACTATTGATTGTTGTTGTGCTTTCCAGCTGATTGTGTTTGCTAATAATGTGAAAAATATACAAAAATTGACTTTCTTGTGTCCTTATCTACTGTATAATCTGCATCCATGTAATCACATAATGACAAGTAATTACATTTAGTTAGTTCATCTTTTGAAAAATATAGTCCGTAGTTAATGGTTCCAGATAAGTATCTGAGAACCCTTTAGCTCTTGCCAGTGTTCTAAACCTGGATTGGCCATGAATTTACTTAGTATACTGATGGCATAAGCTAGGTCAGGTCTTGTACATAGTATAATGTACATAATGCTTCCTACACCAACATCATAAGGATAGTGAGCCGTTGCTTTCTGTTCATCCTCAGTCTTAGGACTCTTGCTAGACACCATCTGTAGGTGAGATCCTAGGGGAACATAACTAGGTTTAACTTGTTCCATGTTGAATTGGGCTAAAACCTTTTTGATGTAGTTTCTTTGAGCAAGCCACAATTTTCCTTCCCTCCTCTTTCTGATTATCTGCATTCTTATAAGCTTATATGCTTCTCCCAAGTCTTTCATCTTAAAGTAATTACATAATTCAGACTTTGTCTCCTGAATTCTATTCAAGTCTCTTCCAGTTATTATTAGGTCATCCACATAGACTAACATGAATACTGCTTTAGTCATTCCTAGATCTTTAAAATAGAGGCAGTAATCATATGAGCTTCTAATGAAGTTCATACTAGCAGCAACCTCATAGGACTTCTTGTTCCATTTCCTAGGTGCTTGTTTAAGCCCATATAGGGATTTCTGAAGTAGATAGATATGATCTAGCTTATTATTGTCCTCAAATCTGACTGGTTGCTTCATGTATATTGTCTCCTCTAGCTTTCCATATAGGAAAGATATTTTGACATGCATTTGATGGATTTACCAATCATATAGAGTAGCTAGAACTAGAATAAGTATAGTGGTTTTGAATTTGACTACTGGAGAGAACATCCCCTTGTAGTCAATTCCTTCCTTCTGTCTAAACCCTTTAGCTACAAGCCTAGCTTTATAAATCCTAGGTTCTGCTTCTGTCACTCCTTCTTTCAACTTGAACAACCATTTGTTCTCAATTAGTTTAGCTTTAGGAGGTCTAGGCACTAAAGTCCAAGTCATGTTCTTCATTAGAGAAGAATATTCTTTGTCACAAGCTATCTTCCATTGTTTTGCATCCTTGCTTCTCATGGCTTCTTCATAGGTCTCAAGAGCCTTATATTCTATAGTTTCAGCCATAAGACATGCAAATTCAACCAAGTTTGAGTCTGTATACCTCTTATTAGGAATTCTTTGCCTTAGTTGCCTATCTCTTGTGAGTTGATAGTATTGTAGATTTCCTTATGGATCAGCTGTAGTTGTGCGTGGGGTTTCTCCTTCACCCTTACCTTTAGTTTCTTATGTCCTTTGTTCATGATGTGTATTTCCTTATATAGGCTCCACATCATGAGTTTAAGTTTTGCCATCTTCTTCAGTTTCTGGTGGCACATAGAATGAAACTGAGTTATTTAGTGATCCTAATTGCTCCTAAACTTCACTTTGGAGGTCTGAATTTGAGAAGTTCCTATTCAGCAGAGGAAATTCATCTTCCTTGAAGATTACATCTCTGCTTATAATGGTTTTGAAGCCTCCATTTTGTAGTAATAAGATCTTATAACCTTTTACTCCTTCTGGATATCCTAGGCATACTCCTTTAATTGCTCTAGGCTCCAGCTTTCCTTTCTTCTGATGTGCATAAGCTGCACATCCGAAAGTCTTTAGGTGAGTTAGGTTAGGTTTCTTACCATTCCACACTTTTTGTAGAGTCTTATAATCATTAGCAGAGGTGGGGAGACTATTAACAAGGCAGGATGTAGTCTTAATAGCTTCTCCCCATAGTGAATGTGAGCAACCCGAAGAGAGTAGCATGCACCTGGTCTTTTCTAGGAGATTCCTATTGAGTCTCTCAGCTACACCATTCTGCTGAGGTGTAGTTCTCACTGTTTTATGCCTTAGGATACCTTTCTTGGTGCAATAGTCTTCAAACTCTTTATTGCAGTACTCCAATCTATTGTTAGTCCTTAGGTATCTTAGCTTCTTTCCAGTATGATTTTTCATAAATGTATGCCATTTTATGAAGTTTTCTAATGCTTCATCTTTTCTCTTCATCGAATATACCCAACATCTTCTATATTTGTCATCAATGATGGACATAAAGTATAGGTTCCCTCCTACAGTAGATATTTGAGCTAGCCCCCAGAGATCACTATGGCCTTCTGCGCTCCCTTTTGAAAACTGGATCTGTGATGCTTTCCTAGCACACATGATTCACAGAATTCCAGCTTCTATAGGTTTTGTTTAGGAATCAATACTTTTTTAGAGAGGTGGAACAAACTGTTTTTCCCTGCATGACCCAACCTTGCATGCCATTGCTTTACTTTTTTAGAGAGGTGGAACAAACTGTTTTTCCCTGCATGACCCAACTTTGCATGCCATTGCTTGGTTGATTCATGATTTCCCTTCTCAGTAACTTGGTTAACTTCTGTAGAAACTATAACATAGTACAACTCACCTCTTTCAACTCCTCTAATAATGACTCTACCATCCTTAAGGATTTCTATGAGTCCATCTTTTGATCTGATCTGAAAACCTTGTTTATCAAACATGCTTTCAAAGATCAAATTCCTCCTTAGTCCAGGCACAAATCTGACATTAGTAAGGGTTCTTTTCTTCCCATCAAACATATTGATGGAGACATTCCCAATCCCTTCTATCTTTTGCCGCTGAGATTCTGTCATTTTTACCTTGGCAGTGACTAGTTCAAATGTTGTGAACCAGTCTCTACATGGTGTCACATGCATGGTACAACCTGAGTCAAAGATCCATTCTCTACTAGGTCTTCACTCTCTTCAGTGATAGCCAGAATCTCATAACCACTTGAATCTTCTGGTTTTTTCACATTTCCTGCATCTCCACTTTGTGTAGCTTTATCCCTTTTCTTCTTTCTGCAGTCCCTTGCAAAATGTCCCTTCTTATCACAGTAGAAACACTTCTTTCCTTTTCCTTTTTTCTTCTTTTCCTCACCTTCCTTGGTGTGCTTATCCTTTCCACTTCCCTTCTGCCAATTCCCTTTCTTGCTATTCTTCTTATGTGATTTCTTTTCATGATTGTTTTCTACAAACATCACTCCTGTCTCTTTCTTGAATGGATTAACATCCACTATTTCTTCCATTAGTGAGTCTAATACCCTCTTGACAGTGAGGGATTCTCCACTAGCATGCTTAATTACCTTCTTGAATTCATTAAATTCAGAAGGTAAAGCCTTTATAATTACTGCAGATTGATGTTCCTCAGAGATCATTTCATTTGTAGCTTCTAAGTCTTGTACTAACTTAAAGAAATAGTCTAGGTTATCATCTAGGGAGACAGATGTATTCATCTTGTAGTTAGCAAGATTATAGAGAAGAGTCATCTTGTTAGGAAGACATCTCTTTGCATAGATTTCATCAAGTTTCTACCATAGTACAATTCTGCACTTTTCTTATTGCAACTGGTGATAAGTGAAGCATTAACTTGCAATGTGCAAGTCTTTGCATCTTGAGTCTTTTTATCGGATCAGTCTCAACATCATACTAATCTTCGATAGCCTCATAACAATCATAAAACTCAAGAAGAGCTTGCATATGGAGTTTCCAGATGGTGAAGTCTTCCTTACCAGTGAAGATATCCATTTCTTTTCCTACCATTGTGATTGTAGTTTAAAGAAATAAAAGACTTTTACTTACAGAAAGTTCTTGATGATCTTTGATGCTTTGAGTAGCCAAGAAATGCCCAGGAGGTTTCGGATAGCTCTAATACAACTTCTATTAAGATAATTGTGTTGAAATGTTGTCTTTTACAATAAAGACTGATAAAGAATTTGTTAGTTTTGCAGATATGATAATTGCAGAAAATAAAGAACACCAAAGATTTACTTGGTTCGATAGCTTTAATGCTATCTACATCCAAGGATTCCACACTTGTGGTTTCAACTAGTATCAAGAAGAAGAGACAAATTACAGAGTTTGCAAGTGTTTATCTAAAACACTTTCAAGAGTCTATGAACTCTCCTAGTACCCACAAATAAGTACCCTAGCACACTCTGAAATATTTCACTCTAATTCTTACACACTCTCTGAATTTTGCCTACAATGTAATGAGAAAATCATCCGTTCTGATGCTTGAATTGTGTCCTATTTATAGGGTTTGACGTAGTTGATTACGGATGGACTTTGAATGAGTCAAATATGATGTAGGTGCTCTTCACGTGATCCACTTATGTACACTTCTGAAGCTGTGCATTTTGTATTGTTGTAACTGTGTTTTAATTATCTCTAGATGTATTGGATACGATAGTGTTTTGAACAATACGCTTCTGACTTAGTCTTCCATGTGAGTCTCACGGGCATGTGTCTTAAACTTAGTTGTTTTGTCTCTGACTGATTAGAACATCCGAGAGATTATCTCTCCTTTCCTCTTCGACATCTTTAGACATTTCTTTTTCTCTTCTTCGATTCTTCATGGATCTTCTGTGTTTGTTGTTTTTGAGTGTAGATTGGTGGAGTAAACGTGATTATCATCACAGTTTATTTTAGGCAATTAGATTATTCTAGAAATTCTGTTAAGCTCCTTATATAGCATGTATAAACTCTTGATTGCCTTTAATGCTTAATTCATTACATTTTCTCAACCAAAAAAGAACCATGTAATGTGGATTACATATAGATATATCAATTGATAGGACTAGAAACAAATCATGGTGCAGTATTACCTGGCAAGTCTATTAATGAGTTTTGGCATGCCTTACATCCTGAGATGAGATATTCACAATACACTGATGGCTCATCCTGAGATGAGATGCTAATCATTAACATTGCCGGTCTTTATATCTCTGTGAATGACTTGCTGCTCACATTCTTGATGCAGGTATGTCAATCCAGAAGCCAAACCAAAAGCAATATTTTTCCTATGGTACCAAGTCAAAAATATTCCATGTTGAGATTCATGGTATAGGATTGTATCAAGGCTCCCATGCGGCATAAACTCATAAACAAGTAGCAGTTCACCCTTCTTAACGCACCAACCCAGCAGTGGAACCAAATTCTTATGCCTCAAGCAAAAGCTATAATTGATAGTTCAGATAGGAATTCAGTTTTCCCTTCATGTGAATGTTTAGATCTTTTCACTGCCGCAAAGGTCCCTGACGAGTAGAAGAAGGCTTTGTAAACATTCCCAAATGCACCATTGCCAATGATTTTACTTGAGTGAAACCCTCTTGTGGCCAGACTCAGCTCTTTGTAAGTAAACTCCCTTGGCCCTGCCACTAACTCTGCTTTTGGGCTCTTCATTACTTTGGTTTTCTGCCGTCTCTTGACATAAATATAACCCAAAACCACCAAAAACATGCAAAGGAATGCAGGACCTGCAATCCCAAGACCTAAGCCAAGCCTCTTGTGATGCTTACTGATAGAATGCGAAAGCGGAATAATAGTTGTTACTGAGACTGAGCTATCAGACATGTTATAAGGATGTGGGTTTGGTCTTACTAGAAGGAATTCGTAAGTATGAAAGCTCCAACTATGAATAAAGTGAACTTCGAAAAACCGGCATACATGATACCTTTAAGGTACATAGAGAGATCAATATCTACAGTTAGCAGTGCCTTTTCTGGTTTGCAGCTTGAATTACTCACGAAAACTTTTAAGACCCTCAGATCATTCTTGTAATCAATCCAAGCCGTGATCCAGTCCCCACTCTTCAAATCAACATTTTGTAACAGTGGATCAGCAGTCTCAATTGACTCAAGGCTGTCAATATCTACACCAATATGGTGATCATTTGGATCACTAAAATGAGCATCAAGCCTAGTATCAAATTCAACAACCACAAACTTGTTCTTAGTCAATAAAGAAGAATTGACAAGCCCCAAGTACCCTCCTGGACTAACAAGAATTTCATTATCTTGAGAGAAGAAAACGGCTAAACCATCTCCATAAGAGCTTGGATTCACGTTACTGATAGAAAAAGTGAATCTTGTGGAAAAAGAAGCAGTGGCATTGAACTCCAGATTCAAAACGTAAACTGGGTTGTCGTAGATTACAGTGCCTGAGCTTGAAGAAGGAACAGTGACATCTCTGGTGAGCCCAACAACGCCGTTCCAGAGATACGAATCTCCGAGGAGTGTGAGGTTTCGGAGTTTCAATGAAGAAAAATCAAAACTCACATCGTAGGCTAATGCAAGAAAAGAGTATGTGAAAGTAGTGAAGAAACAAAACAAGAAAACAAGAAGCTTTCTTGGGGGCATTGGGATTGGATTTCTTGAATTATAGGAAATGGGGTTGGTTCTTTCTTCGAGTTTGTTAGAATGTTTTGCTTTAAATTTACGCAAGTGATTGTTATGTTTTTTATTTTAAATAAAAGTCCAAGTCAATATGTAATCTTATTATAAAGAGTTTGTTATCTGTTTTGTGATTCTTAGGGATCATGATTAGAATAGCTTATTTTTCTAAATTTTTGTTAGTTTTTTCAACTATTAAAACCCAAAGCTGATATGAAATAAATGAGAAACTTCTCCATATATCTCTTTGCCACATAAAAAAAAACCAACAATTGGTATCAGAGCTCTCTTGATCTTAAGGGACCTCTAAGCCTACAAACCTATAACCCATAACCCATAACTCATTTTACGCTTTTCCACACCACAAATCAAAAACCACACGTCAATGGATTAAGAATCATCGTTCACTGCCATTACTTTGCCAGTGTTTGATGGTAGAAATTATCTAAGTTGGGCCGTTCGAATGGAGGCCTTCCTTGAAGCAAATGACTTATGGGAAGCTGTAGATGAAGACTATGACGTTCTGGATTTGCCAACAAATCCTACGATGACTTAAATAAAGATGCACAAAGAAAAAAATTTCAGGAGGAGACAAAAACAAGAGTTTCAACAAGATCAACAACAACTACAACAAAAACAATGATGATTCATATCCACCATGCCCACATTGAAAAAAAATCACAAAATGAAGCATCATGTCTAGCCTACTTGGAGTTTGCAGTATCAAAGTCAAGGAGGAGTGTTGAACATGTGACTTTGAAACAGGCAAAGATATTATCAGAATATTTTTTTTAAGTTCATATTTTATTTTAAGTTGATTTAGATTAGATGTTATCTGATTTTTAAATTTTGATTAGAGAAAAACTGTATAAATTGACAAGCTTCAATTCAATAAAATTTGAGAGTCTTCTCCACATAAAAAAAAACCAACAACAATCTACCTCCTAAAGTCTCATTCCTCTAGAGGTCGATGTTCATGGATAAACTTTAACCTTGGATAGGTTACCTTTCCGAAATTTAATCAATTAATGCAATTTATGTGAAGAACAACTAGAATCAGTTGAGCACTTATATTTTAGGTGCAAGTTCACTAAAGAGTTTTGCCTATCAGTTTTAAACAAATGTCAAGTGAGAACAAATATGTTGAACTGGAAGATCTTCACAAGGTGGTGGAAAATTTTCAAATGTCGAACATCAAGGGACAAGGTAATCATCTTGGTAGTCTTTTGTTCTTACATATTCAAGATTTGGAAGGAAAGGAACAATAGGCTTTTCAAAGGGTAACAAAAAACTATGCAATAGTTAAAGATGAAATTATCACCTAGACAAGGGAGCAAATTCTAATCAATGAAAAGGTGAAGCAATGTACATAAGGAATGGCACGTATACGGAATATTTAGGAACTTATTTTGCATAGTATTTTTTAAATGTTAAGAGACCTCGTACAACAAGTATGGGTTAGTTATGCATAACATGAAATGTACCCGTTAATGGTTACCTTATTATATCTCTTTTGAAAAGTTCTTAAAATAATTTTTTAACTTTAAAAAATATTATTAATTATTATAAAAAAATTTAATTATTTGTAATTTACAAAAATTTTAAAATAGTTGAATGATTAAATTTTAATTAATTTTTGTAAGAGACTTTTTAAAGTTGTATATATATAGACTCAAATTAATCTAACCTTGATTTATCTAGAATTACCAAGAGAGAGTTACACTAAAATTAAGACATATAAGTTAGCTTTTTTCTTTATATGAATTTTATTATGTCATTGAAAATATTTTGTTCTTTATATTATAACATTAAATGGCTTGAAGTTGGTCTAGAATTCTTCACTGTCTTTATAAATAACCATGTAATGTTTCACAATTCACAAATCACCAAAATCAACTATGGAAATTGGACACTTTGAATGAAGATCATTTTCAATTCACAAGTTGTATGATATGTAGTCAACAAAGGATATGTGGAGCCTTAAGATGAGACAAGTTTGACTTAAGCTAAAAAAGAAGCCTTTAAGAAGAAAAAGAAAGAATATCATAGTGCATTTACCATCTTCCATTAAGGTTTGGATGAAGAAATGGTTGAGAAAATATCCAATGAAACTATATTAAAGAAGGGTTGGGATACTCTCTAAAATTTCCTGATAAACGTTAAAAAGGTGAAGAAGGTACAACTTCAAACTTTAAGGGTTAAGTTTGAGACATCTTAATGAAGGATGATGAATTCATTGTAGACTACTTTATAAGAGTTCTAGGAGTAGTGAATAAAATGAAGAGGCTTGCTGATACCATTCAAGATGCTTAAATTAGTGGCTATTGAATAATTCAAACATGTGAGCAATATGACCATAAATGAGCTAAGTGGATCTTTACTATCTTATGAAGAAAATATGAATCATGATAAGAAGGATGTAGACAAAAAGCCTTACTAGCAAGGTTAAAGTCAAACAATAGTTATATGGAGTGAAGTGGAAAAAGAAAATTTATAGGTGGAAGTGGACGTGGTTATAAGCGAGGTCATGGACATTTATGGAGCTAAGGGAGAGGAAAATGTGAACATGACTCTTCTAGCAAAAATTAACCTAAAAATTTTCAACATGGTCAAGGAAGAGAAAGAGGAAGAGGAAGAGGCAATTCTGATAGAAATAATACAAGAAAAAATAACAAAGCATAAATATTTTGAGTAGCAAGCCTGACCATTATTCTCTATAATGTTTTTCCAATAACAAAAATAAAGATAAATTTGTAGAAGCCATTAAAGATGCAACAGAGAAAACTTTACTAGTTATAGTAAAGGATAATTCAAAAGGTGATAAAAGTATATGGTATCCTGATAATGTAGCTAGTAATCATATGACAAGTAATATATTTTTAGAACAGAATTAGATACCAAAGTGAGATGGAATGTATGCTTTAGTGATAATACAATGATAAAAATTAGGGCAAATGTGTGATTTTAATTAAGAAAAAAATGGTCATAAGTTTCTCTCTAATATTTATTTTATTCCAAAACTAACTAATATTTTAATCATTAGTCAACTTTTGAAAATTTATATGAATGGCCATACTCTCTAACTTTAAGATCTTGATGCTAATCTTATTATCAAGGTGAATATAACTAGCAATAAGATGTTTTTGTTAAACTTTCTCACTGTAAAGGTCATATGTTTAAAGACTATTGTTAATGATCATTTATAGATATGACATATAAGGTATAAATATTTAAATTTTAACGAACATAAAGGTTTGGGGGAGAAGAATATGGTAAGAAGAATTTCAATTATAAATCACCTTAAACAACTATATGAGGTATGCTTACTTGGAAAGCATTCAAGGAAAGATTTTCACACTAATCAATTTTAAGAGTTACCAATCCACTCCAACTTGCTCAGACAAATGTTTGTGGCATCATTGATCTTCAATCTTTTGTGAAAGCTCTTACTTTATTCTTTTTTCTAAAGATTAAAATAAAATGACGTGGCTGAAAATTTTAAGGTACAACTATGAACCTTTTGATGCATTTAAAAATTTTAGAACTTTGGTTGAAAAAGAAAGTAGTTTTGAGATTAAAGCTTAAATAAATGATACAGATGGAGAATTTACTTATAATGACATTAAGAGCTTTTATGAGTTTTATAAGATTCATCATTTTCTTACAATGCCTTTATCTACCTAATGAAATAGAGTAGCTTAAAAAATAATCAAATAATCCTTAAAATAGTGATAACCATATTGAAAAGCCAGATGATGCCTAAGGAGTTGGGCTAAAGTAGCTGCATTTATGATTTATGTCTCAAATTAGAGTCCTGTAAAATGCTTGAAAGATGTCACTCCACAAGAAGTTTAAAGCGGAGTGAAGTCTTCTATGTATTTACTACATATGTGCTTGCTTTGAAGCAAGAAAGGTCTAAACTTGATGATCAAAGTAAAAATTTTGTTTTTGTTGAGTATTGATGAAAACTTAAATGTTCATAGGTTTTTCAATCCAATCAATATAAATATTATTATTAGTAGGGATACTGAATTTGATAAAGAAGCATTTTAGAATTGAAGCTCTCAAATGGAAGATCTTATTATTTCCTTCCATAGTTTGAAGATGTAGAAGAAAAGGAGGTTTTTTAAAGAAGTCAAAAATGATTTTTCTAAACTAACTTCACTAACCCCATCATCTTAAGCATCATCATCTTCACCAATACGCATGGGATCTCAAAGATATTAAAGACATGAATTTTTTTAAATATTCCTAACTTGTCTTGTCTACTTGCAGATGTTAAGATTTTAAGTTTTAAAGACACTATCAATAATGAGAAGTGGATTCATGTAATGAATGAGAAAATTCATCAAAAGAAATGACACATGAGAACTTATTTATCTTTAGAGAGGTCATTATGATATTAGAGTCCAATGGGCGTACAAATTAAGAAACATAAAAAGGTAAAATATTGGAGAGATACAAGATAAGGCTTGTTATTTGTAACAACCAGAGAAAGGTATTTTGTACTGATATATTTGTACAAAGTATCAGTATATATTTGTTGGATCCCGTTTCCGGAATCCAACCTTCTTGCTAAAACCAACCCTGTTGGACCCCGCTTGATTTCGGAGCCCAACCTCTTGCGAAAACCTGAACTGTGAGCGTACATATTACCTTGAAGGGTTATTCCATTGAACCCTAATTA
>JAOTBA010000001.1:3850386-3873607 GCA_025629845.1 Erythroxylum squamatum | reverse complement strand
ACATTTTCCAGCTTTTAACTTCTAATATTTCACATAAAATCCATCTTGTATCTAAACCATCTTTTCTATTTCTTTTCTATTTCAAGGATTCTCCTTTGCTTTATATATAGCTAAATGCCAATAATTTCTCATTTAATAGTCCTAGCTTACAGAAAGATTCGGGGTCCAATAATATTTATACTAGCTAATGAATAACTAATTATAAAATAATCATGTCTATAATCAAGCTTTAGGATATAGTAACTTTACAACCTTATTTAATACATAATATCTTATCTAATCTGCAATACTTCTGTCAAGTTAGATATAAATATTAATCATGCTTAACTTGTTACCAATAATTAACCTAAGTTCTATTTATAGATATTATGAAAATATCACTAAGTTGTTCTCCAATTTGACATATCCTATAGAGGTCAAGTTTTGAAGCACTTTTTAACGAACAAAGCGACAATATATCTTAATATGTTTAGTTCATTAATAAAATACAAGATTAGAAGCAATATATAGAGAAACTTGATTATCATACCACAATTTTACTAGTACTGAGGCTTTAAAATCAATTTATGTTAAGAGTCGGTATATTCACATTCTGTCACATGATGAATTTACTGGATCTAGAATCAACATATTGCTTCTTTCTTTTCCATATAATGAAGATTTATTTAACAAGACACAATGGCTAGTAGTGAATTTTCAGTCAATCATAAAGCCTATCCATTCAGCTTTTCAAAAACAATTGATATAAGTATTTTTGTAATTTTTATACAATATCCTTGGACTAGAAACTCCCTTTTAAGTAATATAAGATCTGTTATGGGGAGGCTAATTGATGAATGATTGGATAAGTTACAAATTGACTTTCAACATTGACAAAGTATTTAATATTAGGGCAAGTTTTAGATAGTTTAATTTTTCAAGCAATATATTATATTTCTTAAAGTCTTCAAACATGTCTCCATCTTTGCTCAGTTATAAATTTGGGATCATTGGAGCACTGAATGGCTAAGTCCCATCCTTCAGTTATCTATTAATAGATCAAATACATACTTCTTTTGATATAAGAAAATGCCTTTCTTGCTTCTTGTCACCTCTACTTCCAAAAAAAATGCTTTAAAAATCTTAAATATTTTATGTAAAATTAACTGTGAAAGAAGGATTTCAGAGATAAAATGTCCAATATATAACTTCTAGTAATGAAAATATAATTTATATAAACTACAAAGGAGAATGATACCGGATGTAAAATGTTTATAGAAAATTGAATGGTCAAATTTATTATTGTTCATGTCAAACTTTTGCTCTACCTAATCAAAATTTTCAAACCAAGCATAGGGACTTTTTAAAAAACCATATAAGTACTTTTAATAATGGCAAACTTTCTTGTACTCTGAGCAACAAACTCAAGTAATTGCTCTATATAGACTTCCTTTTGTTGTCTACATGAGGTTAGAGCCAATATTGAGTAGATTCAACAAAAATAAATAGAACAAAGGTCAATTTAGAAACAAATAATCCATGCTATAAGTTTGAGCATAGTCTTTTGCCATAAATCATGATTACTGATCTATTAAAATTAAACTTTGACCACAAACACTAATTACATCTAATACCATTCTTTCCGAAAGGTAAGTTCACTAAATCTCACATACTAGCCTTTAAAGCATTATTCTCCTTTATTATATCATCATGCTAGCCAGGATGAGATAAGGCTTTATAAAAAGTTTTTAGGAGAGTTAAGGAATCAAATACAACAACAAAAATTCAAAAAAAGGGAGACCAATGATCATAAGAAATAAAAAAGAAGTAAGATAAATACACTAATGTTTACCTTTGTAAAAAGAAATTAAGAGATCAAGATTATTGGTTGTTGTGTTTGATGTGCAGAAGAGACAGGTACTAAACTTATATCAAGACAATCTTGTCTTCTAAAATATACCAAGCGAATATGCAGTGGTTATGGTTGTGTGTGAGTATCATATGTAGAGATAATATTTGTGATATGATAGGCAATCTTGTAAACTAACAAATCATCGTTTGCCTTCTCTAAAATTGAAGAACTAGGAAAGAAAGCGATATGTTCTATCAAAAGTTAATAGTGATTGACCTAAGGTATTTGTTAAGATTTGGATAGTTGCACCAGTACCTTTTTTGTGGATAAGAGTAGCTTAGAAAAAAATATTTTAGATATTTAGAATCTAACTTAATGAATTAAGGATGAACATTACAAACAAAACAAGTACTACCAAAAATTCATAGTGTAATAGAGAATAAGGGTTTAGAAGGAAAAATATTGTTATAAGGAATTTAACCACGAAGAATAGATAACGACATATGATTGATAAAAAATATGTTGTAAAGATTACATTAGCCTAAAATGATTTAGGAACGTGAATTTAGAGTAAGAGTGCACTTTCAATCTTTGATTTATGTCCCCTTTTAAGCAAGGAGAGACAAAATTGATTATAGTGATTTTGATCAAACAAACCTTGGCTTACATCCATTTCCAAGCCTCTTTGAGAATTTACTATCTTCCTCCTTTAATGAGTGAAGAAGAACCATTTAAATAATATTTTCTTAGTCACAGGTGAAGAGAAAACTTTTCAACCATCTTACTTTGCTACAAGTGAAGAGAAATCATATACAAATCTTGTTCAAGGTCAAGAGGAATCATCATGATATAAATCCTAGGAAATTTATCTAATTATAACTTAAAGCATCCCTCTGTTCCTTATATTAATGAATAAATGCTCAATATATATTATGTCATAGACGTACGCTCTCTAAGTCTATTTATAGTCAAAATTTTATTAGAAATAGAAACTTGTCATCATAAAGTCTAGTAACAATAACATGGTTGATCATTCTTACAAACTGGTCAACCATTATAGTCATAAAATTACAATACATATTATCAAAAGACACTCCTCAACTACAATATCACACTTATCAATTAGTCTATTCAAAACATTAACATTGATAACTAAAATCCATACATTGGTTGACTAAACCTCTTAAAAAAAACTTCAAAACTTATTAAGTTCATTTAAAGATCAAAACTTACTCCTTTGAAATTTTTTTGATTTAAAACCATTTCAAAATTTTTCCATAATTGTTTTGATACATAAAAGGGTTATCTTTAAAACTTTCAAAACTTTCTCTTCGATTGTGGTAAAGTTTATATATTATGCCTTAAGAACAAATGACTATGCAAATATTGAACTATTAATTCATTAAAATGACCAAGATAACATTACATGAAGGACTACAATGATTTTCTTAAATTATAATGTTACTCTTAGTTTCTTACTTGAATTACATATATGCTCCACTTACTTTATGCATCTTTTGATTTTTTTAATTGATTTAATTGGGCTTTTTTTTTTGCCTATTTTATGTTTCCATTGAACTTCTTCTTTAACTTATTAAATTACTACATCACTAAGAACAAAATTATTAGTAATAATTTATTTTGTTATTATTTTTATCATCATCATCATCATCATCATCGTCATCGTCATTATCATCATCATCATCAAAACTATAATTTGGAACCTCACTTGATCTAATAGTAGATATCTGGACAAAGAAAATTATCACAATGCTTGAAAAATTATAGTTCTTGTGATGAAGATACTAGTTAGAAATAGAAACATAGTCAATAGGTGGATATATGACACTGGTTCAATAATAAAGATCAAATTGAGAGTTAAAGAGTTAATTCTTCGTTGAGAATTTGAGAAAAAATGAAATTGGTGGATTTGAAGAAACATAGAAGAGTTAATCATGTTGTGAACTTAAGACATAAGACATGTATTTGCAAAAGTTGGAATGTATCATGAATCCTATATCCAAATGTCATTACTGCCATTATGTATAGTAATGAACAATTTGAAAAATATGTCTTACATCGGTTACATGATGGAGCCAATTTAAGGAGAAATATTCTAAAAGAAAATAAATCATGTTCCACGTACTTCCTCCATTCAAAAAGAAAAAAAAAAGAAAAAGGTTAGGTAAACCAAAGAAGAATAAAAGAAGAGAGGACTTGGAGAATTCTACTAAAGGTAACAAGTTATCAAAGATAAAATGACTTGTCAAAAATACCTCTAATAAGAGTATAACAAAAGAATATGACCAATGAAAGGTGTGTCACAACAAGTTATAAATGAAAATCGAACAAAATTGAATAAGTTACTAAATGTTACATAATTGATTATCACTTTATTATATATCTATAACTATGGTAAACTAATTTTCAGTAATACCGTGATTATTTAGGCAAAGAGTAGAAATAACATTTCATAACTTCAAACGTAGACTTCAAATAATGTGGACCAAGCAAGCAATTCCACAACTAATCCGTCAAAGCTACGACTAATAACAAATTCAAATAAAAGAAAGAGACAAATTCATAGATATGGAACTTTGTAAGGTGAGAAACCTTAACCACTACAAAGAAGATAAGTGATTCTTTTAAAAAAGGGTATAGTACGAAGAAATCATAAAAATTTTGTATTTTGAATTCAACTTATCCATTAACCTAACATTTGACTTTTTAGTGCTACATTTCTTAGGCTAAAACAAACACAAAGATGAGGATGGCAAAGAGCAAATAAGATAACGAAAGAGAGTCACTAAACTGAAGCTCCATTTTGTTTTTTTTTTTGTTTTTTGTTTATATATGTTATAGAATATCAAGAGAATGTATCTTATGTCTCCTGCAATTTGGTGAATATTGAATTTTAAACACTATTTTTTTATACTATCTTTTGTTAAAAAATTAACATCTGATATAATGGGAATCTATTAATTATCAAGAATTCCTGAAACCCGTAAATTTGAGAAACCTCAGCAGTCATGAAATAAAACTTAGAAAACACTGAATTTGAAAACACCCATAATTTGTTAGACGTTCAACAAACATATTGAGAAAATTTAAAGAGCTTATCCCGCGCTTAACGCTTCAATGATTTCTGTTTGTTCATGAAGTTCGTATGACACTCATTGCACCATACAAACATAAAATATTTGCTCCAATGCAATAGCTGAGGCCCCCTCTATCCTCTTGCTGATCATTGTGCATCTAGTTGTATATCAGATGTTGCTGTCTCTATTGTGTTATATGGAGGTCGAGTAATGAACAAAAAATAGATAAAAGGAGGGAAAGATTGGCCCGTTTCATTTGTGACAAATTGTTATGATGGTTAAAGAAGTCATATAAGAGATCCGTATGCTTACTTTGTTAGTCACATTAAGTAAAAAGTTGAACATAATGTATTGAACTGACTTTGTTAGTTAATTGAAAACTTGATACGTTACCCCTCCAAGAATTTATAAGAACAAGGAGCAAATCTTTTTTAAAACCAATTTTGATGGCAGAGAAACTAAGAAACCCAACTATGTGTATCATCCTTCGTCAGGACCTAGGAAGCCGAAAGCTGACACCACATCAATCGTCAGAGTTCCGGAGGCAGCCTCCTCTTTAAGTTGTCACTGCCACTGCTTGGTGGAATCCTCTAGAAGGTTGAACTTTAAAACTATGTACAACTGGAATAACAAAAAATCAGGTGGTATACAAATTGTCCTCACCATATGTTGGATAGTCAACCATATGTTGGATATTCAAAGACTAACAAGCCTAGGTAGCTTGGTAAGAAATGACAACTCACCTGCAACGAGAATTATTAAGCATGTCCCATAAAATCCCTCCGGTATAGTTCCTGACTTTATTGGAGCAAGACTCATGGATGTTCTCTTTCTGCTTCTACATTCATTGACATTACTATTTTTCCATTTCAGAATAGTCTCTTCTGTGGACACCTTAGCTTGGAACCAAACAATTGGTGATGATGGCCAACTTCTGGTCTCCAAAGAAAACCTGTTTGCTCTAGGATTTTTCAGCTCTGGTACTAGTACTTCTAGATATCTTGGAATCTGGTATTATGGTTTACCAGACCAATCTGTGATCTGGGTTGCGAACAGGAACTCTCCAATCAATGGTTCTTCTGGGGTGTTCTCACTTGACCGACATGGAGACCTAATTCTCTACTCTAATGCTGATCAAGAACATGCAGTGGTCTGGTCTACTAATGTGTCGATGGACGTACAAGTTGATGATAATTGCGTGGCTCAGCTGTTGGATTCAGGGAATTTTGTTCTGTTTCGTGGGGAAAAAATTGTGTGGCAAAGCTTTTATAATCCTACAAATTCATTAATGAGAGGAATGAGAATGGGCTTGAACAGGAAAACAGGTGTAGAGCATTTCATATCATCTTGGAAATCAGCAGATAACCCAGGAACAGGAGAGTACTCACTCAAGCTTATGGCAGGAGGCTCGCCTCAGTTCGTTTTGTACAAGGGTGCGAACCCTTACTGGAACAGCTGCCCATGGCCCTGGAGACAATATGCATACGTATATAACTACACTTATGTGAACAATCAAGAGGAGTTATACTTTAGTGATTTTCACGATACTGAAAATCTATCTCAAAGAACTAGATTAGTTTTAGATGAAACAGGATTCATGAGGAGGTTAAACTGGTTTGAAAGTGATGGGAAGTGGAAGGAGATGTGGTCAGTGCCTAAGTACAGGTGCGATTCGTATGGGCAGTGTGGAGATTACAGGAAGTGTGATCCGAGTAATGAAAACAAAGTTGATTGTACTTGTCCACCTGGGTATGAACCCAAGATGCTGAAAGACCGGATTTTGAAAGATGGGGAAGGTATTTGTGTGAAGAAGCAGCAAGAGTCTTCCTTGTTGTGTGAGCAGGGAGAGGGGTTTGTGAAAATGTCTAAAGTTAACGTTCCTAATAATTCAAATGCTGTTTGGCTAGGGAAGAACTTGGGTCATATTCAATGTCAGTTGCAATGCATGAGTAATTACTCTTGCCTGGCCTATGCAAGTGTAGGTGTTGCAGGGACCATGGGTTGTTTAGCTTGGTATGGAAGATTGATGGACTCTCTAGAATTCAGGGAAGATGGATATGATCTCTACTTTTGTGTTGATGCAGTTGAATTAGGTTAGTGTACCTGCTATATTTGGTGTTATTTCATGACTTTTTAAGCTAAGTTGTGATTATTTTCAAATAATGTAAGTTCTTTGGATTTTTCAGCTGAATATGCAAGTGAATCAAGTAAGGTGTCGAAAAGAAAAGAGATGCTAGCCATTCTTGTTGTCTCAGTCTCTTCAGCATGGTTTGTGATTGGTGTCTTTCTATTTCTTAGAAAGAGAATAAAGAGAAGGTAAGAAGCAAAACTAAGTAAATTACATTAAACGAGCTACTTTTCCTGAGAATGGTAATGTCTATTTAGTGCAAATATTGCTTGAAAGGATTTGTTTTCTTTCTGTTAAAAGGGCAGTGAAGGACAAATCGAGCAAAAGAATATTTCATATCGATAATTTAGATCAGGACAAAAATACCCTGATGGCAGATGAGTTGAGGGAAACCAGTAATCAGGTGGACTTGGCATTTTATGATCTCATCACCATATCAGCTGCGACCAATAGTTTCTGTCTGGCCAACAAAATTGGGCAAGGAGGCTTTGGTAGTGTTTATAAGGTAAAGACTCCTTAGCATATATCAAGTTGGATGATTTTTCTTTGCAAGAATCTTAATATAGTTTTTCGATTGTAACTTCCTATTAGAAAATTAACCGTAATTCATCTTTGCATTATGATTCCAGGGTCAGCTACCTGATGGACAACAAGTCGCTGTGAAAAGATTATCCAAAAACTCGAGGCAAGGAATGGAAGAATTTATCAATGAAGTGAAATTGATTGCGAAGCTTCAACACAGAAATCTTGTAAAGCTTCTAGGATGTTGCATTGAGGGAGGGCAACCTATGCTAATTTATGAATACTTAACCAACAAAAGCTTGGACTCTTCTCTTTTTGGTGAGACTATTTAATATGTTATCTTCATACTATGATAGCCTACATTCGAACTGAAATATTCATTTTGGTGTCAAGTTATAAGTGGGTCCCTATATTGGAGAAAGCGCTTTGATATAATTGTTGGAATTGCTCGTGGAATCTTATATCTCCACCATGATTCAAGGTTGAGAATTATACACAGAGATTTGAAGACTAGCAATGTGCTATTAGATGCTGAGATGAACCCAAAAATTTCAGATTTTGGAATGGCTAGAATATTTGAAGATGACCAAATGCAAGACAAGACAAAAAAAGTTGTAGGCACATAGTAAGTACAGTTTCACCTGATTTTCAAAAGCAAAACATATATTAGCTTGATGATTATACGATTTATAGAATGATCATCTTTCACATTGATCAATGCAGTGGCTATATGTCTCCAGAATATGCAGTTTTTGGAAAATTCTCAGTTAAATCCGATGTCTTTAGCTTTGGAGTCATAGTGATGGAGATTATAAGTGGCAGGAAGAACAATGGCTTTGATCAAGATCCTGCCTTAAGCTTAATAGGATATGTAAGTTATATAAATTTTCAAATTCTTATGGGGATACTTGGCTGGATATTCATACTTTGTTAATGGTAAAACTTTGACAGGTATGGGAATTATGGAGAAAAGATAGAGCTCTAGAGGTAGTTGATCCAGCTGTGGAGGAGTCATACCTACCTCATGAGGCCTTGAAATGCATTCAAATTGCGCTCTTGTGCGTACAAGAAGATGTAATGGACAGACCAACTATGTTAGACGTAGTTTTCATGTTGAACAACGACATAGCTCTTCCATATCCAAGACAACCTGGATTCATTTTCCATAGAACTTACAATCCTAACTCAATTGCACGAGAGCAAAGATCAAGTTCTGTAAATACCATCACAATTACCACCACATTAGCTCGCTAATATCTCGAAAACTTCATTTAGATTGTCACACCAAAAGAATTTTTTGGAGTTTTCCGTATAAAGATACTGCTTTAGAATTCTAATTAAATTTTCAATTCAACATTTCACTAATTGATCAGAATGTTAATCGAAAATTTTGTTGCGTCTCAAGTTGGACATCAAAGTTCAAATTTAGTGCAGATAATTAAGAGGAAGTAACATAATACTACTACTACAATTACTATTATTTCGTATAGTAGTAACATTACTATATGAAATTAACTACTAATGAGTATAATGCTTTCAATTAAAATTGGATTTAACGTCTAATCTCCAATAGCTTCAGTTTCTACCAGAGATCTTTACGCAACATTCAAGTATTCATACTTCAACTTCTTTTTCATTCTCATTTCCTTAAAAGGAAAGTAGGCAGTCAAAGTATTAGAAGAGAATATAATTCGTCACTATAAACATAAGCAGTATACAAAGGAAAGAACATTCTTACAATTTCATTTGACTCAACCTCTAGTCGATGCATCCTACAAGAGGTTAACAATGAATTCTCGAACCTCAATTTAATTTTTTTAAATTATCACTCCTAAAGTTGAAATCTAAATTCTATTAAAAGTGAAGTTTTTCAAGAAATTAGTGATTTTAAAAGTAATTTAATATTTTAATTTTACTATCAATTTCTATCTTATATTAGTTTCATAATGTAAATAGAATATGGAATATTTGATATTCAATCATTAACAAAATTTCCGTCTTTTGTTTCGTGTCTCCAATACATGGAATGCCATGTAAAAATCTAAAAGAGGCTCTCATATACATATATATATAAAGAAGATTTTGAACCTTTCTATTCATACGTAACAGCCAGTAGTAACTTCTTTTAAGGTTTTGATGTTTCCTTTAGTCAAAAAAGTAGGAAACACCAGTTCCTTTGACCCAAAAACAAAAGCCATTTTAATTCATAGTTATACTATTCCATTAAGAAGGGTCGAAGGAAAAATGTTATGCTCACAAATGACTAAGTTGCTTGGCAATCGGCACGCAATAAGACTAAAAAGAAGTTAATGTGAAAATAAGAAAAAGTAGATGAGAGATAAGAAATTAGGAGTTTTCATAAAAATAGTTTTTTAAAAAAAAATATATATAAAAAATAGTTAGCATATATAGAAATGGAAAATTTTGTCCGATCCAGTCTAACACGACCAAAAATAAATAGGTCTGGCCCAAGTTAGCCAAACTTTAGTACAGTTTTGAGTAAGTACAAAATTATAAAGTTAGCCGAACTTTAGTACAGTTTTGAGTAAGTACAAGTTAGTCAAACTTTAAATTCTTTTAAATTATCTATATGAAAATTATAATTTGATCTACTCGCTAGCTTTAGTTAAATAAGTTATAAAAATAGCATAAATATTTTTTAAATAAAACTCTTCACAAATAAATCAAATCATTCTTAACAAAAATAACACTATGGTTCCCCAAAAAGTTCATCCACACATTAATAAAGTAAATACACGCAAGGGGGGAGGGGGTGAATTGTGTGTAAAAAAAAATTGTAAGGCACTTTAAAATGAAAATATCCTCTTAAACAAAATAAGTCTAAATAAAAGGATCCTATCAATTTTTGAAAAGATCTTGTTAATTGTTGAAAAAAAAAGGAATATTGTTTAAAAACGAAAGGAGCCTGCTAGTGCTCAAGAGGAAGGAGTATATTAATTGATAAGAGCTTGCTAGCGCTAACACTCAAAACTAAAAGAAACCTCTTGCGATATAAAAACAAAAGGAGTCTGCTATAAAACTGAAAGAGCCTTTTGAAAATAAAAAATTATAATGCAGAAATTTAAAAGCTAGAAAGAGAGAAAGAATGACACAATCGATTTATACTGATTCGACTTGCAACGAAGCCTACGTCCAGCCCTCAAGTATTCAACTTGAGTATTTCACTATAAAATCTAAGTAGTAAATTTTCACGAGCCTCTCTAAACTCACAATTACATATTTTTCAACGTTCTTCAACCTTCCACACTGGTAGTGTTTAACAAACTTCTACAAGCTCTCAACCAAAAATGTATAAAGGATTTAATAGTCTCTCTCAATAGAATGATTTCACTTTCTAAAGCACAAAGAGTTTGATATAACATTGAAGAATATCGATGCCACTAAGGTATTCACAAGTCTTTGTCTCTTTCGCAAATGATATGGCTCTTCCTTAAGTAGACATTTTCTTCAACTAATCGTTGCTTAATCTTCAATATTATCTCTACTGAAATCTTCAATATTCAGACGTTAAGATAAATGTTCTCTTAAGGCTTCTGGAGCTAATTATTCGAATTAGTAAGATCCTCCAAGATGTCATAGAATTATTTCTAATTAGGTAAGTTCATAAAGAGGGTTCCTGCAAGAAATAAAGCAATTATCCTATGATTTTATTTCCTTTTAAGAATTATATCGTTGTCAATCTAAAGAAATAAATCTAATTTGAATTTTGAAATATTATAAAGTTATCATTAAAATCATTAAACATAAATCTTGAGCTAACAATCTCCCCCTTTTCGATGATGACAAACAATAACGGATATATTTTCAAAATTCAAAAAATAATAAAGGATTTCGAAAAGTATAGTTGTAATCTTTATATGTTCTTACTCACAGTTATAATTAGGAGCCTGACTTATAAAAGGAGCCTAACATTTGTATATCACAGATTTAAACTCCACAAGTTCAACAACATTTCAGCAGTAGTTAACAAAATTTATCAATAACAAATATACCATCAAACAAATATATCATCAAGGCAATATTGAAAATCATAGATGCAAAGTATATCATTAACTATTCTCCATCTTTGTCATTATCAAAAAATAGAAGGAAAGAGTAACTAAGGCATCAAACAATATCATAAGTATGTAAAGATAGACCAAGTGAAAAGAGTGACAAAATTATTAAAAAGAATCAGAATTTTTTCTAATCAAAATCTACATATCAAGAATTTAGTTTTGCATGTTGTCTATCTAGCCACACATTTGATCTTAATTGGAAAATTTTCCTTCAATTATTGAGGGATCAGGTCATTAGTGCTCTGGAGTGCGGCATGGGCTAATTTTTATAGGGCAGGACCTAAAAAGTTTGTTCCTCTTTCAGTTTTCTTCTCAACCCACACATTTTCATTTAGCTAGTGTCCGAATTGGTAGGGAATAGAAGAATGGAACTTACCGGGTGCATACCAATCCATAGGCAAAAATCTTGGTTAACAGCATCCTATACGGCAGGCCACCAGTTGTATTCTTGTGACTTCCCTTGTCTACTATAAACTTCAGAATCATTGCTAGGAGGTTCATCTTGTTGAACTTTAAAGATTATAGATAACATATGTATCCAGGAGGTTGCATCTTTCTACTGAACTACTCCTTAAAAAAATTGAAGTAGCTGAAATAGATACAAGGCTTCTTAGCACTAGGTCAAAGTGTCCACACCAAAGTCTCCCTTCATAGGCATTCTCAATGTGTAGGCATATAAAGTGCACAACCTCTCCTAGATCAAGATTAACAACATCCCACTTATGATAGGGAAGATCAGTCCTACCTACGAGAAGTACATTCAGAATGTTTGCCAAAATTTCTTCCATAATCAAGACCTCACACTCACGGACCCAAGAAATTATTGCCAGTTTTTCATAAATTTCTTCTTTTTCTCATATCTGTGTAAAAACATCTAACTAGGTCACACACACTATTTCATTCAAATTCACAAAATTTTCCCAACCAACAGCAATCAAATAGGAAAAGATGGGACTACTGATTTCATCAAATAGGTTAGGAGGTAAGATGCATCCAACTACCTCATTTCTCTTCTTATAGTGCATCTTGTACCTTGCATCAGCTTCCATCGATTGAAATAGCTTCATTAGTGTTGAGGACTCTCGTACGGTGAGTTTCTTTGATTTTTTCCTTTTGGCCTTAGGGATTTCTTCAAACATGGCTAGCTTCACTAGTGTTGAGGACTCTCCTTTCCGGAGGATGGTGAGTTTCTTTGATTTTTTCCTTTTGGCCTTAGGGATTTCTTCAAACATGGCTTCTTTAAAAACTGGCTCATCCCTAACAATTAGGTCCTCACTCTTCTCTTCAACCATAGGCACTATTCGTTTTCTTATTTCTTTTCTTTTTTTTCATAAATCTTCTTCTTCTTTCTTTTCGACCTTAGGAGTTTCTTCTTATATAGCTTGCTTTTCTATACTTGCTCTAGTTCATGGTCTCCTTATTAACTGAGCCGGTTCTTTATTTGAATCATCGTCATTTACATCCCAATGCACTTTAGGCACTTTCTTATCCTTAAGACCAGGTTTAAGAGTAGTGGAAGGAGGTGCGTAAGTTTTGGAAGAGAGTTTAGAAGGAGTAGGAGTGGTCAAAGTAAGGATAGGTATATGAAATCTTAATTTTCTTGTTTGCTCCCCCTCACTAGAGGATTCTTCCTCTACTTCTTTTTCTTCTTCTTATTTTTCTTCTTCTTCTTCTTCTTCTTCTTCTTCTTCTTCTTCTTCTTCTTCTCCACTAAAGTCAAAGACATATTTCCAGTCGACATAAGTTCACCAAAATAAAGAAAAAAGGGGTCATCTTAAGCATCTGGCTTGTTGGATCTCATATATACAGATATTAGTAGTCCTTATACAGTTACATTATTATAGATATTTTCTAACATTTATTAATGATTATTCCTATTATGGTTATGTGTCCTTGCTTAAGGAAAAATATGAAGTTCTTGATAAATTCAAACTCTTTAAGACTCAAGTGGAGAACTAATTGGGAAAATCCAAGATTGTCATATATGACCGTGGTGGAGAGTATTATGGAAAACATGGTGTTTTAGGACAAAAAAAAGGTCTGTTTGCCAGATATGTAGAATCATTTGGAATAGTGACTCAGTTAGCTATATAGGGTAGTCTTCAGCAAAATGGTGTGGCCGAAAGGCATAACCTCTCCCTAAAGGAGATGATGAGGTCAATATAGAGCAAGCCTAACCTACCTAATTACCTTTAGGGTGAAGCCATCATGATAGCATTGCATATATATAACAGAGTCTCAACCAAGTCAGTGTAAAAGATGTCTTTTGAGATCTAGAAAGGGTGGAAGCCTAGCCTTTCACACATTCGTGTATGGGGCTGTTCTGCTGAGGTGCACTTGTATAATCCTTATGAAAGCAAATTGCACGCTGATGCTACTCGTTGCTATTTAGTTGGATATCCTGACCACTTTAAAGGCTACAAACTTTACTATAAAGAAGGGGACCAGAATAGTTGAATTACAAACAGATAAATTTCTAAAATATGATGTCTTTGATTATGGTGTCCCTTTCACCCTTCGGATGATAGCAAGACGGATACTATAGTTATTTTGTATCCTCCACTCATACAATCAGGTCTAGTGGATTAAGGTTTTGATACCATACGTATATAGGAACAAAAACTCATACATATACAAACAGAGGTTCCTAGGGTACAAAAACTAATGTAGTTACAAAGATCCACTAAAGTGAGACAACTAACTATTCCATTTGATTATATAGTCTATTTGGGTGAACAAGATTATGATATTAGACATGTGGATCCAGATACTTTTACAGAAGTTGTTTCTGAACCCTATGCATATTTGTGGTGGGATGCAATGAAGGATAAGATGCAATCCATAAAACATAACCAGGTATGAGAGCTAGTTGATTTACCTTAATATTACAAACTCGCCAGTTTTAAATGGCTGCTTAAGACCAAGGACACTCAGGGTAAATTTGAGCAGTTTAAGACTCAATTGGTTGCAAGAGGGTTCACTTAGAGAGAAGGGGTTGACTTTAATATTGAGTGATTATGGCAATAGTAGCTCATTATGTTATGGAGCTACATCATATAGATGTTAAAACTACTTTTCTAAATGGGGGCCTTTATAAATAGGTCTATATGGATCAACCTGAAGGATTTTAGGATCAAAGAGGGACTGACAAGGTTTGCAAATTAAGAAAATCGATATACGGTTTGAAATAGGCTTCCAGACAGTGATACCTTAAGTTTGATAAGGTTTTAACCTCTTTCTGCTTCGTGAAAAATAAAGTTGAAAGATGCTTAAACTACAAGATCAGGGGGAGCAAAGTTAAACTCCTATTGTTGTATGTGGATGATATCTTGCTTGCATCAAATGACTTAACCATATTGCATGAGGTTAAGTAACTTTGTTAATGAGCATTTTGTATTAATTTTTGATACTTAGTTTGCTAAACTCTTTTCCATTTAATGTTTAAATTACACTAATTAAGAGTTATTTGTTGTAATTTCAGACACACATTTAAAAAAAGGAAAAAAGTTAACATTTTTGAGTGGCCAAAAACACTAACACTTTGGCCAAGAGAAAAATGAGAAATGTGCATAAAAAAATAGCATCAGCTGACATGGAGACAAAAGAAGATGGCTACGGTAAGAGAGTTGAAAAATTGGAAGATAGGCGTGAATGAGAGGGCTGGAATTATTCAATGGATAGAAAACAAAAGAGGAGTGAAGCTGGTGGCACAAGAGTGTTATACGTGATCTGATGGCATTCAATAGAGATAAATAACAGAGTAGTTGTCGGCATGGAAGAGAAGGAAAGTGCATGAGTGTTGCAAGGTAGCGTGGATAAAAGAACAAGAAGACAAGAGCTGTGCGTAAAAGGTGGAAAAATCTCATAAAATCACGTAGAAAGCTGGCAACAAAAGGAGAAAAAAATGTAAGCAGGAGGTGGCTAGAAAACAACGAAATAGCTGGTAGCAACTTCACGTTGAAGTGCGGAAAACTCACGTTGAAGTTGGCAGCTAACCTCCACAAAAACAACAGCCCTCACACACATGCTTTGGACATACCAAGATAGCTCTCACTTTTACAAACAAGACACCAAGCACGCCAGCATATCCTTCCAAAGAAGCAGCCTCCATACTTGACTCGCACAAAAATACACTCTTTATCCACATGTTGATAGCTGGTTGGGTGGACAATAAAAAAAAAACATGAAGCGGCTAGTGGAAGGGGAGACTCCATTGATTAATATCAACCACGTTACACCACCATGAAGGACGTGAGCAGGTGTGGCATTAATAAGTGAGTAGCTGTGGTCAGAGAAAAATAAAAAGTAGCGGGTGGCGTGGACTGGAGAGAAAAAAACGAGAAACAAAAGCAACTTCTGAGACACACAACGCTACAACCCTCTCTCAAGACTCTCTATACACAACGACACACACTCTTTATCCACACGTTAAAGCAGCATAGGTGTATGAGAGTGAAAGACAGCTGTTGAAGCAAGAGGATTTATGCATGGCTTGAGGAAAAACATGTTGAGAAAACCAAGTTGAAGTAGTTGGAGGCATGACCAAGTTGAAACAGCTGCGTGGAAACCAAACAATGAAGCAAGTGAGCTGAAGGAGAAGACACACGTTAAAGCTTGTTTGGTGGACAAAAAAAAAAGAAAACAACGTGAAGCAACTAGGATCAAAGGAGACACAAAAATAAAGCATGAGGTGGCAAGCAACGAAGGAAAGAGCTGGTGGAGAAAGAAAAGGCTAAAAGAAAAAAGTGAGCTGGTGGAGATTAAATGTGTCGACGCTAGTGGCGCAAGAAAATATAGCTGCGGAAAAGAGGTGTTTTAATTTGTTTTCTTAATTTATTTTTAATTCTATATTTATTTTAATTGTGTGGATTTATTCAATGCAAACATATGTTATGACCATGATTTATGTTACATTGATGAATATGTGTGAGTAAGTTTTTCTTTTCAGTTAAGGTTAAGATTGATATTGGATTAAGATAATTTTTGCGGTATTGATTTTTGCTTGATTGAATGCATATTTAGTCTTAATTTAGCTTGATCACCTAGATTAAGACCTTAGATGATTGAATGCCACAACCAATGGGATTTAATTTGTCGGAAAATTAATCAAGCGACAAAATTGAGACTAAAGAGTAGACCAACCTTAGGATCTCGTGTGAGGATACCTAACATTAACGAACTTAATTTTAGGCTTCTTGTCTTGAATGAGTTTTATTCCGAATTATCTATGAACCAAGTGGGTGACTCGGATTTAAAAGAGAAGAGAACATCCATAAACATTAGATTCGACTTACTTAAGTGAAGTAATTCCTAGATCAATCCACCGTTACAATTTTGTTTTTAGTGTCCAATCCAATTGAAATCTAATACCTTAACCGATTTTTTTCATTTGATTAAATCTAGTCGTTTTAATTCATAACTTGCAATTTTCATATTTCCTTGATTTGCTTTCTTTATTTTATTTTATTTTCAAATCAATCAATTCTTGATCGTTGGAGTAATTTTTTATCGTTTAATTTAGTTATCTTGCGTGTTGAATTTTCCTTGGGTACGATATCTGGTTCTTACCGTTTTATATTACTTGTTGACGGGGTGCGCTTGCCTCCAATTGGTCTAGATAGAATTTAATTTATATTGTTTTATTTGGACCGTAACAGTCCACTACTGTTATTATATCCTCCTCTTCTTCCACAAGATTTACCACGGCCTCGCCCACCATGTGAGCCACACCAAGGAGATTTTTCAGAGGAAGTCTCCTGACTGTTATTAGGAGAGTCTGATCCCTCTCGTTGAGCCACGTTTGTCGATGGTTGAATAGCTAGTGATGAGAGGTGATTGAGTTGGTCCAGCCTACTTTCGAATGCTAATAATGCTAACTATGTTTCAACCCCACGTTAAATCGACTTGATCAATTAGCTTTACTACAATGGGATTGTAGTCTGCGTCCAAACCATTCAACGTGTGTAGAATGAGATTATCCGTAGCAACTGGGGCTCTTGCTAAGGTGAGTTGATATGAAATGCTCTTCGTTTTAGCCAAATATTCTTCCATCTTCATATTGTTTTCCGAGTTTTATGAAGTTCCGACTTGAACACCACTACCCTGGACTTCATAGATGCACACGCAAGTTCTTTAGCTCCTATCCAAAGTTTTTGAGCAGTTTGACAGTCTCCAAGCTCATTGTGTTGTGCAGCCACCCTACAAGAAGCCTATCGACTGAGAACCATTCCTTAAATGCTGGATTTGAAATGGTCTCCGTTTCAGAGGTGATGAGGCAAGGTGGTACTGCACTAGTCCCATTAATGTGGCATACGAGTAAGTTTCCTTCAATCAACGGCAGAACGACAGACTTCCAGACCAGATAATTACTCCTATCCAACTTGGTAGATGTAGTCTGGCTGGATGAATTGAATAGTATGTATGTCTTGATGAAGAAGATAGATACATCTACACTGAGGACGCAGAAGAAGCGGCTGAGGTAGACATATTGCCCTGATACCAAGAAAGAGAAAGACAATATAATTGAAAATGAATAAAGCTGAGCACACACTTTATAGATGGTGCTCGGTATGATATATACACTTTCTCATAACAAATTATGTTACAATGGAGAATATCAACCGTACATGTGTATGCTTTGTTAGAGCTTTACAGTTCTCAATATAAACGGTGAATGTACATTTATGTTCTAATATTATATTCTAATAGTTGGAGCGTGAGAGTTACTATTTATATGGGGGAAAATTAGATTAAAATTCAAGTAAACTCATTCACATCTAAAATTCAAGTAAATTCTTATAACAACTGGAATATTTAACTTTAAGGCCTTATATTATAGGTCACTTCCACTCCTAGTTACATACTTTGACGCTAATTTTGATAGGAAGAAATTAAATTAAAATTCAATTGTATTTATAAAAAACCTTTAATTCTCAAAATAATTACTTCTAATTTTAAGTTTTTTAGAAAAACTTTTTCTGTTAAATTTAAATCTGACTCAAACTAAAAACTTATTATCAGCATATTTTATTATTAATTTTAATAGTAACATTTCAGTAATCTATTTTTGATGTTCATATTTCATATAATTTGTCATTATTTTTAACTCAACTCTAAGGAAATAAATTTTTGTATAAAACTAAAAATTAGAAGAAATCTTTTAATAATTTTAAAGACCAGAAAGTATTTTTGAGATTTTTGAAGTTATAAAAGGGTTTTATATTTTTCACCCTTTTAACAAATAAATAAAAGATTTGTTTTGCGTCCCTTTCTTGGTTCTAGTGATTTTATCTTGAACAATTATAAAACTCGGAGTTGCCACTTCATTGTACGTAGTCATAGAATAAAATATTATAATTTTGAAATTAAGATAATCCACCCAATAGAATAAAGCAATTAAAGAAGGTCCATAACCCGTACATTAATAATGCTGGAGCAGTTGCAAGGACGAGTCCAATGACAACTGTATGCGATTTTAATACTTTTCATCTTAAGATAAGCTATAAATATTGTTGATATCAGCAACATAAGAGAACAAACAGACAAGTGAAAATACGAAAAGGTCTTGAGGACCACATAGTTTCTGAATCATTTGAATATAGGCATGAACATGGTTTGATTGAGCTGATCTTCATCGTATAGTTTTTCTACATATATACAATCAAAGTCCCGCCATTGATTGCCTTCTGATTTCTTCTATAAATTCTGAACAATACCAACCAGAATTTCTGCAAGGAGATAGGATTAAAAAAGAAAAGATTATTATCATATGGGGTCTGAGACAGTTCACAAAATTCCTGTTGTAGATTTGTCCGAGGAAAACCTGAAGCCTGGCACAAGTTGCTGGCGTTCTACATGCAATGATGTCAGGAAAGGACTTGAGGAATATGGATGCCTGGAATTAGTTTACAGCAAACCTTCACTTGATTTCCACCATCAAGTTCTTGGTTTACTAGAGGAATTGTTCAAGCTTCCTCAAGAAATTAAAATGAAGAATGTGAACCCTAAGCCTGCTCATGGGTACATGGGTAAGATCTCCACCTTCCCTATCCATGAAGGTATGGGAATCGAGTATGCAACCAACAAAGAAGAATGCCAAAAGTTCACTACCCTTATGTGGCCTGATGGAAACGATCATTTCTGGTATGAAATTGGTGATGTATTAGTATCAGAGCTCACTTATTTTTTCTGGGCATTTTTTAATTAAAAAAGATTAGATCTTTATCGATCTAATTTGTTTTGGAATGTTCTGAATTAGTGAAACAATTCACTCCTATGCTATGCTAGTAGCCGAGTTGCAGAAGCTGTTGGTGATGATGTTGCTTGAGAGCCACGGTTTACAGAAACACTACGAGTCTCACATCAATTCAACTACTTATCTCCTGCGCCTGTTGAAGTACAGAAGATCGCAAGCTGATACAAACCTTGGTTTCAAGGGTCATACGGACAAGAGCTTTATGTCCATTCTTCACCAAAATCACGTCAAGGGTTTGGAGATTAGAACACAGGATGGAGAGTGGATTCCATATCTGCCTTCCTCACACACCTCTTTCGTAGTAGTAGTGGGAGATGTAGGCATGGTGAGAGTGGGAATTTGCTTGTTTCAAAACTAGTTTTTAAATTTTAATGATAATGCTTAGTACACGCTGATCCGATTCACTTCACTTGAATGCTACCAAAACAACATTCAAATTGAAGGATATTGGTTTAAGTGGTGAAATTGAGGTTAACACTCACTTTAACCTTGAAAATGAAGGTTGATAGGAATGAAAAGCCATTGAAAATCGCAAGTGTGAACACATGATTTATAAATTATTACATGTACCTAACGATTTACTTGGTTGATTCCATTTGGTGTTGTCTTTGGTTGGTGCAGGCTTGGAGCAATGACAGAATAAAATCATGCTACCACAGAGTCATTGTGAACACAGAAGAAGTTAGATATGCAGTTGGGATGTTTTCATTCCTCACTGGGGAGATAATGGCACCAGAGGAACTAATTGATGAGGAGCATCCTGTGCAATACAAGCCATTTCAGCATCAAGGTCTTCTTGATTTCTATGTATCATGCAATGCTCAAAACAAAGGTGACAGCAACATGGTAAAAGCTTACTGCGGTGTTTAATCAAGACTTCTCTTTTATGGTCTTGGGAAGTGTATTAGTTTCATGTGTGGATGCTTATGTCATTGAAGACTATGCCCTAATTTTTATATTATGTTTAGTGTGTTTCAGCCGTGAATTCATAGATTATGCTTATTAAAGTTCATATAAAATTATTTAGTTTTTAAGCAGAGAAGAGAATCATTAATTAATTCAAAATTTTAATATATTAAATAAATTAAAATTTTAAATTATAGATTGCGAGTTATACTAAAATTATACATAATTATAATAATTGCGGATAATGCAATTATAAACAATACCATAGGCAATTGCATTTGCAGTCCTCATTTTAAAACATTTGAACTCTACACAAATGATTTGACTAATAAAAGATGTTACAAATAAATTCTAGGGAATTTCCAAAAGTTGATCCAAATATAATCTATGGCTGCTTTGTGGCAGAGTACAGTAAAGCTACCTGATCCAAGCATAGGCCCAACTCAGGCAACTGATCCAATGACTGACCCAAAAGATGATCCAGAAGCTCGGAAACCCACTAGACAGATCTTGAAACCTGTCAAATTCAAAGATTATTGCATTTGATCAATGTTTGCTAATAATTGTATTTTGGAATTTCTATTTTCATAGCTGTACGTTGGGATCACCAGTGATAACAGAATTCAGATGTAATGCATCTACGTACAGATAAAAGGAGTTTGAATCTTCTGTCTAAGATAACTCTGTCTAAGATAAAAATAATGTCGTTTTTGTTAAAAATTAAAACGGACGTGTAATTCCTCTATTCTACTCGTCTTGGACAATCAAGCCATCAGTCGTCTTTTAAAGCCAACCCATTTAGAGCGGCGTGTTTCTTTGGAGTGACTTTTGCACTTCTAAATTTTGATGCGACTTCTAATATTCAACTTCAACTGTTCTGCTTATTATTATTATTATTATTATTAATTTTATATTTATATTTATATTTATATTTATTATTACAATATTCATTATAATTATTAAATTCATTAATTATTTTAATTTCTATTACTATTATGAAATTTTTTATAATTAGTAATTTGCTTCTTACTATTATTAACTTTATTTTTCTTATTAATTTAATTTTTCTTATAATTTTTAATTATTATTATTATTATTATTTTCCGACTTGAGTATATATACTTATTATTATAAATGTTATTAATTTTTGACAAACTATTTATTATTAATATTAGTATTATTATTAATATTAAATTCCTTAATAATAATAATAATAATATTATTATTATTATTATTAAAAATGTTAATTATTATTCATAACATTATTAAATTCTTTATTATTATAAAGTGTATCTATTTAATTATTTATTGTTATTGTTATTGTTATTATTATTATTGTTATTATTATCATGATTATGATTATGATTATGATTATGATTATTATGATTATGATTATGATTATTATTATTATTATTATGATGATGATGATGATGATGATGATGATGATGATGATGATGATGATGATGATGATGATGATTATTATTATTATTATTATTATTATTATTATTAATAACAAATTCCTCATTATTATTAATTTTATCCTTATTATTATGCAATTTATTAATTTTATTAATTTTATTATTCTTCTTATTATGATAGATTAATAACAATTTTGTTAGTTAAAATATTAGAAATGAATATCTTAATTAAATATTTGTAAATATTTTAGTACAATAAAAGAAAGGCAAAACGCAAGTATCGTCACCTTCACTGTTTAAAATCAAAGTAAAATTAGGTTATCTTCTCCCCTTCTTAATTTCTCACCAGCGTTCTCCTTTCTTCTCGTCAGACTGTGTGTTGTTCTTCGGTGAATGTGTATTTCTGCGTGAAGTGTCAATTTCTTGCTATCTAAGGTTGAGGGTTACAATAGTGGAGTTGGGTTGACACCGATTGGATTTGGGTTCTCTATTTGTGAATTTTGCAACCTTTACCGTCACAATTCCCCCTCGAAGAGCTAGAAAATTAGAGAAAACTATTGTAGCTAAGGTGAGAGGGGATAATGGAGCAGACATTTCAGCTGTATATAATGCCCCTTTTCCCATTTTCTCAGAGGAAGAAGGTGTGAGGTACAGTGTTCTACGGACTAAAATCATTGAAGTATCTACATATTTTAATTTTGATGTACTAGAACAAATAGGGATGACAGATAAATTGTTGAGATTCTGTGAGAGAGGTAAACGGGAACAATTTGTGCGTATTAGTTACCCTGTTTACCGTGAACTCACACTTGATGAGTTTTTCACTTCTTTGAGGTTTGAGTCAAGCAAACTTAAGATATTGTGGTTTAGGGGATGCTTGGTTGATGGGTTTGGGAAGGGATTAATGGGTAAGGAATGAAAAGTGAGTGGTTGGTTGTTGATTATGATTATAGGGGTAATGGTTTGATATCCCACTTTGGGGGAA
>JAOTBA010000001.1:3835399-3849370 GCA_025629845.1 Erythroxylum squamatum | reverse complement strand
CAAAATGAGCTAGATGAATTACTTATTGGATACCATACACGGAATAAAAAGGCACATAATAGTAATTTAAATATTTGTTGATAATGTTATTACTCGAAATTTTATAATTTAATTACAAAGTTTTTTTTATCTTCCTTCATATATTTTTACATTTTCTATTTGATAAAACAATATAATCAATTAAATTAATAGGGCATTATTACTGCACATTTGCGCAGTATTACTCTGCTAGTCGATTTATAAGGCATATGACATGTAGTCAACAAAGGCTATATGGAGCCCCAAGATAAGGCAAGCTTGACTTCACCTAAAAAAGAAGCCTTTAAGAAATAAAGGAATATTATAGTGCAGTTAAAAAGAAATGTTCAAGAAATTAACTAATGAAACCACATCAAAAAATGAAAAGGTTACTCTTTCAAATTCGTTTATATATAGGAGTTGAAAAGCTGAATATGATTTCAAACTCTCAGGACTGAGTTCAAGATACTCTTAATAAAGGATGATGAATCCAATTCAAAGTACTTCATAAGATTCTAAAAAGTAAAGAATCAAATGAAGAAGCATGGTGAAATCATTTAAGATGTACAAGTTATGGAGAATGACCTAGCTACAATTTTTAACTTAAAGTTTAATTATATGATAGTGGCTATTAAAGAACCGAAGATGTGAGAAAGATAAATATAAATGAGCTAAGTGGATCTTTACTAGCTCATAAAGACATGATGATGAATTGTTACAAGAAGGATATACCAGTAAAACAAACCTTACAAGCAAAGTTATACTTAAAGTTTAAAAAAAATTACTTGGAGTGAAATGAGAGAAGACAATTTACAGGTGGATGTGGAAGTAGTTATGGACGAGGTTCTGGACCTGTATAAAGCCAAAAAGAGAGGAAGAGCTGAAAACGACACTTTAGTAAAAATTAATCTTAAAATATTTAACATGGTCAAAGAAACCTAAAAGGAAGAGGAAAAGACAATTTTAATAAATATAATACAAGAAAAAATGGCAAAGTCCAAGTATTTTATCTAGCATTATTAGTGTATAAAGCAAGCTCATTATTCTTGGGAATATTTTTTTAAGAATGAGAATGAGGTAAAATTTGTAGAAGTCATTGAAGATGCAATAGAGGAAACTGTACAACTTACGATAAAGGATGAGCCAAAAGGTGAAAACAGTATATGATACCTCAATAATGTAACTAGCAATCATATGACATGTGATAAAAGTAACTTTGTGAAATTAAATACCAAGGTGACATGGATCATACATTTTAGTGAAAATGTAATGGTGACGACCAAATGCAAAAGGTGTGATTTTACTTAAGACAAAAACAAGCGGTCATAAAGTTTCTCTCTAATATTTACTTTGCTCTAAAATTAAAGAATAACATTTTAAAAATTGGTAAGATTTTAAAGAATAGTTTTCGAATTCATATGGAAGCCCATATTATTTGGCTTTAAGATCATAATGCTAATCTTATTGTCAAGATGACTATAACTAGCAACAAGATGTTTTGATTAAACTTGGACACTACGGAGGGTATTTATTTGAAGCATAGTGTCAATGATCCTTCATAGATATGGTATACAAGTTATAAAATTTTAAATTTTAAAAGAATCAAAGTTTTAGTAGAGAAGAAGATGGTGAGACGAATTTCAGTCATCCTAAACAACTATTTGAGGCATTCTTACTTAGAAAGCATTAAAGGAAAAGCTTTCCAAACCAATAAATTTTAAGAGATACCAAGCCACTTTAACTTGTTTACATAGATGTTTGTGGTTTTATCAATCCTCAATCTTTTAGTAGAAGGTCTTACTTTATTCTCTTCGTTGATGAAAAATGTAGGTAAAATTTTAAAAATACAAGTCTAAAACTTTTGATACGTTTAATAATGTAAAAATTTTGGTTGGAAAAGAAATTGATTTTGAGATTAAAGAGTTAAGAAATGATATAAGTGAAGAATATAATTATAATGAAGCTCTAAGCTTTTGTGAGCAGCATAGGATATGTTGTCCTCTTATGATGCTTATGTTTCCTAAAATATAGAGTAGTTAAGAGAAAGAATTTGATAATCTTGAATTTGGAACAAAAAATATTAAAAAGAAAGATGAAGCCTAAGTAATTTTGGGCAGAAGCAATTGTACGTATGATTTATCTCTCAAATCATAATCTTACAAAGATCTTGAAAAGAAGCTTCTTCGAATTGAAACTGTTAAATAAATGGATCTTATAATTTCCTTCCACATTTTGAAGATAAAGAAGAAAAGGAGCTTTTTAATAAGTCAAAAAGTTTTTTCCTCTACCAACCTCATCAACCCCATCATCTCATGCAACATCATCCATATCTTCACTAATAAGCATGGGACTTTGAAGATATTGAAGACTTGAATTTTTTTTTGATAATCGTCAGTTGTTTTTATGTGCTTGCAAATATTAGGTTTTTAAAATTTTAAAGATGCTAACAAGAATGAAAAGTGGATTCATGCAATAAATAAGAAAATCCAAGCCATCAAACAGAATAACATATGAGAACTTATTACTTTCTAAAAGGTCATCATGCCATTAAAGTCCAATGGATGTACAAAATGAAAAGAAGTACCAATGGTAAAGTAGAGAGATACAAGGTGAGGCTTGTTATCAAAGGGTAAAAGATCATCATGAAAAGTTATTGACCTATGTTGCTCATTTAAAAATTGTTTGTTTATTAATATATCTAATCGTATAAAATTATTGGAGGATTCATCAATTAGATGTTAGGCCATCTTTTCTCAAAGGTTATTTAAAGGAAGAAGTCTACATTAAGAAATTAAAGGGATATGTGGTTAAAGGTTAACAAGCTAAAGTATTGCAATTAAAGAAAGCTATGAACTTAAAACAAGCACCAAGAACTTGAAATAGGCAAATTGACAATTATTTTCAAGAGAATATTATTACTAGATTTTACAAAATTATGCTCTTTCTATTAAAAAGGATAAAGATGATTAGTTGTTTGTTTGTATATATCTACGTAGATAATCTTACCTTCACAAGAAATAATCTAAAGATATTTGAAGAGTTCAAAGATTCCATAATTGATCACAGTTTTCTGATATGTGTAGTTTTAATATTTTAACCTCGATATTCAGCAAGCATACGGGTCGTTCGCGTAGTATCTAAGGTGTCGATCCTACGAGGAGGGTTAATCTAATCCTAAACTCTAAGGCTAAAACAAATTGTAGAAATTCAACTGTAACTAAGCTAAAACAATAACACAATTAAATCAATCAATTCAATCAACCAATTCAACTCAAGAATAAATCATGAAATATTGACAAATCAACAAATTGCTATGCTCATACTAAGAATCAACCTAAGGAACTACTAATTGAGAGAAACGGAAAATTTTTACCTATATTCAACACTAACCGAATTAATTATGAATGTCGGATTATTGTTCCTAGACTATCCTAAGGTTGGTTACTCTCTCTCGAGTTATAACCAAAAGCCCTAAATTATAAACCCTAATCAGATTATGAAAAATTGCAAATTCTCAATTGACAATTTATCCAAACCCTAATTAGATATGAAGTTTTCCACTAGACTACTAGAACCTATGTGAGATCTCTTATCACACAATTACCAATTTGATTGATTTCTCGTTCTTATTGAATTATCTAACTCTCGTTGGCCTAATTTAATTATTTTTCATCGGTTCACCCTCTCAGTCTATTATTGATTTATGAAAATGCAGAAATCAATCATAATAAATCCAATTCATATAAACAATCAGATTTTTATTGAATCAAAGATAAAAATAATCCGAAGGTTAGGTTCAACAATCCTCAACATTCATAAATCCTATCTCAATAGCTATTCCAATTCTATACATAGATAAAAATGGATATACACTGGAAAATAGATCCGAATGGATGATGGGGGCAATAACGACAGGAAACCTCTTGTTCTGGGAAGTACTTCGTGCAGGCTTCTTCTCCATATCTCTCTTCCTTTGTCTCTTTTTTAATCTCTCGATGAACTCTCTCTAGGGTTTTGTGATGGTGGTTGATGCAAGAAACTTTTCCTCTTTTTTGTCTCATTATTTATATACTTAATGTCTTCTGGGAAGCCTTAGGTCTTTTTTCGGGGTCGAAAGGTCCAAAAAATTCCTCAAAACTTGACTTTTTTGTGTGTCTGGGCATCTGTCCGACGCAGGTCATGATCATTGGACATTTTTACACTTTTTGTCATGATCGTGGCAGGCAAGCCATGATCGTGGGCCAAGTCTTATGCTTCTATCACGATTGTGGTAGATAGGCCACGATCGTGGGCTGTCATTTTAGTCCAAATCTCTCCGAAACTTCTCCATTCTTCGTTGTTGTCCTTTAAACACTAACAAACACATCAAGGTACCTCAAAGACATAATAATTAAGCTCAAATGCTTATACGAACCCATAAAAACACTTAAACACAAATAATTCACAAACTAACACAATTCTACCAAAAATACATACTAAACAATCGAATAAACAGATAAACACATATTAAAGTATACCTTAAAACAGGATGTATTTCGTACTTACCAAAATCTCCAAACTTAAACATTTGCTTATCCTCAAGCAAACTAAACAACAAACACATACTAATTCACACAGCACACAATGCAGAAATGATATAATGACTTCAACTTCATGAAATAAATTTAATTTAAAAAATAATCATTCAAGTCATTTCAAATCATTAACATGCAAAATCCATGTCTTGGAGCCCTTAACTAAATATATATATTAATCCAGACTCAAGTGTTAATTGTTTACCCTTCTTAGTTGCACACACTCATTAATAATTCTTTGGTCATTCAATTCTGTAACTAATCATAAGTATGTTTTCATCAAAGTCAAACTATTACAAGTTCGATAGGTTTTATTCGAAAAAACATTTTTATTTTGACTTTTTATGAACATGGACTTAGTCTTTTTACGCGGAGGCAAACATTAGTAATGAATGTCGATCCAGTTACTCAACTAAATTGTGTTTTTTATAAACCTGCTTGGTTAGAACGTCATTCTAGCCTCTTTACGTGAAGGCACATATTTGTGATGCGTGTCGATCTAGTTAATCGTCTATATTATGTTCTTAATTGGCTACTATCTCTATTCATAAGCCGAAGGCTCGCAGAATAGTTACTTTTTAAAAAATAACAACCTTTTTTTATTGCCTACGTTGTTGCTTTATCTACTCGTTTTCATGAAAAATACTAGCAAAGCTACTTAGGTTTAAAGGCCTCAAATTATGAATGAATGTGACAATTTAGAGGGCTACACTTAAACACTAAATCTTAATTAAGCTGTATTTAATCAAAGAATCCTAGTTCACTAATTTTGCTAGTTAATAATTCTCTACAACCTAATAGACCATGTTAAAAATTAAATCAATTTCAATTCATATAAGCTGTTGACACATTCACATGATTAATAGAATGCAACCTAACAACTATAATAAGCAAAATTCTCCCCACACTTGAACAAGACATTGTCCTCAATATGAGAAGGTGATAACAAATACACATAAAGACATAAAAATAAAGATAAAAGACTAAATGTACAAAGAAAGAAAGGGTTTAGAACAAGGTTTATGGTGATGGAGGTGGTGATGGGGCTTGGAGGTGGCAGCTGAATGCCCTGAGCCTCGAAATAGCGATGAATATGACGTATGTCTCGGCTTTAGCGTCGTTGGGTTCGGGTCATCTCCTTCATCCTTCTGAAGTTCTCCGCAAGTGTATCTATAATTACCATAGTGTTTGTAGAGATTGTGTCTAGTACCTTCTTCCAGCTCATTTTTTTTGCATCTTCTTTGAACTCCTCATTGGTTGAATCCCCTTCTTGTTGTTTTTGGGTGCTTGGACTTGCTTGACCAATCTTGCCCTTGACATGTGTCTTGGCACTAATATCCTAAAGTTCCATATTATGGGACTTCAAGATTTCAGCCCGCCATAGATGATGGTGGTTTATAAACTCAGGATGGTAGACTGTAAGTCCATTGCACTCAACTCCATAGTAATTAGCTATGACCAAAACCAAGTAATCCATTCCCAAATTATTGCTCCTCTTATTTTGAGCAGCAATAATTGCATTAAAAATGTGGGTGGTTGTGCAAGTTAGGATGCTATGATCCATGCACCACAACATAAACAGTTCGTTTGTCGAACACTTATTGGTTTTTGTTTTGTCATTTGGCATATGAATTTGTGTATCAACAAGTGTTCGTGACTCCTAATAATGTTGTTGTGTGTATTTTTAGTGTCGAAATGCTCTAATCTAGTTAGTTCTATGCAATAGGGACTGACACGGAAATCGTCGTGCTAATCCACTATGGAAAACTCTAAGAAACCAAAAATTTCATACATGGTTTCATAATCAAGCCCATAGGGTTGTCCCCATAATCTAAACCACAGTTCCCTAGGTTTGTTGGATTCCTATTGAAGAGAAGTAAAAAATTCTAAGGTTAGTTCTTCGTAAACTAGGAATTGAATTTGAATGAACTAACCCATTGAATTTTCTTAGCTAAGCTCTTGACCTTGTCTTGCAGTTCTAATCTATCTAAAGTTTCAAAGTGAAAATATTTTGGAACCATAATTTGTTTACTACGAAGGAAATGGAAACGAGTACCTTCCTCATCTGAGAAGATCAGGAAAGGTGCTCCATAATTAGTTGTTCTGTTCCTCTTCTCTCATCTCGAGACATGTGTTCGCCCCACTGTTGATCATGCTTTGCTATTTGCTTGATGTGTGACATATTGGCTTGTGAGTCGGTGGAAGTCGAAAGAAATTTGGTGGTTTGAAATTTTTTAGAGAGAAGTGAGAGTGATCGAAGAGATAAAGTTTAGAGAGATAAATTGAAAATGAATGTGAGTGAAAAAAGAAGAAGTTAGAAATGTATTTATAGGTGATTGGATGGTAAAATGGTAAAAATTTTAAATGAAATGCACGTGTCTGTCATTTTTACCTTGTCGCAGGCCACGATCGTGGGTTCATAGGCCACGATTTTTCACCAATGTTAATTTTTGTTCTTCTTCTGTCCTTCTCCACTTTCCAAAATCCCTTCGTAACTCCTTGTGGCTCTTTTACCTCTCTTTGCTTACTTCAACGATCATAGAATTGATTTCGACGTTGTAACATTCCATTACCTGCGGGGAGGTAAAAAAAGTAAATATGAAAGAGTACTGAGAAATTAGAAATGCATTGCATGCTCATGCATTATATGATATACACATACACGTGAATAGTAAACTTTTACACATGAAAATAATTGTACATGCATTCATGGATAATTCCAGGTATAATTGAATTGTGATGTGATACTATTGATAATTTTTGAAATTGTTGTATCGAAAATTTAATTGGTTAGTATATTTGTTAATTTTGAATTCTGGTGAATTTTAGGAATAATTCCCGAAATTGTTGAATATTACTAGACTAGGAAAAATGCCAATCAGTAAGTAAATTGATGTATGGAAAATAAAGATAGGAAACCAAATGATATTGGAGAATTGTTAAAAATGACTTTGAAAATTTCAGAGATGACTTAGAATTTGTAAGAATATGATATTGAAAATTTAGGAGATAATTGAAATGAAAGGATGGGAGTAAATGGAACTATTTCAAATAGAGCTAGCTAGTTTGGAGAAAATGGATAAGGCCTTAAGAAGTGGACAAGGGTCCAAGTCTAAAGTTAAATTTTCTTAACTTTGAAAGACAAGTTATTGTTGTTGTCTTTATCTCTCTCGTAGCTTTCTTCTCCAAAGTTGTTTCTTTTTGTAACACAGAGTTTTTCATCAAAACTCCACCAAAGTTAAACCTTGTTTTTATATGTTCATTTCTACTCCCAACTTTGGTTTCCTTCTCTTTGCATTAAGAAAAACCGAAGCTTGCCAACCCCCTAAAGTGGTGTACCTGAGTTGTATAAAAACTAGGGCTTCTTGAGGTTTTGACGAAGTTGGAGTTTTATCAAGTTAGCATCTTGTTAATCCTTTAGAGTTGTTATTTTATGAAACAAAATTGGTGATTTATTGTCATGTCATGAATAAGAGAAAAATAGATATTTTTCATGTTCACTGTGAATAAAAGAAGAAAATATGGATCTACTGATTTTTTGGTTTTGATGACAAAAATGTTATAAGATAGTGTAGAAATGATTTTGGAGCTAGAAAGAACCATTAAAATATGTATGAAAGAGTACAGAGATATGGAAAGTTGATAGAGAAATATATGCTCTGTTTTTCTTTTCACAGTGTATGTATGTATATACATAGGTTTTGAGATTTTTAGAGATGACCAAAAGAATGACATTAGAGTTGAGGAATACTTGTAAGATGATGGTCTGAGATGAGAAAGATTGTTTAGAGGATAGTTAGAGAAAGAAATATAAAAGAGTAAGACCAAATTACTTCATTTTCATTGTTTAAATGATCCCGAACAATAGACCCCAAATTCAGTTTTTGGGGAAAAATCTGAAGGTGATTCAATGAGTTATGAATTATGATTTTAATTATTTTATTAAGGTATAAACCTAAATATAAATTATACATAAGTGAGTCTTGATGTGGGATTGATTCTGTGATGAAACTAATGAATAAATATCCGAGATTGTCATGAACATGCATTGTGCATATTTCATATACATACATGTGCATTTTTAAAACACTTACAATTGTGCCAAATTGTGATATGTGTATATTGTTTGTTATAGAGGAGCAACTGGAACTTTAACCTCCAGACGTTGTTGGAACTTCCAGACACTAGTTTCGGGAGTGACTAGTGAGTAACCTGGACGGTCTCACTCAATTAATTGTTTGATTTTATTATGTTTGAATTATCGAATGAATATGATTTGATTATGTTGATTCCGAACAATGAAGATCTGATGATTGTGATATATGAATGAGATATTGAAGTGCTACCTAAATATGAATGCGAAGAACTAAATGTTTTATGACATGATTGATTATGAGAGATGCATTCCATACATGAATACATGATCAGATAATGAGAGTTGTGACTTGAGTAGCTACTAGAAACGAGCTTAAAGCTCCAAATGTTATTAAGAGCCAAAGGCTCACTATGTAAAATGAGCCCTGTATTCCCAACGGATAAGGGACAGTATGAATGAGCCCAGTATCCACAATAGATACGGGATAGTTTAGGCACTCGGTCACAACAACGAAAAATTGAAAAGAGTCACATGAGCATTTCATATGCATTTTAATAAGTATGTTTGATTGATTGAAATGCAAAATTTGTCTATTCTTAAGTGAGAATGTGGTATGTGATCATTTATGCAAAGTTATGAACTATATGTTTTATGTATGATGTGTTGCATAAATTGAGAGAACTATCGATGATGGTTACCTTATTGAGTTCGCAAAACTCACCAAAATTGCAACGTTGAATTTTCAGGACTGAGAGACGATATTAGCTACTGAGGGACGCTACAAGCAGTGTAGACTTGTACTTTTGGGAAAGAGAAGAAATGGCTCAATGGTCAGTTAGCTGGGTTTGGACAAATTAGATAGATTTTGTGTATTTCCTCTTTCATGTGGCATTTTTTTGTATTAGGTCATAATGTTGTATAAGTATGAATGTTGAAAGATACATTGTAAACATTCGGTTTTTATGAAATGAAATGAGGAAATTTGGTTTTAAAATATTGTGACTTTCCTTATGATGTTTTATAAGAGAATAAAGATAAATGATGCCATGCCAAGTGAATGTTGTGATTGAACGTAGCGCACAATTATTGTAGGTTATGTACTGGAATGTCTTTAGGACGTCCCGGTATGTACCCTAGGGTATTGGGGTACTACATTGGGTGGTATAAAGCATGGTTTGGCATCTGTTGGGACATAAAGGAATGTTAAGCATGAAATACCATGAGACATGCGGATAATGACTAAAGTTATTGCTTATTATAAGTCATCCTCCATAGGTGAGCAAGTGGGGGAACCAGCTGACCTAGGATCGATAGGAGCCAGTAGGGAGTCCTCAGTACCTCGATTAGAGGAGATGCCTCTGAGAGTTCCCTAGATAAGGGAGAGGAGGTATGACAGGCTGTGGAAGCCAAAGGATGGTTGGAAAGGACAGAAAGAGTTTTTGATCAGATGGACTGCGAGCCAAACGAGAGGTTTGACTACGCATTGTCCTTAATGTAGGGCCCAGCTTACCAGTGGTGAAAGACTGTCCTAGGCAGTACCACCATGCCTTGCCAACTAAAGTGGGAAGACTTTCTAAGGGGCCTCAAACAAAACTACATGCCCAAGATCTACTTGGACCGAAAAATAAAGGAGCTCCTGGAATTGAAGCAGGGTAGGATGTCAGTCAAAATATAAGATCAGGTTCAACGAGCTAATAGGGTATGCTACTGCTTTGATTCCTACCGAAGAAGACAAGTGTAGGAGGTTTGACGATGGAATCAATATGGAGATTAGAACAAGGTTGGCAATCTCAAATATGAGTAGTTTCATTGAGTTGAGAGCTGCTTCGATCAGAATTGAACAGCTACAGAGAGAGAAATAAGCAGAGACTGGGCAAGGGTCCAGAATGAAGAGGTCTAGTGAGGGTCAGAGTGGTTCTGGCAAAGGATTCAATAAGCGCCAAAAAAGAGCTTTTAGAGCACCAGATGGATCCAGACAGTCAAGGTTCAGACATAGGGGTGGTTTTAACCAAGCTGGCAACGGAAGAGGTATAGTGCAAAGTCAGTTGCCCCTGTGTGAGCGCTGTGAGAAGAGGCATGGTGGTGAGTGCTGGAGATTATCTAGAGCTTGCCTCAGATGCGGATCCTTTGACCACCAGATTAGGGATTGTTATGATGCTAGGGGAGCTCAGTCTAGTATGAGTGGGAGATCTGGGAGTGATGCTACGATTTAGCAGAACAGAGGTAGTGGATCCAGATATAGAGACCGAGGTAGAGGCAGAATGAGCTCTGGGAGTTCTTCTATGAGGACTGAGGTGCGGACAACCGACCCCAGTCCTAGGCCCGAGTTTATGCCATGACTAGGCAGGAGGCACAAGACTTTCCAGATGTCGTTGCAGTTGTGCTTTTTATTTATGACTTTGAGATATTTGCATTGCTAGATCCAGAATCTACACATTCATTCATTGCACTGCATCTGGCATCTAGGTTGCATTGTGATAGAGAACTACTACATTTATGGACTTGAGGTGAGTACACCGATAGGTAGTACTACCGTTATAGGGGAGGTTTACAAGGGGTACTTGATTAGGATTGATCAAGCGGAGTTAGACGCAGATGTAATTATATTACAATTGAGAGAGATAGATGTTATACTAGGCATGGATTGGCTCACTGCTCATAGAGCTATTATGAACTGCTACACCAAAGAGATAGTATTCAGAGGAATTAGTCAAGCAGTGCCAGCTAGGATGATATCCTTCATGAGTGCATTGAGGTTGATGCAGGGTGGATGTTAGGCCTATCTAGCCAACATCATTAATATTAGAGCTGAGTAGAATGTGTAGGACTGCAACAGCCCAGACCACCCACTTGCAGATATTGTCCACTTTGGGCCAAAGCTTTCGTGCCAAGCGCCCGCACGATTTTGCTTTTCCAGCGTGTAGGTCACTTTAGGACACTACTCTCGCAGGACTTCCCAGGAGGTCACCCATCCTGGTACTGCTCTTGCCTAATCACGTTTAACTTTGGAGTTCTGATGCGATCCAGTGTGTTGGGGCATGAAAAACGCGTCTGCAAGGAGGAGGTATCTACACCCTTATAAGGAGTGCTTCGTTCTCCTTCCACACCGATGTGAGATAGAGCCCATAGCCTTAGTGCTATCGGGATATCCCCTCCCTCGTGGAGGCCCAGCGTCCTCGCTGACCCATCGGCCCGGGTACTGGCTTTGATACCAATTGTAGCAACCTAAACCTCCCGTTTGCAGATATTGTCCGCGTTGGGCCAAGGCCTTCGTGCCAAGCACCCGCACGGTTTTGGTTTTCCAACGTGTAGTCCGCTTTAGGATACTACTCCCATAGTAATTCCCAGGACGTCACCCATCCTGGTACTGCTCTTGCCCAAGCATGTTTAACTTCGGAGTTCTGATGGGATCCAGTGTGTTGGGGCATGAAAAAAGCGTCTGCAAGGGGAAGGTATCCACACCCTTATAAGGAGTGCTTCATTTTCCTTCCCAACCGATGTGGGATAGAGCCCAAAGCCTTAGTGCTACCGGGATATCCCCTCCCTCGTGGAGGCCCAGCATCCTCGCTGGCCCATCGGCCCAGGTACTGGCTTTAATACCAATTGTAACAGCTTAGACCACCCGCTTGTAGATATTGTCCGCTTCGGGCCAAGGCCTTCATGCCAAGCACCCGCACAGATTTGCTTTTTCAGCGTGTAGGCCGCTTTAGGCATGGATTGACTCACTGCTCATAGAGCTATTATGAACTGCTACACCAAAGAGATATTATTAGAATCTCCTGGTCAACCGAGGGCAGTATTCAGAGGAATTAGTCAAGCAGTGCCAGCTAAGATGATATCCTTCGTGAGTGCATTGAGGTTGATGCAGGGTGGATGTGAGGCCTATCTGGCCCACATCATTAATATTAAAGCCGAGTAGAATGTGTAGGACTGCAACAGCCTAGACTATCCGCTTGCAGATATTGTCCGCTTTGGGCCAAGGCCTTCGTGCCAAACACCCGCACGATTTTTCTTTTCCAACGTGTAGGCCACTTTAGGACACTACTCCTGTAGGACTTTCTAGGAGGTCACCCATCCTGGTACTACTCTTGCCCAAGCATGTTTAACTTTGGAGTTCTGATGGGATCCGATGTGTTGGGGCATTAAAAACGCGTCTGCAAGGGGAAGGTATTCATGTTGGGCCCCGTTCTCGAAGCCCAACAATTGTACCGGAGTCATAAAGCGAGAGCGAGCTTCCTTGTAGGGTTATCTCGACTATCCCTCACTTGCTTTGAATCAATATTTTCAAATTCAAAACCAAACGCAACCTTTTTTTGTGGGGAGGTAGAAAACGTGTTAGGAGTCCAACGCTTCAAGAATCAATTCATTTGGAGGTCGGATGAAGAAGTTAAGGACAAAAGAATCCAAAATGTTTATGTTCTTACTAACATTTTACATGTCTTGGTGCGATTGCCATAACTTTCTCTAAAAATGTTGGATTGATTTCGTTTTTAGACGGTTTGAAAGAGGACTTCGAGATCTACAACTTTCATGAAGAACTCAAAGCGGGATTCGGCCTCTAAAAGGGTCGAAAATAGAACAGAAGATGACGGTATAAACTAAGACGGTCAAACTAAGACAGAAAAAGTCAAACTAAAACGATCAAATTAAGACGAAAAAGTCAAACTAAGACGAAGATGACGTCATACTAAGACGAAGATGACGTCAGCAAAACTAAGATGAAGTTGGCCAAAACTAAGACAAAGATGACGTCATACTAAGACGAAGATCACGTCAGCAAAACTAAGACGAAGTTGGCCAAAACTAAGACGAAGATGACGCCATACTAAGACGAAGATGACGTCAGTAAAACTAAGACGAAGTTGGCCAAAACTAGGACGAAGATGACATCATACTAAGACGAAGATGACGTCAGCAAAACTAAGACAAAGATGACGTCATACTAAGACAAAGATGACGTCAGCAAAACTAAAACGAAGTTGGCCAAAACTAAGACGAAGATCACGTCATACTAAGACGAAGATCACGTCAGCAAAACTAAGACGGAGTTGGCCAAACTAAGACTGAAGAAAACGAAAGGGCATAACTTTCTCTACAAATATTGGATTAAGGCCATTCTTAGACCGTTTTAAAGAAGACTTCTAGACCTACAACTTCCATGAAGACTTCAAAAACAAATTTTGACTCTATAAGGGCGAAAAGTTCCGATCAAGGTAACTGTCCTGAAAATTCACCCTATGCAGCAACACACACTTCAAATGATCATAACTTTCCACTACGATA
>JAOTBA010000001.1:3781366-3794943 GCA_025629845.1 Erythroxylum squamatum | reverse complement strand
AAGTCTAAATTAGAACTTGATGTCATCAGACAATTTGTAGCCTTATCTCTCTAGTTTAATCTGAATCAAGAATCATCTCATTTGGATAACTAGAGCTCAAATTATGGCTAAAACACTGGAGCATGCTCAATGAACTCACATTTTCCAACTTTTTACTTCTAATATTTCACATATAATCCATCTTTTCTATTTCCTTTCAATTTCATAAATTCTTCATTTCTTTATACACGAATAACCTCCAACAATTTCTCATTTGGTAATCTTAACTTACAAGAAAGGTTCGGGGTCCAACAACTATGAGGAGCAAAGGTCTCCTTATATTTAATGCCATACTCTTGAATGAATCTTTTAACAACAAGCTAAACTTTATAATGTTATTTATTAATGACAACAACAACTATGAGGAGCAAAGGTTTCCTTATAGTTAATATCATACTCTTGAATGAATCTTTTGACAACAACCCAAACTTTATAATGTTCTAATGTACCATATGCCTTTGTGTTGATCTTACAGACCCATTTATAGCCACTAAAGTTCTTCTTGGAGGACGTTAGGCCAAATCTCTAAGTATGAGTTTTCTTTAAGGCTTGTAATTCTTCTTTCATAACTTAATGCCACAAAAGATTAGCATTAGCTTCTTTATAGCTCTTGGGCTCTTAGAGGGAAGTGATCGTTGAGTTAATAGGGTTATATATAAGATGAGGGAGATTTACAACATAAGATTATCATGATAATGGAGTGTATTGGCTTTATAGGTTATGATGACTGGAATGATTTGGGAGAAATTGGATCCTCTAATAGAGCTAGATCCTCAAGTGGGATAGGTGGTCTTCATTCTTTAAGACCTACAATTGGGAGAGACTCACATAAAAATTGGTGAGTCAATATTATTAGTGAATAAATTAATAGAGGCATCAGTGAAGAAATAAGTGGAAAGTGAGATTTAGAAGAAAGAAAAGGATGAGAACATTTTATATTCTTATAAGGTCACATATTTAGAGATCTAGGGAAGTCTAAAGAAATGATCTCATCATCTATATCCCTTGTGTTCAATTTCATAACTTATAAAATAATATAAATCGGCTTAAGCTTCCAATTTGAAATGTTCATGTGACCAAAGAAATACAAAACATATATAACCAAAAGCTCGAAAACAATTGATAGTATAAACATTAGTAAGAGCTACTTCTCCTTAAAAATGCTCAGGATAAGAGGATAAAGTAAGTAAGGCCTTGATTATATTACGACTATAAGTAAGGCCTTAATTATATCAAGAATGTATATATGTTTCCTTTTAGCTGGAGTACTTGGACAAAAGTGATGAAACATTAGACTATATTGGGAAACGAGAGAAAAGAATGAAGTATCCTTATAGTCTAAGGTATTATTAGTTCTAAAGACTTTAATTATTTTATAAATTTTATTTTTGACCATTTAAGCAAAATATGCATTTATATCCTGCAAATCCATTTTAGTATGCATCAAATAAATCCAAATACATCAATAAAAGTCATTAGCAAAGAATAAAAAAAATAAATATCATATTTTAGCAATAAGAAAAGGGCCTTAAATATCTTAATGTGACTTAGATTGCTATTATTAAAAGAGAAAGCATAATATTTGGCTAACTAATAAGATAAATAATCAACATGTTTCTTCTTTAACAAATCCTAGAAAAACACTAGAAATTAAAGTATTCAAACATTGAAAAGAAACATGAACAAAATTGGAGTGCTAAGTTTCAAATGTAATAATGACACTATAACTAGATTAACTCGATGATAGATATATTGAAGTAAGCTCAAACAATCATCCTTCATTGTGCCATATCCCAAAGATCTACCTCGTCTTTCAATCCTATATGAAAACCATAACTTGTAAAATGAACATCAAGAACAATTTCATAGAGTTGATAATTAGAGATTTGAAGACCAATTTCATAGAGTTGATAATCAGAGATTTGGTTAAGTAACAACTTCGAAACTAATAAGGTATTTAGTAATATAAGGTTACATGTAAACACAGTACTAACATGACTAAAAATATAGTAAAATTATCAATAAGGTGTATAGTAGGTGTATGGAAAACAGACTATTTATTTTTGCATAATAAATGTATAAAACTCATATAATTGCAATATATAGAATCAAGATAACAAGATCTAATACTTACTTTGAAAAACATGGTTAGGGGTTTTATAATTACAATATTGAGAAGAAAGAAGTTTTTATTTAATGGTTATCAAGGATAATTTGATCAAGAAGAGTAACAAGTTCAAATTCAAAAGGCTTAGTGGAATCCTTACTGGCCACAACAATGAAAGAAGAAGGCTCACATTATTTTTAACTAGACTTTTACTAAGGAACCTTTTTTGGTGGCCTGGTTGAACATTCAGATAACCAATATGTAGTGTTTTCTTCAATAATTACAATTTCCCTTTCTTAGAGGATGAGAACATGTAGATCCTATAGTAGCCAAGACAATGTCAAAGGACTAATGAGATTTTAGTATAGCTAACTTGGTCTCCTCAAGTATAAGCTTAACAATAATTGTCTCTATTTTTTATAATGGATCACAATGTAAAAGAGATCTATACATTAGTTTAAGTTCATATTAAGGGAAATCAAAAGTTTCATTAAATTCATGTGATCTTATTATTTAGCTATAAGTCATCTTCTTTTATATCATGCCATTTTGGATTAAAGGTAGTAAGTTAGTCTCAGATAGCTTGTAATTGTGAAACAAAATCATATAAAAATTGTCTAATTTCCTATTTTATGTGATGCAATTACCTAGTAACTAAAATTAATGAGCAATATTGGATATGGAGGAACATTTTACAAACAAATCTAGGTTTTTCAATTCCAAAATGACCAAATTGTTGTTTGATTATTAGCTCATATGTGTTTGTGGAACCATATGAAAATTTGATAATTTTTGCAATCTCGATCTTCTAATCACTTCTAGAATTCTTAGGATTTTCTCCTTGGTTCTCATAGGTTGAAAAAATCACTTGTAATATAACATCATAATTTGCAACCTTACAAAAAACTAGATATTTCTTAATCCCTAAATACATAGTTAATACCATCAATTGAAACAATAGTGAGTGCGGTAATATCAAGTTTATCTATACTAGTCTAAATATCCAAATAGTGTAAAACAGTTACAAAATCAATCAACTTAGGCAAAACAAACCCCAAAAGAGGAATTGACACACTTGAAGACACTTAGATCTATTTTGAACTAGTCAATAACTGAGTCAAAAAGAATGACTTGACCTTTTGAACAAGTGGTTTGGTTTAGTTGAACCAAAAGTAGACTATAAAGCCCATGAATGATAGAACTTAGAAGCATATATGAGGGTGCATGTGTCCTCTATTTAGCTTAAAAATTTTATAGTGTGGTTTTCAAAGAGTGATGGTCCTAGTTTCAATAAGCATAATTAGAAATCAATGTTAGAAGGTCACAAAATTACAAAACAAAATGGTTGTCTAAGAATTGACAAAAAATTGAGCAGAGAGTAGGTATGATATTATGATAACAAAATATTTTAAGAGAATTTTTTGTATTATTATCTATAAAATATGCATAAGAAGTGCCTTATTTATAGAATTATAACTAATAAATAAATGAAACAATCAAAATATTATTTATAAACAATTTATCCAAATATTCTTAATAATATACTACCAATATTATATAACCAATCATATTATTGCAGGACTATATTTTAGTTTACTAACAATTTGGGTGAAAATGAAAAATCATTTATTATTTTCTAATGCATTTTATCTGATGATATGTATATTAATGATTTTTATTAAATGTGAGATCTTCCAACTAGGTTGTCTTGGCTCCATTACTAAAAATCTATGTCCTAAACTAGGTCTTATTGGGTTGGCATTCATAGTCCACATATATGCATCACGCCCTCCCCTGTTCTTTAAAGTATCATTTTAAAGTTATTAAAATATAGTTCTTATATTTTACAAATATTAACATTTAATAATATGATTATATCAATTTGAAGTTGTGAACATACTATTAAAAGAGTTAAAAATAAAGTCATATAATAATTTAAGAAGGAAATAATACAATAGAAAAGGCTGGAAATAGGCCTCAAGCCCAGGTCGAAGCCCCTTATAGGCAACCAGAGCATTAAAATCCCTTATGGGTGGCCTAACCCCAACCTAAATTTCAATTGAGCCTAATTTATGTTATTGATTTGGGCTTTGCAGCCAATCAAGGTTCTCTTGACAAAATTATTTAAAGGTGTTCTTTATCTTATAAGAAAAATGTACATTACAAATGAAATGATGATGAGGTCATAATTATGAGATTAATATTAAATTTATATGTTATCCTTAAATTGTTCCTAGTTATTATTCTATTGAGATTGGATATTAATATAGTATAAAGACTAGCACACATTATATTCCTTCCTTACAAGGACTTAGTCGATCTTATAAACTAAAATATGAAGATACTTAAATAAATGTGTGATTGTTAATATATATTTGATATATTTTGGTGCCTATTTGATTGTAAACACACACAAGCGCGCGCGCGCGCACACACACACACACACACATATAGGATCTATTGTTATAAGACTAAATACAAACATATATCTAATATTTTAATGAGATATTTATTTTTAATAATGTCATCAAACACAAAATTGTATGTAACAATATATATATATATGTTTTGAATATGGTTGTTGCCTTATATTATTATAAGAATAAATCAATGTTCTATTTATTGTTAGGTTTGTTGAGCAAAATCAAATCCATTTTAACACAAATGTGTTTACTCTTATAAAAATAGATCCTACTTAACTAAATTTGTGTTATTGGGATGAGTAAACTCATGATCACATGAATTTAAACGTAGTATTAGGAATAACATATAAGATATATTTTGGAAAGAGTTATCACCTAATAGATATAAAAATCATATGAGATGTAATTTATAAACTTCTTATCTATCTAAATTAAGTTTAACTAGTTTATTAAGAAAACTCAAGATCAAATAAATTTAAATAGAATCTTAGCTCACTAGGAAGATTAGAGTAATCTTTTTGAGTAGTGGTGAGAGCTATTATCTTGAATAAAATAGTAAGGTTAACCAAATATATGACTAAAGTTCTAATCTTATTTGGTAGTTATGACATATGACCTATTACTTGCTTTCCTATAGTTATACTTTTTTCTAAGTAGAAATTACCTTTAATTAATATACTTGACACTAAGAGTTAGTAAATCAAAAATTTTAATCATAGATTAGGTTTAAGAAGAGTTCTCAAAGATATAAAAGAAAATTTTCATATCTATTCTGCGATTTTACTATTAATCCCTATTGAGGATTTAGTGACAAAGTTTTAGAAATATGTCAATATCATATAGATGGCAAAATATAATGAAACTTTATGTTTACTAATATCTTATGAAATTTAATGATAACATGTAAGATGTATGTTAACACCATTATTGCACAATGTAAAAGTTTAAATGAAGTAGAGCTAAAAGGTAAAGTACCTTGATGGGGTTACTCCGCTCAAATTTAAAATACTAAAATTATAAATATAAAGTACAATTGAAAGCATTTGCTATAGTATGATAATAGTTGTCATTAGAAGAAAAATTATAGCTCAACTTTTCTTATCTATATGTGGTTACCTATATGTCATTTGATAGAGAAAATATATTTTTTTAATTCATACTTTTAAATATTTGATACTCAATTTGGATTCATTATTATTATAATGTTCAAGTCATAATAAGAAATATATTCTTAAGTAAAAGTAGTTTATCTAAATCTAGACAAATATTTTTTATATGTTGGATCAAAGAAGACTTATGCTTAGCATAAGTGACGAGAATACAAAGTTAGATAACTGAAATAATCCTTTTATGCCATGTTTAAATCAACATGATGAGAATCATCAAGTTAGATACAACAATATATGTACCCTTTTGATTATGAATCGATAGAACTTGTGAAACTTGTTAAGTTGAAGAATAACTAAATCAACCTTTGGTAAAAGGATGGTGATGGTATTGAATTGCTAAATCTTATATATAAGATGTGTGAGATGTAATAGCAAATTATAAAAAGAAGATATATGTATTTCATTAAATTTATTAGTGAGTTTATATGATTAATCATATGTATTAAATGAAATATTGGATTTTTTTTAAAAAGTTCAAATTATTTAAATCTAAGTAGAAATTAAGCATTGAGGACGTTAAAACACTGATAAAATCGATGTAGTGAGATTCAAATTTTCTTAGTTATCTATTGGGAATCAGATAATCCAAAAAAAAGCCCCACTACTAAATTTATAATTGTATGGTTTTATGTTAGAAGGGAAAATGTAACATAAGATATTATATGATGTAATATTTGGTTCTTTTATAGTTATGCCTAGTATAATAACTTACCTTCAACAATTCCAATTAGACCAATTAACAATATTTCATATTAGGAATGAAATAGAAAGATTTTAAATTAGTCAAATTTAATGATTTTAGGATGTGATAAAGCATGTATTATCCAATAAAGTTAGAACTAAATTAGATAATAAAAAGTTATGAGATATCTAAAAAGTGAGATGTGACCTTACAGATGCTATTGAACAAAATGTTTGTTTCATTGAACATTTACAGGAGTGGTTCCTAAGATAAGTAGTAGGAGTAAGATGAAACTTGAAAATGTTCAAATCTCATGACAATACATCTAATTAGAAGTAATGCCTTTATTAATACATTTGATGTATAATTGAAATGTTATGAGATGTTGAAAGTAATTTCATGATGAATTCAAAGAGTTTGTTTTAGAGATGATTATGAATTTATCATGTCTACAAAAAGATTAATGGGAGTAAGGTTGTCCTCTTCGATCAAATCATATAAAGTCATATTGCTCGCAGAGAATAATAATTCATATTTTCAATTATTAAATTTGTGATTATCCAAGAACAACTCTTTCTAGATATGAAAAGGTAACAACTTAATTTTAGGAATTAAATTTATAAAGACAGATAAAAAAGTTATTTACCTATTCTAAGTCCAAGTACATAGCTAATTTACTAATGGTGTTTAATATTTGAGATATCTAGTACTTATAAAGTATTAACGTTATCCATTATTCTATATATGAGTTTATATTTGAGTTCAGAGTTATATGGATATTAACTTTATAAGTAAAACCTAGTTATGGTAGATTTTACTTAAAAATATATTGTTTTAAGATTGGAAAGGTTTCAACGTATCATTAATTACTAATCAAGACATAATACATTTTTCATTTAGTAAAAATGATTATTTAGATCAAGTTATTTAATGAACTTAGTATAGTTCCTTACATTGTTTAAATGGTAATGGACTATAGAGCATTAGAATCAATGGGCTTGCAAAAGGAATTAAGGTCTTATCAAAGATCGAAGTATGTATTTAGGTAGTTTGTCTTAATTAAGATGATAATTAAGAAAAAACTTGTAGGATTTAAGCAAGGGCTCACTATAGAGAATCTTGTAGAATTATCTTACTAAGTCAATGTCCCAACAATAGCTTGATCATCATATAGTGATATAATATAAGATACAAAAATGATTAGTTTATTACATGTGGGAGATTGTTAGTTTATCTTATAGCCAATCAGTTAGTTGTAGTTTAGTGAAATAATTATTTGGAGGCTTCTTTATCTTATACTTAGTCAAATGTATATGATAAATTGTATACAATAAATGTATAGTACAAATGAAGTTATAATAAGATCGTAATTATGAGATTCATATTATATTTATGTTTTATCCCTAATTTATTCCTAATCATTTTTTAATCAAGATTGGATGTTAATAGAATATAAAAATATTAGCATATATTATTTTTTATTATAAAGGAAATAATCCATCTCACAAACTAAAGTATAGAGATACTTAAACGTATGTATAGGTGCTTATTAGAGAATAAGTATACTAAACTGAGCCCATATGAGATACTTAACTGAGCCTGTATGAGAATTCTATTTAGAAAATTACTTATATGTCTGTGAAAATTCTCATTATGATGATTGTATAAGTGATCTCTTGACTTAACTCTAAAGTATCTCATCTAGGGATTGCTATATTTTTTATACTATCTATAACCTATTTTAGTTAAGAGTAGCTTAATTGGTAGTTGTTTATTTATTTATTCCTATTTCTTGTGGGTCATTCGACAACAACCTCTCTACAAGTTAGGGGTAAGGCTACATATATTGGACCTCCACAAACGCCACATTGAGCGAGATTTTTACCAAGTTGTTATTGTTGTTGTTGTTGTTGTTGTTGTTATACCTTAATCGGTAGTCATTAGATATAACATGAACTATATGGAGGTAATTAAGTAATCAATATAGGATTCATCACCCTAAATTGATTAGAGAGAATATTTTGTTGTTCTCGATAGTATTGATTTAAGAAATCCTTGGTTAAAGTGGAATGACACTTTAATAATAGTTTTCAAATGTCAATAATCAGATTAATTACTAATAGAGGAGAACTAATATGATTATATTTTAATAGAGTAGACATTAATTCTATGCTCTATGTTTAATCAGAACATCGAATAATGAAAGGATTTAATTATATGGCAAAAAAATGTACGAAAGGTTAGTTAAAATTAGTTTGACATTCATAAATATTTGAGTAGTTATGATTTGTTGCAAGACGCAAATCATGATAGATGGATAGAAATTGTTTAATTAGAGAATTCAAGATGAATTAAAGGAGTTTAATTTATCTAATCTTAATATCATTTAGTATTATAATTTATATCCATTGCCAACATATTTAGGAGCCTAATAGGTCACACATAAAGAACAAATTAAAGAAAGAAAAGATATTTTAATCAAGTTGGATATGATTATAAAGTTTGAGAAACTTAAAGATTAAATATGATATATTGGATCTTATTTTAGCTCAACCAATATTTAATTAGAAATAATTGTATTTCTAATTAAAGTTTAATTAAAATTAGAAATTTATTTCAATTAAATTACTAAAAGGTCCAAAACTGATTATAAATAGGTGTAAGCTCCAAAGGAGCTAGTCTTTCTTATCTTACCCTCTCTATAATAATTGTAAAGTTCTCTCAACACATTCTGTAGATAACACTAGAGGTCAAACACTTGTATGACTATGGTAATTAAGATGAAAACATTTCAAAAAACAATCCGAGAGAAATGAAAAGAAGAAAATGAAACTCTATAATAAGATATGAATTAAGATTAATACTTTATTAAGTTTTATATATAAATTATGTTATAGATTTAAGTGATCTTAACTTTCAAAAATCAAATGAAAAAATTTCTTATTTATTTTGTTGAATGCATAATTAGAACTCAATCCTGATTTTCCAATGATATGAGCTTCCTTCCGAGTTGGAGAGAAATTTTGCTCATTTAAAAGGACATTCTAACCATGCTACTTGCTGGAAATTAAATCAAGTTTTGAAGTAGAGTGGCTAATGACTTTCAAGTTCGGATATTTTTCTAGATGAGTCTTTTAGACGTCCTAAGTCATTAAATGTCATTCATGTATTTATCTTTTGAGTGTTCCTATAAGTAATTAATTAGGAATTATATAGAGAGTTACAAAAATTGTCTTTTGATTTTTATTAATACTTATGTATTAAAGAATTTTGATGTTAGAGAACGACAAAGCTTAGATTTTTTAAATCCTCTCCCTATATTCCTCCTTCTAAATTTTGGTATCAGAGCTTGTATTAAAAAAATAGAGAGGAAAGGCTGTGTTTGAGTTATGACACCAAATATTGTTTTGTTTGGTTCCAAACTATATGGGAAGGTTAATTACAATTATTTGTAGATTTTCATATCTACTCTTCTGAAGGCTCACAATTTATGGAGTTATATTGATTAAGGTGTAGCAAAAATGTATAAGAAACTAATAAAAGAAAATGTTAGCTAGAATTGTCTCAAATTCATCAAAGAGTATATTACTCTATGTTTGGAAAGGTTTTTAATTTGAAAATATCAAAGGAGGCTTGGGATATTTTAAAACTTACATAAAAAGTAGTAGATAAAGCTCAGAAATCAAATTGCAATCCTTGAAGTGGGAGTATGAAAAATGTGAGATGAGCACCACAGAATCAGTGGAGCAATATTTTTCTCATGTCATGGATCTTGTAAACAAGATGAGAAAGTATGGTGATGAGATTATAGACATTCAAGTAGTAGAAAAAAGCCATGCGAACTTTTCTAGTGAAGTATGACCATATTATAACCATAATAATGAAGTCTCATGATCTTAAAGAAATCAAAATAACTAAGTTACAAGGAAGTCTAGAAATTCATGTTAGCATAATTTTGGAAAATATAGAGAACCATTAGAAGAAGCATTGAAGAGCCAAATAAATTTAACAGGTGCTATACAATCAAACCAAAAGGGAGAAAGAAGCAATAAAGGTTGTGGATATGACAACAAAGGATGAGTTAATTCTAAAGGAAGAGATTTTAGAGGTTGAGGAGGTTTCAGAGGAAAAGGACATGAATTTGACACTTTTATGAACATAACCAATCAAGGTTATGGTGCAAGTAAAGGCAAAGGAAATTAGAGACCAAATTTTTAGAGTTATAGTTGTGGCAAGTATAGATATAAGTCAACTGATTGCAAATAAGAAAGTCAGAAGCATTCGAATCTCATACAAATGAAACAGAGAATGAAGGAGAATATTCCAAAATAGAAAGCTTGTTTGCTAGCAGTTCACTATATAAAGATGAATTTATATTATATCTAGACTCTGGTTGCAATAATCACATTTGTAGTAAAAACTAATTATTTTCTCATTTAGATGAATCTTTCAGTTAATAAGTTGAATTTTGAGATGATTATAAGCTTAAAATTAAAAGCAAAGGAAGAATTATCATCAAAATCAAGGTTGGTTCTCTGAATTATATTTCTAATGTTTACTATATTCCCAAGATATGCAAAAATGTGTTCAGTACTGGACAATTGCAGAAGAAAGGATATGATATCTGGCATCATAGTGATGTGAGCACAATTCTCAATTCAAAAGGGAAACTAGTTGCTAATGTGAAGAAGGCTCAAAGTCACCTATTTCCTTTGAGGATTCATCATGTGAAACTTACATATTTGAATTCAAAATAACGGATGATAACTAGCTGCAACATATATGTTTTGGAAATTTTCATTTTCCAAGATTCAATTATTTGTCAAGAAAAGGTTTGATCTTTGGTTGGCCTCATATTGATGTTTTTGATCATATATGTGACGTGTTATAGGAAAGAAGTATAGAAATGCATTCCTAGTTGGAAAATCATAGAGAGCTTGAAAGCTATTGGAGATTGTTCACTTAGATTTGTGAATTGTAGAGCTTCCATCTAATAGAGGTAACAAATATTTTACTACTTTCATTGACAATTATAGTAGAAAAGCTTAGATTTACTTTCTAAAAAACTTTAAGAATATAAAGCGTTCAAGAAATTTAAAGCTCTTGTTGAAAAAGAAAGTGATTAGAAAATCAAAGTTCTCAAAACAGATAGAGACTAAAAGTATTTTGCAGTGATGACTTCTTTGAAAAGTATGACATCAATCATTAAATGAAAACTAGGTACACTCTATAATAAAATGGTGTAGTTAAAAGGAAGAACATAACAATTATCAACAAGGTGAGGTGCATGTTAAGGTTTACAAAATGCTTAAAGAATTTTTAGTAGAAGTAGCTTCAAATGTTATTTATATTTTAAGTGGATCTTCAACTAAAAGTGTTTATGAAAAAACATCTGAAGAAGCTTGGAGTGGTAGGAGATCATCCATCAGACATTTTGGAGTATTTGGCAGTATCATGTATGTACATGCTTTAAACCAAATGAGGAAGAAGCATTATGACAAAGGAGAAAATTGCATTTTTTTTGGCTATAGTGAAAATTCTAAAGCCTACATATTGTACAATTTAGAAGAAATAATTAGCAGAGATGTAACATTTGATGATAAAGACATATGGAAATGGAGTTCACAAAAGCAGCAAAAATATATTGTGATTCTAATAACAGATGATGATAAAGAAGAAGAAGAAACTGAACAGCAAGCACTGGTTAATTTTCAACCAAGTGCAATTAGAAGATCTCAAAGACACTGTCACTTGCCAGCAAGATTGCCAGATTATATGCTAGACAATCTGATGAGGAGCTAGTCAGTTATGTTCTCTTCTTATATTGTGAACGAATAACTTTTGAAGAGCAACAAAATGATGCGCACTGGATTAAAGGCAAGGATGAAGAAATTCATGCGTTTGTGAAAATGATACATGGGAGGTGACAAAGCTACTAGTTAGAAAGAAGCACATTGTTATGAAGTGGGTGTACAAAACAAAGTACAAGCCAAATGGAGAAATTGATCGTTACAAAGCAAGATTGGTTGTCAAAGGCTACAAGTAAAAACTAGTTATTGATTATTTTGAATTTTTTGCAACTGTTGCTAAACTTAATAGTATACAAATGTTCATTTCTTTGGCTATTCAAAATAAATGGAACTTGCATCAAATGGACATCAAGTTTGCTTTCTTAAATGGTGTATTATAAGAAGAGGTGTAAGTAAAACAACCTGCAGGATATGTGAAGAGAGGAAAGGAGAATCATGTGTACAAATTGAAGAAAGCCTTGCATAGGCTAAAGTAGGCAATAAGAGCCTGGTATACTCGTATTGATACTTATTTTATTCAACATAATTTTCAAAGATGCCCATATGATCATGCATTATATGTTAAACTTGCTAAACTAGAGATATTTTGATTGTTTGCTTATATGTGGATGACTTAGTGTTTTCTGGAAATAATTCAAAGATGATAATAGAATTCAGGGAGGTTATGACTAGAAAATTTAAGATGAAAAATATAATATTAATGTCTTATTTTTTTGGCATAGAAGTTGTTTAAAAGAAAGATGGGATTTTTATTTATCAAAGGAAGTGTGTAGCTAATATTTCAAAGAAATTCAAAATGGAGAATTCTAAACCAGTCTTCTTACTAGTTAATGAAAATTAAAGCTGAAGAAAGAATGCAACAACATAAAAATGACTCCAACTCATTTCAAGAGTTTGATTGGCAGCTTAAGATACTTGACAACTACAAGAGCTGAAATTGTTTATGCCGTTGCAAGCAAATTTAGGGAAGCACCAGAGCAAATACATCTCCAAATTGCCAAAAGAATTATGAGATATGTGAAACAACCAGTTGTAGCATTTTCTACTGCTGAAGTGCAATATATTGCAGCAACTAATTATGCTACCCAAGAAATTTAGCTAAGGATGATGATGGAATTTTTTCTGTGAGAATCAAAAAGGAGCCCACATCCATTTTCTTTGACAACAAATCAGCGACTCCATTGTCAAAGAATATTGTTTTCTATGGTTGATTGAGCCAAGTTTACAATATAAATTGGCTGCATTTTCATGACTGTTTATGCACTCTTTGACTCCTAATTGATGACTTTTGTGCTTAAATTGGTTCCTTATAATGAGCTTTTGTAATTTGCAATTTGTCAGTAAATT
>JAOTBA010000001.1:3746680-3757125 GCA_025629845.1 Erythroxylum squamatum | reverse complement strand
AATGAGCCCTATATGGGACAGCAGGCGCTCGGTCACAACAACGTAATAACTGGAAAGTGAGTCACATGCACATTGCACATGCATAACGTAAATGATTTCATGATATTGATTGGGAAGCGACCGATATATATATGAAATGACTTATAATGTGATTTGTGTTAAACAGAAGTGAAATGTGAACTGCCATAACTGTGAACTAGGTGTACTATGTGTTGAGTGAGCCATCGATGATGGTCACTCACTGAGTTCTCAAAACTCACCCAAAATTTGCAACTATTTTTCAGGACTCTGAAGAATACCCCGTCAGGCGAACGGAAGTATGCCTACTGCAAGCTAGTGAAAGTTAGAGGTCGGAATCAGTTGTGTCTGTCTTCTGTATTTGATTATTTTTTTATTATTTCGAAATTTCTGAAAATGATATTCTGTAATTATAGTGGGTCCCAATTGGCCTTTGAAATAGGTATGATTGTATTGTATTGACTAAGCTAGACCGGTAATTGAAGTTTGCCTGATTTCTGCTCATGCCTATGTCGGTTGGGTTACAAAATAAAAATAAAATTTTGTACCGACTGTAACATGAATGACCGATCTAGCACGCTGCTTCCGCAAGCACGAGCTCGGACATCACCTTCGATGTCGGGATCGGGTCTTGCGAGAGTGGGGTGCTACAATTAAGGGTAGTTATAATATGTTGAACTCTCCTTACAAAAGATAAGAATATGTTTTGCAATTTAGATAGTGTCTTACGGGCAAGATTAAGTGGCTAGAAATCCCTATAGCTCAGTATCTTAGTTTTGATGGAGATTCTTAGGTACTTAAAGAGAACTTCCTCCACCATTAAATCTAAATAGGAACCATTTTTTAACAACTTTCTTGTAAGTTTCCACTCACTTTTTTGTTGGAAGGGTTTCACATCAACTTTTATCTTCAATAAATTTCAATCTTAACCAAGTTTCTTCCATCATCTAACTTCATTAGATTATTTTTAAGGAGTTCCCTCCCTATCTTAACTTCAACACAAATACGTTTGTATCTTATTCTCTTTATGCTGGTAGTGCATTCATCAAGACAAATAGATCTTAGCTAACCAAATAGCTTAATCCTAAAGTGGTCTAATATTTAAGAAGAATATTATAAAAATTAATCCATATTGGAACATATTTATATTTAAGGGTTGAGAGCTCCATTCTTGGACACCATTTTTGAAGAAAATTGAGTTTTCCATTTACGTGCCAATACTAGATTCCAAAACTTCCATCATATTAGCTTTTATGTTAAATTTGAAAAGGAACATGTCATCTCTACTAAGGACTTCATCCAGCCCTCATTTCTCCCGGAAGAATCGATTCAGCATTACATGACGAGAAATGTTAGACTCTTGTTTGTAAAATAGCCCATGAAGGTTGAATGGCATTTTGTGGCACCTACTATAAGGATTTTATTAGGTAAAGACACTAAATTACCAGTATTCAAAGGCAAAAAGAGATAGATTTAATGATTTAATGAAGAAAGGTGTTTGTATTAAACGTTGCATGATATTTAACTACCAAAAGTGTTCAGATATAATTTAATTTTCAGTATTTACAAGTTAGCTTGGGATCTTCTTCTAGGCTCTGCATGTAGCATTTATCAGCTCGACTAAGCCAGTTGCTTCGGAACGGGGAGGCTCGGCGTCATACACACTTTTCGATAAACTATTATTTTCGTAGACTATCTGGCACGCGTCCCCTCTTTAGCCCCCTTGAGCCTCCTGACACCATTGGCAAACCTGATGCTTCAACTGAGACAAGACACTTCCTTGATACCTCACCCTGTTGTTAAAGCCTTGTTCTTTAAATTCTCTTCTCGGCGCATCACTCCTTTTCTCTGGCAAGCCTCACTATTTCGTTTTTGCTTACCTTTTCTAACACAACTGCAGTTTCTTAATGCTCTTTGTAAGATTTTTGCTCCGTTTTATTTTCGGTTGGCTATTTACTATTATTAAAATTGCTTTCAAAAAAATATTTCTTTTAATACACTTTAATTATTTATGGAATTTTCTAGTATTTAGTTTTTGTTGTATTACTAATTTTATTGCTAGTATTATTATATTTATTATTAGTACTATTATTATTATTACTATTATTCGTTTTTTTTAATTATTAGATTTGATTTTGTCCTTATTTTTCTATTTACTTAAATATTCGGCGTGCTAGTCTGTATTTATTCACGTGTTGCTTCTGTGTCCTGTATCATTATTTTGCATGTCGCATCTGCATAAAGGTCTACCGAAAACAGTTTCTCTACTGTATAAGAATAAGACTGTGTATTATCAGACCTTCCTAAATAATCAATTTTAAAAGCTCTTATATAGTATGTATGTAATGAACAATAATGAACAAACATGTATCCTGCAAAATTTGTGTATACTGTCAACCAAATCAAATCAAATCATTATAGACAAACTATAGGGATACAAAATGATCATCAAATAACAATATGGGATGAACCCCAAAAGTGAGGTATTCAAATGGAAAAAAGAATTGAGTTATTCTGTCTGTCTATCTACAAAAGCAGCAAAACCAATCCAACGGTCCAAAACACACTGAGGCCCCAACTTAAATCTACAAAATCAGTGCCACTTGTATCATTCTGCTGAACAGACGCTGCCGCTGTGGCGTTGTAATTGGGGTTCGTACCGTACAACTGCTGAATCCCCTCAATATCGTCGCTCGCCAATTCAACCTTCCTAGACCTTGCTGAGAGTGTCGGATACATAATAGCTCCTACGTCCGATGAATGTCCCAAGCCCAATAAATGACCGATTTCATGCACTGCCACCGATTCTAAGTCAACCGCTGATGCGATTGCGGAGTTCGCAACGTCGCCGGAGACCACCCAGTTCTCGTCCAAGTCCAAATGGAACCGTCCACTTGGCGGCGAAAACGCATGTGCTAACGTCCCTAACACCCCATCAAAAGGCTCCCCGTCACCGTGATCTCCGCGAAAGAACCCGATCCTGATATTGGCCGTCTGAAAAACATCCGACTCCGTGAAGTTTAACGGTATCACCTCTGCCCATCGTTGAAACGCTCGTGAAAACACGCTCTTCACGTCGTCCTCCAACTGGTTATCGGGCGAAAACGCGTAGGTCAATTTTCGGCTGCTCCGAGGCCAACGTGGCGTTCCGGGAAAGAATGTGTAATGGGCAACAGTGTGAAGCTCCGACAGCGAATCCGCTTTCCCGGAGTTCATGCTCGTCGATCCGTTGACTATATCGGCGTTGCCACATCTGGGTCGCACAAGTTGTTTCACTGTTGCCTCGTCGAGTTGTCCGGTGACGTTGAGATTGAAGTTTTTCTGGTAAGTTTTGAGAGCCGACTCGAGCTGAACGTCGAAGTTGTCGGTAAAGTTTTCGACTTTTTCTGGGATGTACCCGAAGTGATGAAAGTACTTCTTGAGCTTATCTAGTCCGTCGAGTCGTTCCCCGAAGTGACAACCGGAGAATTTATGAAACGAATCCCAAGCAGTCTTTGTTACGTTAGGCAATAGATTGTGAGGCATAGAAGAAATATTCGGCGGCAGAAACCTGGCGGAGACACATAAATGAAGCGATAAGAGTATTGAAAATACAACCAGAAACACATTAACTCTCATGTTTTGTAATTTTAACGTTAAGAAAACCTAGAGATGATGTTTCTTGTTCAGAGGGTTTAGAGAGGGAAGGTTTGGGGTCTACGTATGAAGGGTTCTTAATAGTGTTAGGGTTAAATAAAAGTCATGGAGTTTGGTGAAGGCCGGCTACCTATGAAATGTCAAATTTAGTTAATGTCTAAATGTGTTAGCTTTGGGTTCTTCGTCGTTCCTGGAAGCTAATGCTAGTTACCTTCTTTGGTTTCTTGTACTTTTCACATTTTTTGCTCAATTTTCTAAAATATTTTGAATATGATGTTGAAAGATGAATAGAGGATGAGATCGTTCATGACAAGAGGTGATCATTTGTGCAATGTTTTACACATTGGTTTGTTAAAGTTGTCGTTTTTTTTTAAATTTTAAATGCAGCCTCGTTTGACTTTGAGAGAGAGAGAGAGAGGAGATTGAGGGCGGAGTCAAAGTTGAGGGTGGAGATGCAATACCAAGTCAAAATATTCTTCAGGGGTTTTTGTTAACATAATTTTATAACAATGAGGGCAGTAAACTCAATAATTGGAAGTCTATTTAAATTAGAAGGGGAAGAAAAAAGCAATTGCATGCCCATCAAATAGATTGAAAATTGATGATGGCTGTTGATATCGGAGAATCATGCGGATTCAATTTAACGGGACGGATCTTTTATCTTCTACCTAGTCCTCCACTTTATAATATTGATCAATTTTAATCATCTATTTGTGTGAGTCTCACATAAATAAATGGCTAAAATTTAATAAAACAAAGTATAAATAAAATAAGGGGACAGAAGATCCTGGCATCAATTCAACTGCTTATCTTAGCGGCCGTTCGGAGAGGTACTTCTGTTGAAATAGACTCGTTTTAACTATATCACATGTTTTGATCTCTCTCCTTTCATTTTCAAATGGAAGGTTCTTTCCAGTCTTTAATTGGAGTAAGCACCACGATCGACTTCGTGAAGGTTTGCGGAGGAAGTTTTGGCTCGTTTCACACACTAATTGACCATAATGTCTTCATTCCGCGTTGAATGTTGTGGGGAGTTTGGCAAGTTCCACCAACTGTGTGCCATGTGATTCCAGGAAGTTTCGGCCTTTTTCCAAGCAGCCAATACTAGATGCTAGACCCCGGTACGTTTGTTTTTATTCTTTGTTACTTTTAAAGTGCACACGTAACGTAACAAAAACAAAACTTGCTAATAATTCACCTTTGCATATGTTGTTATCTGTAGGCCTGCAAGCTCCCACAGGCAATTTAAGCTTCTGAGTAGATGCTTAGGTGGAATAGAGTCCATATCAGCATTTTAGGTATAGCTGGGAACCAGCATCATATTATGCCCATATTTTTCTGGTTTGCGGTTCAATTTATATTTATCATCCCTGGAATTAATGGACGTTGATAAGCAAAATTGCGGAAATAGACGGTGGAGATCTCACCTATTTCGGTTTTACTAGGGGGAAAAAAAAAACTAGAGAACGGCTTATTCAAAGTTTACCCTTCTAATTAAAAGTAACGCATGCATTAAGCAGAGGCTTTAAAATTTTTATGAGATGAGAGAATGTATGTACTTCAACTTTTATGCTCAACGGCTAACGGTGACGTTTTCACGTAACATTTTCTTGACCTTTTAAGTGGCTTAATAACACTGATTTTGTGACAGTCATTGAATAAAAAGTTGGCTTAATTAGTTAAGACAAAGTAGTAACCTCTAATTAATGCAACTACAAGAACAAGTCCTTTTAACCAAAACAAGCAAAAGAATAAGAAAGCTTCTAATTGGATAGACAGAAGTGAACTGGAAAGAGTCAGTTTTTCTGTTCCTAAACTCTTGGAATTCGGCACGTTTAATACCATTAGTTGGGGGCATCTACAAAACGGTTAAGAGTGGAAACTATTGTTGGGAGTTTCGGAAAACAGAACAAAACTTGGAATCAGAACTATAAAACAAGCAGCACAGCGTTACCATTGTTTCAAGCCACTAAATATAAATACAGTTACACAAACAAGACCTCTACAAGAAAGCAATAACCAGTTCCTTAACCATTTTGATGGATTCAAAAAGTACATCTTGGGCTGATCAATGGGATAACCATGAAGATGACAACAAGAACAGTAATAACAATGGAGGAAAAAGCAAGTATTCAAAGAAAATGGAAGATTGTCTGAACAAAACTAAAGCAGCTGCATCTACAAGCGTGAAGAAAGTGAAGGTCGGAGCCTCTGTGAGTAAGTACTGGATCAAAGATAAGTACCAGAGGACGACTCAAAAGCATTAGTCCACATAATATAGCGAGCTAATATTGTTTTTTACTCTTTAGTCGACTGCTAAATTCACAGGATCCAGATGCTTTGTCCATCACAGGTTCTGCATGATACTGTATGAAGCTTGTTTGTGTGTTGAGCACATATTTCTGTTGATTTCGTCGAATTGTTCGTTAATAATTCATACAGCTAATAATGTCATGTATAGACTTGGAAAGATAACTTGGTTGGCATTTCAAGCGCTTCTAATGATTTTAAAATGGAAAAAAAGAGCATACTAAATGAATTGTACATATAATTTTATCTTTTCTAACAATTTGTGACCATAATTTATTTTCAATCCTTCTTTCTTTTTTTAAAAATTAAATAATTTAAGATTACAAGTTATCCTTACATAAAGGAAGACCGAAGATGGCACAAAATAGTCCTAGCATGGTTAACTCCAACAAACAGCGCTATGTATACTTTCCAGCGTAGATAAGAGAATGGAAGCTCTGGATCAAAAAATGTAACAGACAAAGTCTCCCATTATTTCACCTAAGTAGGCAACCAGTAGCTAAAGAGACCATGTTGGAGGTAGAACAGGGCTGCAAATTGCTTGAATTTGATTCATCAAAATTTCGCTCTCATCTAATGGATTACTTCATGCATTACCTAGTCCCTGATGATCTTTCCTTTTGTTTGGAGTATCCTGATGGTCCTTTCCTTCCAGATGGATTACATTGCACTTTCACAAGCAAGGATGCAAATAATTTGAGTCTCTATCTGAATTATTCCTCTTTTGCTCTCGCTTATTTAAAATATCAGCATAACTTAGGCTAGCAACAGAGAGTCTACACAGCTCCTATATCATGATACACATATGTACAGAAAATTCACACTCGAAGAAGAGATGTTGTAGTGTTTCGTGCTCTTTCTTATAAAGGTAGCATATTTGAAGGATCGAGGAGCTTGAGCTTATCCATGTCCTTAATTTATGTCTTTAAACAAGCTATATGAGAAAGAATACTTTTATCAGTAACTTCTTGCACTATATGATCCCAAACGAAGCCATCTTCTATATATTAGGAAGCAGGGAGGTCCTGCAAGAGGCATTGGTATATCTTCTTGAAGTATGCTTTAACCAGATACAAAGATTTTCCATTCCTTGACAAGGTTTGTAATCACGAATCAGTTTTCAAATAGAGAAGAGTTGTTGGCCAGATCATTCTCCTTTATTAGTACTTTAACCTTAGAGGAATTAGGGAACAGGTGTTTCGGTGTTAGCAATAAGCTAGTCTTATAGATGGGGCCTAACTTGCTCCATTTATCAAACCATCACTGAAGCTTGTTCCTATTTCCAATTCTACTTTCAATGCTCATGTCAAGGGAGTGCTTGATTTTGAGTAGATGAGTCATAAATTAGGAACGAGTGATTTTAATCCTAACCTCGCAAAAACTTTTCCTTTTAAAGAAGTAGGTGTCTAATCATTGAACCTAATTGTTGGTCAATATTCTCCAAATTCTGCTTGTGAATAGGGTTTTATTAGCTAAAGAACTGCAATGATGCACTGACCTTCAACTTTTCTTGGCTTACATACCTCGGATTATAGAAACCTTCTCATCATCCTCTATAGTCTTATCAATTATTTCAAGGGGAAAATGTGTGAGGACTAGTAAGTATGGAGAGAATTTAGTATGGAATTAATTAATTGAATCCTTCCTACAAAGTATAAAGATTTATTGCATTAACTATTTATTCTCTTTTAGGTCTGCTCCAAGAGAGGAGAACAATCCCCGAAGCTCAGGTTCCTCATGGTGATTAGGATTCCTAGATATAAGAATGGGTCCTTAAGTTGTAAACTAGAAATAGAAGATAACCAAGGAGCTATTTCTTTTGCTTTATCGTAGATAAGCTAGAGCAGGAAGAAGTGTTTACCCCTTCTTTTGTAGAGATAGTTTTACGAAAAAAAAAACTCTTTTCATCACCCTCCTTCAAACACTATACTCTTGATTTTTGTAGAAGTAGTGAGTTGTGAATCTCTAAGGCTTTAGAGAATTCCTTAAGTGTCTTTTTCTTATTCTTTTGTAAAAAAGGATCATTAGGCTTGTGATAGAGCTCCTCTTAAATAAGCTTTATATTATGAGCAGTAGCAGTCATAAAGAGTTGAGTTTTGTTTCCAAATTCTTTATTTTCAACTTTTTAAGCTCTTATTTCACCATATTCAACTTCCTCGTACAAATGAAAATATTGTTGATTTGGAAGTTTAAGGCAAGACCCTTGACTATTGCTTCGTCAAATTCCTTAACTTTTTTTAGATAGTTATTGAAGAAAAATAGGGGTTTCTTTGATACATTTAGAGCGAGATTTTGAACTAAAATAGGGAAATGGTCATAGAATAATAGGTTAGAAAAATTAACTTTGCTTTTAGGAAATTTCATAAGCTATGCTTCATTCACTAAAGCTCTATCTAACTTTTTTCTTATTTGCCATTTGTATTTTATTTATTGCTCCAAATATAGAAATATCCCTCAAAATTAAGGTCTACGAATTTCATGTCTTTCACACACTCCATACATTCTTCCTTGAAATTCTTCAAACAAGTATTACCATTTACCTCAAAGTTAAACAAAGTACTATTGAAGTCCCCCAAGATGATCCAAGGAGAATCAATAGAGGAATGGAGTCATTTTAGCTTCTCCTATAACACATTCCTTTGAGATGCACTCTTAGAGCCATAAACAAGGAAATTAAGAAGTTAATTTTCTTAGGCTATTGAGAGGTGCATAACCTAATCATGGTTACAAGAGGGAAAACTTTGATTTTGTTAGGATCAAAATCAACGACAATCCTCCCATTATGGTGGAATTGGTGTTTAGTGATGATGCTCTAATGATTGGCTAAAAACTGAAGATCTTTGCACTTTTCCTCCTTTAGCTTAGTTTCCAATAGACCTATAAGCATATGTTTTATTTCATTTAACTGATTTTGAAGCAATTATTACTTCCTGAGGTAGTTATTCCCTTTTATATTCCAAGATAATATAGCCATTAGGGTTAGGTGAGGCTCTTAAATCTTTTAACCTGATTTCTTCTTCTTGAACTTCTTCTAGTATATTGCTTGAATTTATAACTAATCTATTACACCTTATGCACATGTTTAATTTTTCTAGGTGTTCCTTTTTAGGGATTTCATCCCTTTGAGTTCTTGATGACAAGTTTGTTCTTATAGAGGGACTACTTATACTCCCTTATATTGATCTATAAAGGAGAATAAGTTGACCATATTAGAGTTTTATAAAGTTCCAGTAACATAGATACTTGATTCTCTAAGAGAACTTCTTGTCTCTAGAAGGTTTTGCTCACTTGAAGTGGCTAAATTTGAGTTTATTTTTAGTTTTGTTGATAGATTGTCTAGTTGACACCCTTTATCTAGATTAATTCCTTCCTCGTTATGCTTTCCTAGTACTTAGGGTGCATTCAATCCATCCTGCTACTCAAATCCTCTTCTTGGGAATTTTTCTCCAACATCAATAGTTCACTATAGTCACCCTTCTTGAATAATCTTCATGTAGTCTTTTATGCTTTTTTTTTCCTTACTAGGAATGGCCTCCATTGGGAGAAAATTTTAATCGAATCTTTATAAAGAATATTATTGGCTCCAAAACTTAGCAAAGGAATGTCCTTAGGGAGCTCCTTTCTAATCTCCACCACTGCACATTAAATAAGCATAACATATTTTAAGTTACCTAAGTTGAAGATATAAATGCATACCATTAAAGTGTTAAAGCCCATCATCTAAGGCATTTTAAGTTACATCTCTAGTAAGGAAGCTAAGTATTAAAGGATTCTCTTCATTTAGTAAAATCTCCTTTAACCCAATTTGCTTCCATAGGTGCATGGACCAAGAATGAATGAGAGGAAAATGCCGGTCTTTTCTTAAAAAAAACCAATAAAGATTATATTTCATTTGTTATCTCCTTCTTTGAGGACTTTTGAAGAGGCACAATGTAGATCTGTTGGACCCCGACCATTTTTCTTGAAAATTTGAATTATTAAATGAAATTAATTGAGGAATTAGTGGTGTTAAATGTTTTATTTGGGTAATATGAATTGGAGAAATTTCAATGATATTTAAGGTTAATGAATGAAATGAGTGTTTTTGGATATGAGTTGTATTATAGACGTCTTATGTGCCTTAAGGAAATTTAATGAGAAAAGAAGTACAGGTTTTGATGATCTTGATAATTGTGTAGGTTTGTATGAGTTCATGAAAGTTTAAATGAATGGGATGATTGAGATGATTGAAATGGAAGTTGAAAAGTAAGAAATAAAGAGAACAAAATGTGAAAATTTGAAGAATTAGGAAAGTTTGACTTTTTGGGAATGAATAGTTGACTTTTGATTTAGGCAAAATTTGATAAAATGATCTTCATAAAACTTGTAGTGTCTGTTGAGAGTTTTCTGTCACTATAAAGTTTACAATTTTTCGATATCGGGGCTAGAAGTTATGATCGATTGAAGTTTTGATGTTGTTTAGGTGATTGTTAATCAGGGCA
>JAOTBA010000001.1:3715219-3739032 GCA_025629845.1 Erythroxylum squamatum | reverse complement strand
AGAAACATTTTGGATATATATCTATATGGATATATAGATCAGTAAAGATTAAGGTAATTATTGAGTTTGAAAGGATTGAAAGGATTGTGCAAATTAAATATTTCCCAGTAAAGCTAGTGTTGTAAATTGATGCATTGAACAAAAAATTAAATAATGTTGTACACAAATTCAGATATTGAGGTTATCAAATCTAGTGCGATAAAAAGTGTAGAATGTCGAGTTGAAAAGGGGAAAACAAAGGAAGTATTATTAATTTTAGAAATTTAAAATCAGTTTTGCATAAAAGGATTAGCAAACCCCAAATTGAGGATTTAGAAATTGTGAATCTTATCGAGGAATCGAGAATGAATCCGACTTTCGAGTTAATGATATTTTGTGATTAAATTAAGAAGTATGTATACCCGATAAGGAGACTATTAGAGGAAACACAAGAAACAACCAAAGCTCTATGTCCTAGTAAGAATACATCAAAAAAGCGTTTGATGGCTAAGAATGTAGAACTGAGTGATCACATGTTTAAGTTACCAATAGTCTTGATTGTTGGAGACATTAGTAAAGCTTATATTTCTAGAGTTAATAGGAATATGAGAATAATGTATAGTTCAAATTGACTGCAGGCATAACAATTGTTATCATAGTGATACCATTAGAATATTGTATGAGGTGTCATATGACAAAAAGAGTCGTTTGCCCTTACATTGAAATGAAGAGGGCCTAAAAATGGTCAAAGGCCATAATAAATTTGAGATATTGTTAATGAGTGAAATGAATATGTAATAAGAATAAAGTAGCTTATGAAAGACAAATGAATTTTGGTGGATCACCTCGAAGTTATGGAATATAGTGAGATAAACTTAAGAGTTAAATGTATTAGCAATAAAGAGATGTGAAATACTAAGTGAGAGATGAAATATTAATATGATCTGACAAAGAGGTACTGTCGGCACATGAAGTGAAAATTTTGGGTAACCTGAATTGTATTGAGGAAACTATTAAGATAATGTGATACTTGAAGAAATGACTAGAAGAAGGATTAATTACATTGATTATGGTCAATTAGAAGAATTTATTCGAGTGATGAAGTTATATGGGAAATAGAGGAGCATATGAGGAGACAATATCCCCACTTGTTTGAGCAAACAGGTAAGAATTTCGAGGACAAAATTTCTTTTAAGGAGGGGAGAGTTGTAACATCCCGTTACCCATGTTAAGGCTAAAGTTTTAAATGTGAGAGATTCTGTAGCGCCCCCTTACTGTAGGGTACACAGTGGGATGCCCGGAGGTTATTCCGGTATATATCCTACGATAATGGCGCGCTACGATCGATCAATACATTCACTTCACATGACATCATATCATTATGCACTTATAAAGCATCATAAGGAAATCACAATATTTTAAAATCCAAAATTTCCTCATTTCATTCCATAAAAACGCAAAGGTCTACAGCGTGTCTTTCAACACTCCATATATGTACATCATCAAAACTTAGTACAAAAGTACTACATGAAAGAGGAAAATATATAAAATCTATCTAGTATGTCAAAAAATTACAACTGACCGACCTTTCTGCCATGACTTCTCTTGCCAAATCACAATCTACATGGCTGATAGAGCCTCTCAGTAGCTAGAGTCGTCTCTCGGTCCTGAAAAGACAACGTTACAATTTTGGTGAGTTTTGCGAACTCAATAAGGTAACCATCATCGTTGGTTCACTTAATTCAGGCAACACATCATTCCACATAATATACAACCACATTTTTGCATAATTGATCATGTGTCACAATTTCACTTAAGCATAGGAAAATTATGCATTTCAATCAATCAAACAAACTTAACAAAGTGCATATGAAATGTTCATGAGACCCTTTTCCAATTGTTACCTTGTTGTGACCAAGTGCCTAAACTGTCCCGTATCTATTTTGGATACCGGGCTCATTAATAACTTTCCCTTATCCGATGAGGATACAGGGCTCATTTTACATAGTGAGCCTTAGGCTCTTAATCACTGTCTGAGCTCGAGGCTCTTTTCGCACGTTGAGCTTTAAGCTCTTATCGGTGGCTACCCTGGTCACAACTCCCATTATCTGATCATGCATTCATGAATGGAATGCTTTGGTCACAATCAATCATGTTATGAATCGCATAGTTCGTCACATTCACATACAAGCAGCACTTCAATATACATTCCCAAAATCACAGTCATCGGACCTTCTGTCCGGAAATCAACTCAACCAAATCACAGTCATTCATTATTCAAAACATATTTCAAGCAAACAATAATTGAGAGAAACCGTCTAGGTTACTCACAGTTTGCTCCAGAAGCTATTGCCTCGATGTCCCAGCAATATCTGGATGATGGCGCTCTATATGTTCTTCTATATCATGTAAAACATGCACATATCACAATTTTGCACAATTGTATAGGTGTCTATTAATGAACACATATGTGTATGAAATATGTACAATGCATGTTCAATGATATTTCTGGGTATAAATCCTTAATACATGTCTCATAACTGATTCATGCTCTTCCAACCTATTCCCTCACTTTCTTTCCATCAATCTTTTTTAAATCGACACCAATTCCTACCAATTTTTATGGAGAGATAGAAAACTGTGTTAGGAATCTATTGGTTGAAGAATCACTTCATTTGGAGGTCGGATGGTAAAGTTATGGCCAAAAGTATCAAACATGATTATGTCCTCAATTATATTGAACCTATTTTGGGAAAATTGCCATAACTTTTAATAGAGATATCAGATTAAGGTCATTCGTAATGGTTTGAAAGAGAACTTCTAGATCTACAACTTTTGTGAAGACCTCAAAGCAAGATTTTGCCATTTAAAGGGTCAAAAATTACAATTTACTGTAGCTATCCTGTGTACATGTCCGCTAACGAATATTGGCGGGCTTGGGGGTGCTTTCCAGACTCGAGAAGGTCCGTTTAATGGACATGGACTGGTCTGGGGGCCTTTTTAGACCCGAGATGGTCCGTTTAATGGACCTAATGTCCTTCTAACGGACATATGTGGGACAAAACTCCCTCTAAAGCCTCTCCAATGGTTCCTACATCCATTCTAACATCATATTCACCCATAATCTACTCAAATTTACCTCTTCTAGTGCAATACCACTTCATATCAATTCAAACTCCAACTTTGTTTCATTAAATCTTCTAATCTCTACTCAAATGATTCATCACATTCAAGTACATCTCATCATTCAAAATTTCTATCCTTTTTCCATAACATATCTTATTCCTAAGTATCAAGCACTTCATATTCAAAATTTATCATTTCAAGTTGATGACTACTTCATGTATACCTTAAGCTTAGCTTAACATCATCCATACCCAATTCATATTCCCTATTTGTTCATAAACACCCAAAATAGAACACAAACATATACATTCATCCACAATTTTGCTGCATCCAGTTCTCATTTTCATATCAAAATTTGAGACTCAAAAAAGCAGAATTTAAATTCGATGTCTTCATAATAAAGGTAGCCATATGTCTCTAGTTTAATCCAAATCAAGAATAAACTCATTTGGATAACTACAGAATATGTTTTTGCTAAAACACAGAAGCATATCAGTGGAAATTTTTCTACTAACATTTTTCCAGATTTTCAAACTTTCAACATTTTACATCTAACTCATCTTATACCTAGATTATCTCTTCCATTTCATTTTCTGATCATTATCTACCCAATTCAACTCAATAAATCAATCACAAACAAATCATGATCTATAATTGATCATCAACCAAAAACAAAGCATATATATTTACCCATTCATAAGCAATTTTCTACACTCATCCAAACACCACTTTGAAGATCATTCAACCTCAAAACATCTCTATACCATTACACGAATTATTACTCATCCTACATATCCAAAAACAAGACATGTACATAAATTTTTCATCACCCACGACACATACATAAACCTTGCATAACCAAGTCATCAAATCTCAATTTACTCATCATTCTAGCCTAATTTAACCATACCTATGACATTTAAAGCATAACTTACTTGGTTTAGCTCCAAACTCTTCAAAAACTCACTCAACCCTAGCTCCCAAACATCCCACGTTCTTCATCTTCTAAAGGTGGTAAGGTTGGGTTCTTTAATGACAAAGTGAAGAAGAAGAAGATGTTAGCAAAATGATGGTGGTAAATGGAGGCAAGAACAGGCTCCAACGTTGGTAAGGTGAGAAGTGATAGGAGAAAATGAAAAATGGAGAAGACGAAGAAAGCAATAAGCAATCGTGAGAGATAAAACAAGAAACAAAATGAAAGACACTTAAGAGTGTGTCTTGCAAGGGGTTACAATGTGAGAGATAAGGAGTGGTGAGTGGTAGTGACACTTGTCACTCCACTTGTCACCTCTTTATGGTCCCATATGGACCCTTATTAAAAACTAGTCTATTTGTCTCTAATTTCTATTCCAATTGTCTCCCAATTTTCAATGACACTTATCAATAATTCCTAAAGTTATTTATCAAAATTTTCATTGCCATTTGACAATAAATTCTACTACCATTTATCATTTGTCTTTTCACTTGGCATTTTTCCTAGTCCAAAACTAGCCCAAATTTTCAGAAATTTTCTTAAAATTCTCCAAAAATTCCAAATCAACAATTACACTCTCCAAATCAATTTTCAATACAAACAAACCACAATTCTCAATAACAATTACATTTATTAACAATTATACCCGGAATGTCAATGAATGCATATACAGTCATTTTAATGTGCAACATTTCACTATTCACTTGTATACATATGTCACATTATGCATAAGCATGAAAAGAATGTATTTCTAAGCTCTCATTGATTACTCATATTTACTATTCTAGCCTCCCTGCAAGTAATGAGATGTTACAATAAATCTGTGTGCCAGGCCGTATTCTTTATGTAACTTCAACTCTTCCATCTAGAGAAGGATACAAATGAGAACACACTTGTATGTGAGATTGTATCTAATATTCACACATCTAGAGAGAAACACAGGTTGCGATATGGTTGAATATGAGGCTATCTTTAGCCAAGGTGAGTATTAATCCTCCAAATCTTCTCCAACCTTAGCTTGAACTAAATTAACTAATAGTTGGTCTTACTTTGGATCTAATAAGCCTCCCAACATACCTCTTAAAGTGCTCTTTAAAACTTGATTGAAATATATATCTTAATCAGCCCATTTAAAGTCTATTTAACTTTTTTTTACTTCGATCTCTTGTAATCGTTCAATTAGGCATACGTAATGGATCATTTGCTTGGCTAGTTATGCTTGCTTCAGAATATGGAAAAATTCATCTAGTTTATAAATTAAAGAAATCCATCTATAAAGTGAACAAGTTTCTAGTTTGTGGAATCTAACATTTGATGGGGGTATTAACCTCATTCGAGTTTATGGGAAATAAAATTAACAATAAGCTTGTATTACACAAAGGGAGTAAAGAGTGAAGTCATATTTCTACTTCTCTATGTAGATGGTATCTTACTTGAATCAAATAACTTAAAACATTTCTTATAATGTTAATTAACTAATTCTAAGTATTTTACTATAAAAGACCTTCGTAAAGCATCTTTTATTCTAAGTATTCAAATTAATCAGGATAGATCTTGAAACTTTCTAGTTTCCTCTCAAAAGGCGTATATAGAGCATGTGTTGCAAAGGTTTAATATAAATGCTCCTAATCCTTATATCAAAAAAAATTCTCGTGGAGAAATATTATCTTTGGCATAATGTCCAAATGAAGAAGTTAAGAGAAAGGCTATAAAGGGTATTCCATAGGCAAGTGCAGTAGGGAGCTTGATATATGTACAAATATGCAGTAAGTTTGATATTACATTCGTGGTTATACTTTTAAGTAGATATCTATTCCAACTAAGTTTGGACAATTAAAATGTAGCTAAGTGAGTTTTGTGATATTTAAAAGTGATTAAAATATTATATGTTAATGTATAAAAAGTTAGAGAACCTTAATATCGTATATTAAAGATATTCAAATTTTCTTATGCACCCAGTTGACAAGAAGTCCACATCATGGTTACATTTTTTTTAATAGTTGTCGTTATATCTTAGAAAAGTTTTAAATAGATATTTGTGACCTTTTTAACTATACATGTTGAGCTTATTTCATATTAAGGAGCTATATCATGATTTGTATAGTTGAAAAATCTCATTGGAGTGTTGCATATGGTTGATTCAGCTACTAAACTCATAAGTTTGTACTAGAAAACAAATTAGTAGTGTAATTTAGAAATAACAATAAGAATATCATAGGGTCTAAGAATTTAGAAGTCAAGTATTTAACTATTAAAGAACTTGTATGAGCATGCTAAGGCCAAGTATATGTTTTTTACTTCACTAACTTAGGGATTGGACCATAATATTTATAATGGACATGTTAATACAGTAGGTATGTTAGAGTCCTTTAACACTATCGGTCAAAGTGAAATCTATGTTTGCTCCAATTTCAATTTTCATTTAATGTAATTCAATTATGTTGGTTTGTCATATGATGATCATTAGTACATACTCTATCATAAAGATTATAATTTCTTTCTATAATGAATTTGATTACATGTCACAAAGATTAAAATTTTTAATATTTGTGTCAATCTTGAGCAATGAAATCAAAAAAGGCTTAGAGGCATGTTTAAATTTAATATAACACCTTTTATGACTTATGACATATAAAGGTATCTCGAGATACCAAAAATTCTTTTTAGATATATAGAAATATAAGGGACGTATCTTATAAAAGATTTCTTTATTGTATTTTAGCACAAAATGAGAGAAATTGAGAATGGCAATAATATGTGCTACAATCAGATCCAAGGTACCCTCCTATGTTACCAGGTTTCAATATTCCCATTTATGTCAATAAAGCTATTAGATACACGTGATTATATTAGATCTATGTAGCATGTCGACATCGCTTATGGTAATTTTTAGTATAAATTGTTTTACTAAACTAAATGATAAGTACTGAGTTACCTTTGAACAAAATTATTTTTCAAAAAAATGCATCCTAAATGTTTTCATAATACAATTTGTTTAGTTTTTAAAATCAATAGTAAATAATATTGTTTAAAGAGGAGAATATTAGAAAATTTTCTTGACTGAACAAATATTATTTGTGAATTTTAAACTTAAAAGTTTTCTTAAAGTAAATAAAAGGACTTAATCCATAATAAACTATAAAGGGTCTGATAATTGGTCTAATTAAAATTGACTAAACTCATGAAATCCAAATTAGATTATGAAACCTATGTGTGTGAATCACCTGAGATTAATATGAATTATAGAGATCTGTTTGACTTATGATGGAAAAATCAATAGAAATTTTATATAAGGAGATTATATATCTTGCTCTTGTATAATCCAAGTAGAATTAAGGATTTTTTTATGCATTAAAATTCTATAACTTAAAAAGTTAATAAAAAAAGTTCTAATATGTGATCCTATAGCTCATAAATGAGAAATTATCGAAAAAGTAAGATTTTATAACCTTTTATTATTATTTCTATTGAATTACACAATTTGATGATAAAAATCTTGAACAAGATTTAAGATTAGCTGATGTTCCATAAAACAAATTTTTATAGGTAATTTATTGACCTAATAATATTAAATAAAGTATCTCACACGCACACAAGAAGATTTAAATAGTTTTACTTCAGATTTTAGTATTTTTTTTTCCAAACGACATCCCATAAACTTAAATTCTATAAATACCTAAATTTTGAGATTTTAATTAATATTATTATTTTTGTTTATGTCTTAGAAGGATTTCAACTATAAAAAAATACCTTTAAATCATCTATACTCAAATTAATCTCCGTTTGAACCAAATAGGTCATTTGCGAGATTTTAATTATTATTATTAATCTTTAGGCTTTAAGCTTAAATGGACGTCTTGGATTATGTTCTATACTTGGCTGGGAAGGGCGGGGAAACGGAAGTTAAAATTAGAGGGGTCCCACATTTACCGAATATGGTTGGTAACACTATCACTTCGGAATCGGGACTTGGCAACGCGATCTACTAGTCAAACAACCTATATTTTATCTTAAACACACAGATGTCAGTGTCGTGATGTCCTTGCCTTCGTCGGTTTTCTGAAAGGTCTTGTCGTCTACATATTCTATTACAAGTTGCATCGAAAAAAGAAATTATGGACTTTTGTAATTGACAAACATAGAATCAGATATCGGCGGCAATACCAGGGGTAAACTTCAAAGCAGGAAACTTTGTTACGAAAATTTTCAGGGAAAGATTGGATCCTTTGCGGTTCAGAGATGGAGACGTCAGTGCCTGAGGTGGTTCTTGGCTCTAGTGGGACAAAAATGCCATTGCTGGGCATGGGCACTGCGACGAGCCCTTTAGTGGGATCTGAATCAACTAAAACCGCGATCCTGGAAGCAATGGAACTTGGTTACAGACACTTTGATACAGCCACACTTTATCTTACAGAGGAGCCACTTGGTGAAGCCATCGCAGAGGCATTTTGTCGTGGCATAATTACTTCAAGGGAAGAGCTCTTCATCACCACCAAGCTATGGTGCAGCGATGCTCACGGTGACCTGGTTCTTCCTGCTCTGCAAAAAAGTCTACGGTATGGAGTATGGTTATGTAAACACCATTTCTTTCTATAAATATGTCATATCACTGGTTTGTTTTCCTTTTGCTCTCATCGGAAAGCCTAAGACCGTGGTTTTCTTCTTGGGGGTCGTTATCACGCAGGAATCTGCAGCTAGAGTATATTGATCTGTATTTGATTCATTGGCCTGTTAGCACCAGACCAGGGACTTACGAGTTCCCAATTAAGAAAGAGGACTTTGTACCTATGGACTTCAAAGCCGTATGGGCAGCCATGGAGGAGTGCCAAAAACTTGGTCTCACAAAGGCTATTGGTGTCAGCAATTTCTCCTGCAAGAAGTTGAAAGATATCCTCGAATTTGCAACCATTCCTCCAGCTGTTAATCAAGTAAGTTTTTCCAGTTTTCTTGCGACAACCCGTTTTTGCTTTTAATTTGAATTTGAAGTCACAATACCAAAGACGGTGTGTATCTTGAAAGGTAGAGATTAATCCACTGTGGCGACAGAAGCAGATAAGAGAATTCTGTAAGGCCAATGGAATTGTTGTTACAGCTTATGCTCCTTTGGGAGCCAGAGGAACTATCTGGGGTAGTAACAGAGTGATGGAAAATGAAGTGCTTAATGAACTTGCAAATGCCAAAGGCAAGACTGTTGCTCAGGTTGCTCCTGAAAACTGGCATCTTAAAACATGACTTGGTTTTCATCTACGTAATGTTCCATACTGATTTTCTGGTCCAAATACAGATTTGCCTCAGGTGGGCATATGAGCAGGAGGTGTGTGTGGTGGTGAAGAGTTTTAACGAGGAGAGGATGAAGCAGAACCTCGACATATTCAACTTGTCACTGACAGAGGAAGAACACAATAAGATCAATGAAATTCCTCAGAGTAGAGGCTGCTGTGGAGAAGATTATATCTCAGAAGTCGGGCCTTACAAGACAATCGAGGAGCTATGGGACGGAGAGATGTGAAAATTTGCAACAACAAACTTGAAATTTGTAATGTACAAAGTGCCAGAATAAGATTTAGCTCTCCTATTTCCATTCTTGTTTAACAAGTATCGTCTTCACCATTTACCGTTTCTCAAAAACTTCCAGACGAGCTCAACTTCCTTCCTTTTTCTCATTTGAACGTGCGACCATTAGTGTTCATTAATCATATTCCAGGATAAATGAAAAAACGATAGGCCATCAGTCAGATTCGGTCTTAATGCTCGTCCTCTCTCTTTAGGACTACCCAAATTCCATAAGTGTATACCTCGGTATATCCTATTAGCAGAAGCTTGTGTTATCATTCCATGCGAATATACGAGGTTACAAGAGCTCAAAGCTTGTAAACTTGGTTTTTTATATAAGATTTGTGAGGCATAAATATGTTCATCTGACTGTGAACAACTTGGTGTTGTGTTATAGAAGAGGCCAACTAGCTTTAAAGATAGTGAAGCCCGTAACTTCAATACAACAGGTTGAGAGGCTTGAAAAGAATGTACTTATTTGTTGATGGAAAGTGGAGATCGCAAGCAGGTTACGAATGCTTTTCCCACTTTTCTTCTCCTAGATACAAATGGTCGGTTTATTGCAGAAAGGGCTTCAACGCCTCATGCTGTAAAAGTGCAGCCGAAATGGCATCAATGTGATCAAATGTAGAAAGTGTTCCTCCACCTTAAACAATGTGTCTTCAAATAAACACGTCAAGAAGCAATATAAGCCACCTCAGACGTATAAATTTGTAAAACTTTTGTCTTGCCTTTAATTTACTGTAGCATATAAATATATAATCACACATGGAATGAGCATCCCCATATGAAGTGGAGAATACGTTGAACACATTGGCTAATTGTTCTGGATTGATTTCTTGGCAAGTTGAAAAATGAAAGGCTACAAATTGAAGGGTTGATACAATGATATCAACAACATTTGGGGATATAATTAGGTTCTCAACATCTATTGGGCCTATCGTAACTGGGAGGTAAGGATGGGCAGTTCTCATTCATGTTGGCATATGGTTCGATGCTGTTATATCCGGGCAATTCCATATGATACTCTCCCAGAATCTGGCAGAATGGAAGCCGATCACCATTGTTGCACCAATCAGGCAGGCGTGTTTGGTTACTCTCAAAAATCTTAAGCATGTATGCATCACGTATCTGCAAAGATCATCAACCATTTTATCTTAGCATGAATATAACCAGAGAATAAAGGAAATAAAAATATAAGCTGAAGATGAGTTCAACCAATGCTTACAACTTACAGTAAATTCAGTAACTTGAACAGAGTTGGCAATGGGCTCAAAGACTCCTGCCTGTTTGTACATTGCAAGAATAAATGCAACGCATGTTGTTGACTTCCCATCACTATATTCCCATTCATCCTTCTCCGGAATTGTAAGGAGTTCATCAAAAGTCATTCCACGCCTTTCAGTTTCAGCTATAATTTCATACAAATCCAAATCCTGTAAAGATGTTAGCGTGTACTAAATTTAGCTATTAATTAAATAAAAATAAATAAGAACAAGAATCTGTATTGATTTGTCTGCTTCTTCCCCTTCATGTTCCAAAAATGACTTCATCATTTGATTAGCCATTAATTAAATACGAATTACTTTCTCCTTGAACTCATAGTTTGCTTATTAAAATTGAGGAAATTTGAATGAACGGATATGAGATATCATATACCTCAGTTTCAAGTCGCTTGTTAAGAGCCTCATTCCACATATTTGCAGCATAAGCTGGCTGCACACGTGTCCACATAGACATGACAGAAATGACCTGAAATCAGAATTTAAAGAGTTAATTAACACTGAACTTGCAATAAGAGAATGGATAGCACTCAGATTGGCTTTTGCATACATAAGAATGTGTATCAGTGAATATACATGCACACACTTATATGCTGAAATAATTTCAGAACATAAGCAGGAGATTGCCTCAGCAAACATTTTGACCATCATACAAATATAAGGTGCTGTCTGAAGTTTCCAGCATATCACTAGTTTTGAAGTGAAGAGCATATGTGTACCCAGAAATTCTTTAAAATGATAAATTGCAGAAAGCAGGAACATACCAAGTGAGCATCAAGAGGGGGCGGATAGTTGTCACCTAACGTGTCAATCCAACTAAATATCATGTTATGATAACCATAAGGCTTGCCTTGCATGCTTCGAGCGTACTCCCAAGCTGCAGAATTGTTAAATTTTGACCGCACATCAGGATGTAAGGGAAGCAATGCTATTTGTGGATTTGATCCATCCTTTAGTGCCAATTCCCACCATTCCTCCCACTGGATCACCACTATAATCTCTTCACCCTGCAAAATTCAAGAGGAAATAGAGTGAGAACCAAGAATAAGGGGAAATCCCCGTCTCAAAATTTTGGAGTTTAAATACTTGCATTTAAATATTAGCAACATGTAGAAAACAACTACCCTAGATATCTGACAAGCTAAATTTGCGCAGCAAGACAAAAATCTGAAAAGAAGATAATATTGAAGCAAACAGTAATGACAGCCCCAAAACAAGAAATGGGAGAGTGAGATGTGGACCTGTTACATTGTCTAATCAAGAAATAAGTACTGCTATAAGGGCAAAAGTGTCATTAATCAAAAAATTAATCAAAAAAGAAATCAAGTTTTCCAAATGGGTTAGCTACTTCCTTGATTCAAAATGCTGACTAGATTTCTCAGAAATAGGAACATCAATCCTCCTAAACATACAAAAATATGGGAGAGAAACAAACAAAGGCAAACAAGAATCATTTGTCCAGAGGACACAGAGAAGGGACACTAACCAGGTACAATTGGTAACTGAGACATACAAAATGACCAAACATGAAGCAGTCATAGGTACATGTTATGGTTGAGTAATCTAAAATGTAAGTAAAAATATGATACAAACCTTTTCATTCTCGTGTCCTGATTCACCAACCCAAAGATTTCCCATTTCATCCTTCAAGCAAACTGCTGTGTGTCCAGCAAATGCACCAGTTACCCATTTCTCCAATGTCTCAAATCCACCCCATCTGCCACGAATCTTTGACACAGCCAGAAAATCGCCGGAATGAACATCTTCTGGCTTGATAGTTGTACGCCAAGGCTGAGGACGTTTCTCAAACGTAGCACCCATATGCTTACTTAAAAAAGCTAAGTTAGCACTCTGGCCCCATGCAGAGTTAGAGAACAGAGGTAACACATCTATCAAAGAAAGCATGGTCCCCAGCATCCCTGATGGCATGAGAAACACAGAGACACCATGCTGCTTCACCTGCGCCATGATCAAAAAGGAAAATCACACAATGCATTTGAGTACTCAAATTGTAAAATTCAAACAAAAAAAGAAAAAGTTATAGCCTACATATTCCATCTCTGCAGCCTCTTCCCACGAATCAAATTTCAACGTATGCTCCCGAGAAGCAAAATAGTAATCCCAAGTGACCCTGTATGGTGTTGCAAAAACATAAAGATCCATACAGGTCCAACTATGTGCAGCAGATGTCTGAAAAGAAAAGGTACATTATCATTAGCACTTCAACTACCTAAATTATCAATCAGTACATCCCTCAATTCTCACGCAGTAAGCTACACATAATAAAACAACAATAATTATAATCAACACTAAGATGACAGAAATTTAAACACAACGAATTTATGTCTACTTTTTAACCAACTTCTATTAGCAAATACGCACTTCATAACAGTAAATAATATCCTACAACAGTCAAATAAGGACAAAATAAAACTAATTAAGCGGAAAGGTATAATACTTTAGCATTAGTTATTAAAACCAGAGATAACTAAACTCAAATTAAGGTCAAAAAATCAAACCTTTAAATAGAGAACACCACCACCCAAACCAGACTCGCTCCGATCACCTTCGGTGAAATCAAGTCGAGCCTCGTTCTCGTAAAAGCAAGCTCCTTTCCACTGAATGGTCCCATTATAAGGAGTCACCGACCCGACGTAGAATGGCAACAAGTCAACGGCGCTGTGGAAGTTGTTCAACACCGGCCACGAAAGCTGACGTGGCAACACCGGAAGCACGTCATTAACCCGAAAAGGCAACTTCAGAGAGTGACCGGAATTGGAAACAAATCCTAACCCTAAGAACAGCAAAACTAATACCGACGCCGACGATGACGGTGTTCGTGTAGTTCTCGACATCGATCGGGTCGGGTCGGAGTATTCTCAACTTAGGGATTTTGACGGCGGTTGATGAGTCCGCGTAGCTTCATTCGGGTTACCAGATCGGGGTTGGTTTGAGAGACCGAAACTGCTTTTTCTTTCGCAGGATTATCCAACAGACTGGGTTTTCCATTAAATAAGAGAAAACGTGGCAAATCATAAGGGGACACGTTGTCGCTTAATATGCTCGTAGTTAACCTTTTCGTCAACAGTTACCAAATAAAGCTCAAAAAAATTACACTTGTGATTAATTCAAGGGAAGAACATTCTAATTAAATAAATAACTTATCGTTACCTAAATAGATCAGCAATGGCGCTCTAGCTAGAGATCAAACACAATAGGTCGGATGTAAAAAACGATGTTATTTTATTTTTATGTACAGTATAAAGGTCAAGCCTTGGGCTGGACAGGCTGGGCAATTCGAGCTTGAGTTCGAGCCTAGCTCAAGGCTCGATCAATTCGGACTTGATCTATTGATGTCAGGCGAAACTCAGCTCCAATTACTATCCCTAGCTCCGATGCTCTAAAATTGAGCAAAAAAATATGCATTAAAAATCTAATTGATACATTACAACTTGTATAAATATTATTAAAAAAAAAGGAGTGTCAAAATGATTTACATCAATAATTTTATAAAATTAATAGTTAAATACAAGAGGAATAGCTGATAGTTATTCAAAATTTAAATCAAATTCCAAAAATTTTGTAACACTTTTTAACATTTTAGTTTTGGTTAAGCTCATGGAAGTATATTTCTTAATAATTTTTTGCAATGTTTATGGCAGAACAACAAAGTGTCTTCATAGCTCTACGTTATCCAAATCAAAAAAGAAGAAGCTTTCAGAGAGATTCTAATTTATTGCTGCAAAGTTATTCATGAAAAGCATAAAAGGACAATTAAAGGATTAGCAACTTGATTACACAAAATTATTGACCTTTTAAGAAGCCGATAGTCGTGAAAGATAATGTTTTATTTAGGTCATCTCTGATGCCTCATTGGATCTCTTCGTTGACTTCTACCAAATCAGTGCATTGTTTCCAAGGTATACTCCAAATGGTCTAAAATTAACTTTGTTTGCTCCCACCATGCCTCAACCTCCTCAGGATCAGTAGCACATCGAAACTCCACTGCACCCATTTTATAGATCTGCTCATAGTTGCGGTCCACCCCAGAATCACCTCAAGCTAAAGCCGCAATAACAACCTGATACATCATTTGACATAATTGCATCATTTATGGCGGCACTAACATCTCTCCTCCTACTCTATCCATTCTGGTACCCCCCAGCTCAGGCACATCCAAAGCACGAATCAAATTATTAGACTGCCATACGAATCTAGGCCAGTATTATCATCTCCTTAACGCAACCTAGATAGGAAAAAAAACGTATCATTAGTTTTTTCACTTAATTTGTTCTTGAAATCATAATTCACTCTGATACCACCTAAACGTGACACTCCAATCTTTCTTTAACCGCAATTATCTAAAATGTTCCCCAATTATATCATTATTTACCAAAATCCTTGTTAGTTTCAAAAATGATATTCGTCAGTCACAAAAATATTCTATACAAACATAGCTATTTGAACGGTCACGTTCAAAACTACATACAATAAAACAAGTTTACAATTTAATTTGTTGGCCCTACCTAGACTCTACTTTATCAATCACGTGCACTGGGATTATCATCAATGTCTCTGTCTCCTAAAAACATAGTAGCAAAGGGTGAGCTACTTACTTAGTAAGAGTAACTAACCATATCCTTAGAATAAATTAACTCAATATGTATGTATAAAAATTAGTCAAATGATTAAAACATACATATAATACTAAAATATACAACAATGCTCAGCCTATTCAAATAATTAGCAAACATCCAAAGTTTTATCATTAGCAATGGATAATATTAATATTATTTTCTTACTGTCATTTATGTTTTATCTCATTGTTAACTAAATTGTCTAGGTCTTACTTTATCTAGGCTTACATCTAATGGTCAACCAACTCATCTCTACTCGTCATAATTACTCATTAGATGGAAATATAATTAGATTTATAAATATTGGCACAAGGTAACTCAATTCCTCAATATAATTTAATATACTGGTATCACTTTAATACCTAACCATTAACATAGGATATTTTCAAGACTTAAGATATCCTACTACCACTCTAGTACTTAGCCATTGGTGCCAGACATCCTCGAGAATTAGGATTCCCTAGCACCTTCTCCACGAACAAGTACCTAGTCATCGCTCGCTCATATTTAGATAACTCATTAACCTATGACCATTGAATCTAGCCTATCCTAGGCAAGCCACGGATTCACGATTTATATAATTTATTCTCAACCTATTATAAGCTAGTACCTTAATAATCTTAATTATACTCATGCATAGCTGAAAGTTTTAATTGAAAAAATTTTTCACCAAGTTATCAAGTGATACACTCCATAAAATGTAACAAAATATAAATGTGAAACATTTTGTGCTTTGTTAATTATTTGTGAAATAAATAAACACAACTCATATATTTTAGAAATCCATGTATGTAATTATTAATCATTAATTTAATTAATGTCTAATTCAAAATATGATTCACTATAAAATAATTTATGAATAACAAAATGCTATTATAAGAGTACAATCTAAGGTTATCCTTACTTGAATTTTAAACTTAACTAATTGATAAGTCCGATCTACTCCTTAATCCACCCTTCGGACATAGACATTACAAAGTTCTATTAGACTTATTTAAGAAAATTTTTCGGCCCAATTACACTTAATAATCCAACATTTTTCTTCTCCACTTTATTCTTAATTATTAAAAATATCCTTAACCTAACTATCATAATTACTAAAATACCTTTAACTATTAAAAGTCGTGTTTTACCCTCATTTTATTATTATTACAAAATACCCTATTAGGAATTAAATTTCAATTTTACCCTTAAATTTTCACATTTCCTATTTTTGCTTAATAAAACTTAAAGTTTACTAAATTGTCTTCTTCTTCACCCTCTCTTCTCCTTACTCCTCTTTTTTTCCTCATTTTTCAGACACCTTTTCTCCTTTTTTTTCATAACTTCAAATTATTTTCCCAAACAATTGTAATATACTTTCTAACTATAAAGTAGTGTAGGATGATTAAAACTCACAAATAAAAGGCATAGAATTGTTGTCGAAAAAAATTTACCAGTGTGAAGTTCTGTGCCTTTCTGAGGGATTTTTGGGTTATTAACTTCTACAATTTTCTCACAATTTGCTACAAAACAAACAAAATGAGAGAATACATGAGAAAAGTTTAATTTGTAGGAGGAAGATGGTGTATACATGAGAAAAGTTTAATTTATTCTTCCTTTTGTGAGCTTTACACATATAAAAGAACAAGGAAAATGAAAAAAAATTGATATTTAGAAACAAGAATAAAATATAAAATATCATATTGTTGATATTTCAAATTGTATAATCAACTAGATCAACTATCTTTTATACATCAACCTTTCTTAATATAATAAAAGTCCGATCTATTCCTTAATCTACTCCTTAATTCAAAGGAGAGAGGTGAAATGCAAAAAACTGATCTAGTTTATGTTTAGAAGTTATTTATCTTGCGTTGTCAATAATTAAAAGGAAATTTAGAACTAAAAATTAGTCTGATTCGTGCTTAATTTGGTTAAATCAGCCAGTTTAGTCTGGTTTTTATATTATTGATAATTAGAGTTAGATAAATTGAAACTCCTTTTAATTTATCTTTAATTTTTCAATTAAATAATTTATAATTATATATCAAGATTGACGTGTAATAATATATGATTAATATCTAAATATTTAGGAATATCAAAGTAGTTTTGACTAATCGTTCCGTGCATAATTTCTTTTGTACAATAAAATTATTTCATCATATAATGTTTTGATTAGACGTAGAGCATAAAATTAATGTTTACTGTATTTTAAGTTTAATCATATTAATTCTCCACTATTAGCTATTAATTTAATTAATGACATTTAAAAACTATTTATAAAACATTACTCGACCTTAGCTAAATATTTCTCGAATCAATAGTAATTAAGAACAATAGAACATTCTCTCTAATTACTTTAAGGTGATGAATCATATTTTAATTAGTAAACTACCTCTATATAATTTATACTATATTTAATAAGCATTGACTGAGTGTTGGATGATTAGAATATGTTATAAATATTATAAAAATATTACGGCAATATATAATTCGGAGACCTGTTGGGGCACGCTTAACTTGGGTCTTGTCAGGTGAATGCTATCATGGCTCCATGTCTAGGCATCTTGCTTGTTATTAAATAAAGATGCTTGTTATTCACATCATCCGTTAATGTCAACTTGTGGCTATAACCTGGTTGGGTCGGCCATACAAGGCCCAGGCCCAAGTCCACACGGCCACGGCCCATTCGTATGTGTTAGTCTCCCATGCAAACGTAAAGACCTACGTAAAGACCTAAACCTAGCATCTATTCCATATATAAGGTACTATTTCGCCATGATACAGGTACAAGATTACAACCCTAACTTTCTCTGCTTTCAGCAACCAAAACCCTCTCAAAAGACTGACTTGAGCGTCGGAAGGGTCTTCCGGGAATCAACCCCCGGCGTGCCTTATTTGTTTTGCAGGTATTCAACAGCCGAAGTCACACGGAATCATGGATCCAAACTGCGACGTCCAACCTCATCAAGTTCAGGCTGAACCAATATAAGTTGTTTATTTCTTAAGTATATGACTACAATTGTGATTAACTTTGTTTTCAATATTTTCATGATTATTTAGGTAAGGAGAAGAAATAAAATCAAAGTTCAAATGAGTTCTAAGTAAGTAGTTCCAATGGTAGTCCATTAAGGTCACCACCATCAAACAAGGTTGCGGATATAGAGCTTAATAAGATGAAGAACCTCATCTACCTATAAAAGATGAGAAATAACTCAAAAGAGGTTATGAATGCAAAGAAATCACAAAGATTGTAGTTAGAATTCAATTTATCCATTGGCATAAATTTTAAATTTTTATTATCTTTCTTCAGATAAAACAAATGCAATGACGGCATTGACAAGATCAAAAGCATTTAAGACTACTAAAAGGGGTCGCTGAATTGACTTTTAAGCATCATTTTTAACACTATCTTTTGTTATGATGTCTTAAGTATTGATCATAAGTTAAGAATTATTATTTTATAAATATCAAGAGCATTTGTATTTCAAATTTTTAGATTTTGTAAAATGATATATATTTAAATGAATTTATTTACTTATGCAAGTAGTTAATAAAATTTTAGTATATAAGCAATAATTTGCTTAATGAGTAATAATTAAGTTCTAGTGTAATAATATTAACCAGTTAGTAAAAGAGATATAATGGCATGGACAAAACTCCCATTCTTAAATCAACTTCCTACTTGATTTTCAAATTAACCAACTTTAATAAAGGGTAATAGATACATTACTAGATTACCTAGAAACCAAACTAAACAAAATATTCCTTTATAAATAATGAAACCTTTAACATCTACATTTTAATTTCCCTTTCGTAATCTTAATCTTCTGTTATTACATTTATATATAATAATTCTTAATGTTATCACAAACAACATAGTACTCATAGACTATATTTTGTAATTCAACTCTTTATTCTCTTTCTATGTGTTAGCTCAAGGCTTCTAAATTGATAATTTTGATGATAACAATCAATAATATTAAGTTATTTTTTAAATTTAAATTTCTTTGACAGAATTATCTCATGTATCCAAAAGGAAAATAATATACAAATGGGTATATAACTTAGTTATTAGTTTAAATGAGAGGATAATCGACTAACAACTCCTATTTAATAGGAACCATCTTAACAAACTCATTCAAACAGTCAAAAACGGTTCCAAAAAATCTGGAATGGATAGTCACTATCATTTTTGTACGGACGAAGGAACCTGTATTCATTAAATTCGACAATTGGTTTTGAGACACGGTAAAAAAATCTATCCAAATGTTTGGATATTTGAACATACTACATTTTAACATATTTACTGTCGATTCATTCAGTTAGTTCATGATGAAATTGAAGCAACAGCTAGTGTATGTGAAAGAAAATTTTTAAAGGATCATTGAAGAGAACTCCTATTTAAAGAAAAGCTATTGCAACCACTTAATACAAGATTTGAAAATATCAGTAACAGTTATAGTCAGAATCGAAAGTCATACCTTCATTTATCCTCTGTGCTTTAGAAAATGAAAACACTCTATTGAAAGAGATTATCCATTGTAACACATATTTAGCAAATCATACTTTCAATTGTTGAGAGCTTGTAGAGGCTTGTCAAATACTACTAGTGTGGAAGGTTGAAGAACCTTGTAAAAGACGTACTTGTGAGTTTGGAGAGGCTCGTCAAATCACTACTTAGAGATTTTAGTTAAATACTCAAGTGGGATACTTGGGGACTAGATATAGGCTTAGTTATAAGTCAAGCCAGTATAAATTGACTATGTCATTCTTTCTCCTTCCTAAGCTTTTAAATTTTTGCACTATAGCTACTATTATTTTCAAATTGCAAAAGGTTCTTTTCATTTTAAATTTTAACAGCTGCTTGTCTTTTGTACGGATTGATAGTAACTTATAAAAATTTTCAAGTCACACACAATTTACCCCCTCTTGCGTGTATTTGCTTTATCATTTGGTATCAGAGTGAGGTATCACATTTATTGTATTTTACAGCACGTGATAGATCATGGCAAATAACTTGAGAATTCTTAAAGGACAATCCATCACAAAAGCCTCTTTATTTTAACAGAAATAACTATTCATATTGGAAGGAGAGAATGAAAATTTATCTCCAATATATAGATATTGAAGTCTGACAAGCTATCAAAGTAGGAGCTACACTTTATGTTACTGACGGACGATGTAAAGATGTGGACTGATGTTGATAGAAGAAATGCACAAATAAATGTTAAGGCAAGGCATCATCTGATTTGTGCACTCTCTCCAGAAGAATACGCAAAGATATCCTACTGTTCTACAATAAAGGAAATATGGGATAAACTTCAAGTTACCTTTGAAAGAACAAATAAGATTAAAAAAACATAGGATAAATCTTTTAGTGCATAAATATGAAACTGTTAGTATGAAAAAGGGAGAGAACATAAAAGAATTTTTTGGACGATTCAACAACATCATCACAACCTTGAAAAACATATCCCATTGATGAGCTTGTGACAAAGATTCTAAGATCACTTCCAAAGGAGTGGAGACTCAAAGTGACTACTCTAGAAATTACAAAAGATCAAGAAACTATTTCAATTGATTGGCTAAGAGGAAACTTGATAATCCATAAGACAAAGCTTAGACAAGATCCAGGATCGTCCTATAGAAGAGGAATAAATCTAAAAGCTGCTGATGAATCAAATGGTGATGAAAGCGACAATAAGTTGCAAATAGATGGAGATGATGAATTCAACCTTATGGTCAAAAGGTATGTATGTTTTTACAAAAAGAAGCTGATGAAGAAAAGAGAAGGAAATAAGAAAACTGGTAACAGTAAGTCCATGTCAAAAGGTAGTAGCACTAACACTAGCACTAACATTACACAAAATACTTAAATTATATGTTATCAATGTAAGAAGCATGGACTCATCAGACTAGAATATTCCCTTCTTCTTCGTAAGGACAAGACATAAAATAGAAGACCTAGAAAGCAAGCTATGACTACAGTTTGGTCTAACAAAGATTTTGAGAATTTTAATGAAGAAGAGCCTTAAGAAGTAAGTAATGTTTTCCTTATAGCTAATTCAGGAGATGATGATGAGGTGTGTAATTCTGAATCTAATATTAAAATTGATGAAATAAGAGATGCATATTATAAACTGTATGCTCAATATAAGAAATTAACTGTGTAGTATATTAAAGAGGTTGAGAAGTCTAAAAACAGTGATGCATCTTTAAAGAATAAAATTTGATCATTAGAATAAGAGAATAAGAGTTTGTTGTCTAAGAATATGTCTCTTACTAAGATTGAAAACGATTATAAGCAAAAGGTATCTGAAAAGGAATTCTTAAAAGAAAAAATAACTCTGTTAGAAAATGTATTGATTGAGAATGATTGTAAAGTTTCTAAAAAAGTGAAAGAATTAGAAGAAAAGGTTGCTGAATTAGAATTTTCATGTGATCATCTAGAAGATGAAGAAAATTTTATTGAAAGAATCACATCTTTTAAAAAAAGCTAGCTAATTTTATTGATGGAAAGAATAATCTTGATGCATTGTCTGGTAATGGTAAAAGTGTCTTAGAGCAAGAATAAGATATGATGAAAATAAAAATATCAAGCAGTACAAGAATTTATTTCTTAAAACTAGCAGTAGTTGTTATCAAAATAGCAGTAACATGATACATGGAAAAAATGATAGTAACTCTCATAAACATATTAGTCACTCTTGTAACATAAACATATTAGTCACTCTTGTAATATACGTAGAAAAGGAAAATTATCTAAAATATATGTTGCAGACCAAAAGGTCAGATTACTAACCTGAAAGGACCCAGAAGAGTTTGAGTACCTAAATTGAGATAATACATTCTGTAGATATGCTTCAGAACAGTAACAAGAGAAAACCAATGGATAGTTGACAGTGGTTGTTCAAGATATATGATAAGTGAAATATCACACTTCAACTATATTAAAAGCAAAGATGGAGTTAATGTTGTCTTTGCTAACAAAAACCAAGAAAAGGTCACTGGAATTAGTAAAATTGGTGCCTCTGACTCTACTTCTATTTATAATGTTTTATATGTTGATGGTTTGAAGCATATTTTGTTGAGTATGAGTCAGTTATGTGATAAGGGATATAAAGTCACATTTTGTACATCTCATTGTGAAAAAATTGATAATCATAATGATAACATTGTGTTTGTTGGTCCTAGAAATCAGAATATATATTATGCTTAACTTGTCTTCTCAAAAGGTTAAGTGCTTTTTTCTTTAAAAAAGGGCTCATTAATTTTGCATAGAAGATTTGAACATGCTAGCATAAACATTTTATCAAAATTTTCTAAGAATGAATTAGTAAGAGGATTACCTATTTAACTTTTAAGAATAATTAGGTTTCTAAAGCATGCTTAAAAGGAAAACAAGTTAAAAGTAGCTTTCTATAAAAAATGTTGTATCTAATAACCAATTGCTTGATTTTATACATATGGATTTGTTTGGTCTTACTGGAACTCAAAGTTTTGGTGGCAAACATTATGGTTTTGTTATAGTAGATTATTACTCTAGATTCACATAGGTTTATTTCTTAGCAAATAAGGATGATGCTTGTGAATTCTTTGAGAAGTTTTACAGGAAAATTCATATTGAAAAAGGATACTACATTACATTAATTTAGATGACCATGGAGGAGAATTTGATAACAGAAAGTTTAATGATTTCTATGATGATAATGGTATAACTATTAATTTCTCCTTTCCAAGGACTTCTCAACAGAATGAGGCTATTTAGAGAAAGAATATACCCTTACTAATATGGCCAGAACTATCCTATTTGAAAGTGGTCTACCTCATGACTACTAGGTAGAAGCTGTATCTACTGCCTGTTACATTCTGAACAGGTTCCTTATAAGGCCTATTCTCAAAAAGACTCCTTATGAGTTGTGAAAATGAATAAAGCCTAATGTTGCCTTCTTTCGAGCTTTTGGCCTCAAGTGTTTTGTGTTAAATAATGGTAAGGGCAACCTTGGCAAATTTGATGAAAGGTTTGATGAAGCCATCTTTCTGGGATATAGCACTGCTAGCAAAGGATTTAGCGTCTACAACAAAAGAACCAAGAGGATAGAAGAGTCAATACATGTTGTATTTGATGAAGCACTGCCCTCAACAACAGCTGCTGATTTAAATGATGAAGAGCATCCTTTGGTCCCTCATGATACGCTAAATGTTGGACCAATGGTGGTTGACAAAATTAATTCCACTTATGTTTTGATAATAACAAGATAGATAGACTTGATTAAG
>JAOTBA010000001.1:3676013-3695788 GCA_025629845.1 Erythroxylum squamatum | reverse complement strand
TGATAGCATGCATAACCACCTGCTGCCTAAGTGGCAGCAGTGGACCCTTTCCCCATCTTGCCCCTACGGGTGTAAGTAAGGATGGGCTTGGGCTGAATGCTAACAGTTAATTTAGGTTTAGCCATTTCATTTGTCTTCTAATCTCTGAAATGATGATTAACCTAACTTCCATGCTCCTTCAGCTCTCAACAGTAGTTTTTACTCTTTCCAGGTAGAAAGAAAGGGATCAAGCTATACCGATTATGGACTCCAAAACGCTATTACTCTTCAGATCAACCATAGCTTACAATTCTATGAACTCAATGAACCACGGCATAATAAATATGAAATATGAGCACTGAAGAAGAGTTTCAAAGTTAATGCTATTATTTACATATTACAACGTGATATATTTGTTATCAACCTTTCTTTTATATACAGAAGTCATCAAACCCAACAACATAGTATCCACAGTTCTGCTTCACAGTCCACAGAAGACTGGAACCTTCCCCTAAGCCTCACCATATGGTTAATGAATCCATCAGGCCAAATTAAAGAATAAGCGCACACCTGAATCAAAAAAATGCAGTGTTCAGCACCTGACAAGATTGTGTATCAGTGAATCCAGAGATAAAACAAAACTCCCATAGCTGCTAAAGAAAAGACGGAAAACGAACCATGAGAGTCTTCCAAAATTTTACGTATTAAGAAGATTAAATGTGGAAAAAGTGGAATTACCTTTTAATCAAACTCATCACCTTCATGTTCAAAATGATTCTCGATTTTCAAGCCTTCATTATTGTTGTTTACAAACTTGAGGTGACCCTCTGCTCTTAATGCCTCTCTATTATTTACAAACTCAAGCTGTGTATTTTCCTCAGGGCTGTTATTGTTATTTACAGAGCCCACGGTTCCCATCAACGCGTGACGTCCATTAGACCCAGTTTCTTCATATCCATTCTGAATTCCAGCTCCTCCACGCCTGCTGTCACTCTTTAAGTCCAGAGATCCAAAGCTGCTCCTATGTGAAAACTTGCTGTTTTCAGACACTCCAGACTTCTGATATGACGCATGCCCGTTAATATTGGAATCCATAGCAGGAACTCTGCACATGAGAGATAACATTTCACAATTATTCCCATATCTATCTCACCTTTCCACAAAAAAAGGAATCCATATACAAATAATTAGAAGCCTAGATAACAAACATACTAATAAAAATGATCAGTCATCAACAGTACCAGCTAGGGGGAGCAAATCGTTGGTAGAAAAGTTACCGAGTCATGATCCAGATAAAGGGAATTCGCAAGACCACTGAGAAACCGCATTGCTTATTGTATGCAACAAGTACGAATCTAGCCAGATATAACACTTTGGAATAATAGGATCGAGTACCACCATAGAGAAAAGCATTTTTTCTCAATATACTATCTTATCCTCAAGATCAAGCAACTCAATCCCATTGTATCATGAGATCTGCATTTTCTAATCGCAGAAGAAAACATGCAGCTGATCTCCCTATCAATTCAGACACTGTTTGTTTTCTGTTCTAGCTTGGGTAAGATATTAATGTTCAAATTGGTAATTTAACATTCTTCAATTGTTGAATAGAAAGACCTTATAATAACGTTCAAAAGCAAACATGAAAGCATACCACACAAAGCAGTTTTCCATATATTCTTCAGATTTCTTACAACAACAAAAAGTTTTCTACCCAGAAGCGTACACACAACGACAGTCACCAGATTCTTAAAGGGATCAACTTCAGTTCTAAACCTTGAGGGTTCTTAATATTCTTTAGGTACTCATAAAGATATCATTCCCTTGAATTATAGGAAAACTTTTACCCGTCGAATAAAGAAAGCTATCAAATATCAAGATTTTTAGTGTACCTTAAATGTTGGATCCTTGCTTTATGCAGGTTGTTGATAACTGGAACCAAATCTTTGGATCTAGCTTCAATCATGCGAGTTGGAATCCTTTCAATCTCAATTTCCCCACACTTAACTTCTTCATCCAACTGTGAATGTTCCATTATCATTGAATGCAAGTATATCTGGAAAGAAATTGACAAGAACAAAGAACATGTTAAATGAGAATGCAAGAAATCATACTATAACTTTCATGCTTTTTCTTGTCCCAGACTACAAAGAAGTACCTCAGCTTTTGCCCATAATGGTGCATGAGCTTCATGCATCTGCAGTTCAGCTTCCGAAATATAAAAATGATGTTTTCCATCCCATTTTTTTGTCTGCACACCAACAACCCTTCCTTCAGAGTGAATACCATTTCCTTTTCCTGTGTATTCAGGATATATCTTATTGCTGTCAAAAATCCCATGCTCCCCATATATGTCAAGATTATCTTCTTGCTCCCTGCAGTTTTTCTTCTGGCATATATTCCACTTCTGGATTGCCTGAACTGCTAACCTTGAATCACTTTCAGCAGTTGATTCACAAGTTAAATTTGTCCCAGAAAAATTGGTTGTTAAGTCTACATCAGCTGATACGTGCAACAGAAACTGTATCATACAACCAGAAGGAGAGAAAACTAGAAGGTGGTACTTCGTCTTCAAAGAAGAGTCGTCCAAACTGTTGTTGCCTTGGCAGTTATGAAATGAAGAAGCAGTGGCAACTGAAACTGTGGTCAGCCTTCCTGTTGCAGCTGCTGCAGCACCAGTAACGGTGCCTCTCCAACCATGGTTTCCATTCCTTATTCTACTGACCGCAGAGAGTATAACTGGGGGACCAGGTACAAAGGCTCTCTGTTGATTATGCATTTGTAAGCCTGAATTAGGTGGGTAGCAAACAGCTGCATTAGCCATTGCACCTGATCCACCATTTTGAATGGTGTAACTGGCATCAGAAGGCTGAAAGATGACTGATCCACCCAAGGGATTAATAGCAAACAAATGACTTGTCCCCCTGGAGGAACTTATCATTATCCAGTTGCTATCATCACTAAAACTGATGTCCTGTATAACCTGAGAATAGTTTTGGAGATAATATCAATTCCAGTCACACAAGCACCAAGCACATCAACATCATATTGACAGAAAAGACAAAGCATACTGCATTTGTAAATCCACGTTGTAGCCTGTAAAGGTGTGCATAAGAGAAACCAGCATCACTAGATGATGAGCTTCCGAGGAGTGTAGGCATTATTCTGAAAACATTTATGTTATGACCCTGAACAGAAGCCGTCACTAAAAGCATCCCACTAGGATCAAAGCACAGGGCTGAAATAGGACTTTTGTGTGCCTTAAACTGGGTGATAACAAGTTTAGTAACAATATCTCTGACAACAACCTAGGAAAAGAGCAAAAAGAAAAAGAGACCAAGTAAGCAAAATGCAAGAATAATCACGCACATGACAAGAACATTTTAAGCAGCCACCTCTTTGAAGAAATGAAAATAGGAATAATGTTTGTGCATTGAGTTGTGGCTCATACTTTAATAGAGACTATATTTAACCCCGGTGCTCCTGGTACTGTGCAATGACAGTGTAAAGGTTTTCCTCGCTGGAGGAATATTGAGGGGCGTCTTTGCAATTTGATTTTTGTCCATGTTGTAAAAGGAATGACCCTAAGGTATAAAAAAGGCTATATTACTCATTGCCATCATTGTGAAAGCCTATGGAATTAGGCATAACTTGCTGAATCACATAACATGTTGTCTATTTTCTAAAATCTTTGTGTATGTGTTATCTTCTGTTTATTCTTACAGTGCAACACCGACGTGAAGAATAAAGGAACAATGTTTTCTAAAACTATTCCAACTAGAACAGCAAAATAGTGAAATTTTCACTTGCATATGAAAAAAAAACCTATACATACCATTCCAATGCTATCTGCATCTTGCAAATGACCATTACCCGATTGAATGGTACCATTAGAATCAGGTAAAAGCTCTGAGTAATATCTAGACAGTTTTTTATATCCCATATCTCCTAAGGTCGCAATTCCAGTAGCAAGTTGCTTGCTTGATTCTTTTGCATAATGTGCAACCAAACTCCCATTTGATGAATAACCAGAAAAACTTGCAGATGGTCTCAGGTGTTCTGGGCTAAGGCGTCCGGAGTTGGCAACAAGAACAGGAGTTCCACTATAAGCTAACCACCTGGGACCAACTGCAAGAGGCCCATATCCTATACCTCCAGAACCCATAATTATGGGATTTGTAACAATTGTATACGTTCTCTCAAACGAAGTGGCATCAAAACAATGTATCTGCAGGGCATAAAGCATAATCCTCACAATTTAATAGAGAGAGATTAAAGATTTCTATAAATTAAAAAAAAAACCATAAGCAAACATACCTGAGATGCCTGAGAAATAGCTACAATTTGAGAGCTACATCGTACAGAATAAACAACTGATCTGAACTTGAGGAAATGCACGTATGATTGAGATCTCATGGAATAGAACCGCACTACAGTAGGCACAACACAACCAGAACGAGAGTCATTGTAGTTCAGACTAGTACCATTACATGGAGTTCTTGAACAATCCTGAAGATTAATATCACCAATGGCACTCCCATCAACACAAACTACCAAAAGAGGACGGCTTTCTGCAAACCTGTCTTCTGATCTATCTGATGCCATTGGCTTTGGTAGCATTTGCAAGAACGAAACAGGACCATCATTTCTGGACACAAGATCACGGACATTATCTGCTTCTTCAACATCCCACACCTGGAAACCAGATCGATATGCTAATAGCAAAACACGTCTAATTACACCACTCTCACACTCCAATTTGTCAAACCCAGCCCAGAGAATCTGCATAGCATTAAACACAGTATGAGATTAATCTGAACTGTCAGAACTTAGAGTGAAAAAAGTTACAGGAAAAAGTCAGTGAATCTATATGGCATCAATTAACCATCAATAGATGGGAGCAGGAGAGAGCACGAGGAAACCACTATTGAGAAGAACATCCATAAAAAACCTAAGTAAACAAGGAAAAAGAACGAGAAATAAAAGGGAGGGAAGGAGTGAGGGATAGAGAGTGAGAGAGAGAGAGAGAGAAAATTTAGCACTCCAGAAACTATCCTTTATATAATTACAGATGTTCCAAAATCACATTGAGCTAAAATTTTCAATTTCAGTAAGAATCTAGATGTTTCAATAAAATGTCTACTTAATGCAATATGAAGCGTCAAATTGAGAATAATAATCCACGTCATTCATATGAGAATTAAAGATCTGCATTCACACAGCTTAAATGCTTCTGAAAATCGAGTTCCAAGTTCATAGATCATCCATTTCTCAAAATGAACAAGTAAAAAGCTCATCTTATCCAGAAAGTTTAGTCCAGTTGTCTCAACTGAAAGGAGGATGTTGATTTGGTTAACATCGTTCATAAACCAAATCGTGAAAAATATGAGTTAAATGTCTCAAAAATTTAGATTTCATACGCAAAATTGTTACCATGTATCCTTCACCAACAAAATTCTAAGCTCATTCAGGTTTAGAAGAATGGATACATTACTTTTATTTATTTATTTATTTTTGGTAAACAGGAAATCAGAAATATATGCGAACACTGGTCCATTAGTTCTATGCCTAATCAAAAGTAAAATTGCTCGCTTTCAAGAAATTAATCAGATCAAACCATTCTTCCACCAGCTATCATTTGTTCTCATACTCATTAAAGATACAACTTCTGACAAGTATATGATTGCAATGTTGAATTCTCAAAGCCTCTAAAATTGCCAATCAAATCACAGCACTGGCCAAAAAGTCCAGATTATTAGACCAGCACTGTGCAAGCCACTCGGCAAATCTCATGATATCATCAACTAACACCAAACTTTCACAGCACATGCCAAAGGAACATGCTAGAACATTCAGTCTCCTCAAACTGAACTTATGAAAGAACAAACCTTTCAAGCTTTATAATCATATCAAGTTGCGTACTGATATCTACTAATCAGTATTCTGTTATATGACAGAACCATTCATAACCAGCAACTAGGTAAATTAGTCAACCAGCACAATTGCGTTGCAATTTGGAGTAAATATTTGTCAAAATTTCCCCCACCTCAACAAGGCACAACGATACTTCCTCTCTCATTACTCAGAATTTTATAAACATCAAAATTCATGCTGGAAATATGCTCTCCTCAAGCAAAATCCAAACCAACTAATTCAACATGGACAAGCTAAAAATCTCCGGCATCCCTCCAAATTCTAGGAGAACAGACAAAAAGCAAGTACAAAATTTCACTTCTTCTACCTGATTGTGGTTGGCGTCATCATCTCTGTCCACAATAGACTGTGCCACCGAAGCCGCAGACTTCGCAACGGTGGACGCCCCCGACGAAACGATCCTCAAGTAGCTGGAAATCGCCCGAAACGAGCTTGGAAGAAACCCACTATTGACTCGTCCATGCGAATTCTTGTTGTGCTGCTGTTGCTGCACATCGCTACTATTCTTCATAATAGTTCCCAAAACCCAAAATACAAAGGCAACCAATACCCAAATCGCTAAAATTCCCGATTCTCCAATTTCTACTTTAAGCATAACAGCAACCTGTTTTTCTTGAAGATGAAAACCCAAAAAATTCAAAAAACAAAACTTCACCCCAAAAAAGTTATGTTCAGGCCACAAGTGAGTCCATGTTAACTAAACTATGCATTCAAAAACCAAGTAAAATCCAGAAATAGACTCCAAATAGAAGCAAACTGCTGCCAAAATCTGCCCCTTTTGGCATATGGGTTTTTTCCTTCCAACAAGAAAACAGCTACAAAGAACGGATTAAAACAGAACACCGATTCAATTTTGAAGTTCTGATTTCCAAACGATAAAAGATGCGGTTTAGAAGTTGGGATTTGTACGGTAATGAAGATTGAAAAGAATATACACAAAGAATGTTTTTTTTTTTCCTTAAATCAGTAGAAAAAATAAATAAAAGATGTAGAAAATCAACGTCAAACCATATGATACAGGGGGAAATGTTGAGATAAAGAGAAAATCGCAGTTGAAGAGAGAGAATGGATAACGAAGAGAAGAGTTTGAGTTTGATTTTGATTTATTTGGGTTTTCTTTTCGGAGAAAAAAAGAAGTCCGTTTACGTCTCTCTCTCTTTCCTTGTCAAAGTAATTGGAGTTTTCTTTATTTTGAATCTCTTAGAAAATTAATTAGAGTTTAAGATTTAATATATGTCTAATGATCTAACAAAATCGCCTTCAAATGTTTGAAAAGCTTATCGTTACGCAATTCTGTGTACAAAGAAACATAGTAATTACGTGATGATTAATTAATTGATCATGTTAGTTAGTGGTTGTATTGTACAAAAGATAATTCTTGTACAAATTAGTTTTTAAAAAAAAGCAGAAATAAATATTCAAAGGTAATTTAAATATACAAAAGAGAAAAGAAGAAGAACGAGATGTCTCTCTCTTGCAAGATGTAATGAAAGAGAACGTATTCACAAGTTTTATTTCTTGCACGGTTAAACTGGATGCATTCCTTGTACGTTAGGCATCGTCGTTGACTTTACTGATCTAGCATTTTAGTATTGCGCTCCGACGGCTATGATCTCTCAGGAACACCGCAGATTTATGTGCTCCATCCAATATGGGATTCGGTAGACCTTGACCTTATCTCTGGAGTAGTTTTCTTGGGACTAAAGTATATATATTTGATTTATCTTTTTAAGATATGAAATTAATTACGAATCTAACTAATGACATTTTGAAGATGAGAACACAATTCTAGAAGTATGTTTTCTATCATTAGTGCGTTTTCTAAATTTATCCTCACTATGAACCAAGCTTAATAACCGTAGGCCAAAGAAAAGCAATTGTCAAATGAATGTTTCAATTTTTTAGGATTTATTATATTAGTAATAAAATAAAGTTTAACTCCAGGAAAAGAAATTAGGCGTTCTGAATCTAATTTTGAGTGAATTTTTATGTTTTGACATCACATGAGAGAGATACTTCAAGTTTTCGTATCTCGGGCCTCGTGTTCAGTGTTCGGGATTGCATGATAGTAACTCGGCAAAGGTATTAAGATATTCTTTGAGTAAATTTTCGTGCAACGAACTTGCCATAAGGGAGATACATGAGGTTCCCATCTTTCGGGTGATTGGTTCAATGTCCAGTGATGCACGATAGTCGCTCTACTGAGATTTTTCCTTTGCGAAAGTCTTAGATGAAGTTTTCAGATAATGTCTTCAGCACGAGTGTGTGGCAATGAGACTGTGCATTTAGATTTTTACATTTATTGATGTTACATTGTCACATACCATATGCCCATAAAGAATGTGATGATAACATAAAAATGTTCCCTTGTGTTTGGGGACTTTTTGAGTGCTGATGAGGATATAGTCACCAAAGTAGCCTTTCAAGTTAGTATTTTGAATTTTTCTACTTGCATGTTGGGGGATATCTCTAATTTTATGTTTGTCATTTTGTCCAAAGGTATTGGCCTTACATAACATTTTGAGATGTGCATGAAGGCATTAGATGGAGGAAAGTTGTTGCTCAAGTGATCTATTCGCCTAAAAGTGGTAGTGCCATGAGAGTTGATGGTTTCAATTCAAAGAAGTGGACGGAGGATGTATTGAATGCAATGGAGATAGCTGAGGTTGATATAACCATACGAACGGATAGGTTATCTTCACCTACATCTACGAGCTCGAGAGTTCATAAAGCAGCCTATGAAGCCTGGGATCGGTCTAACATAGTATGTCTTATGACCATTAAGAGATCCAAACCTAACCATCTGCTTAGTAGACTTCCGGACACTGACGTAACGAAGGAGTTTCTTGGTAATGTCTCCCAGAGGCGTACAGTCTTACCTAATGTTGAGACGAGTGCCTTGATGAAAGAATTATTCTCCATAAGGTATACAGGATAAGGGGGAGGTATACCTACTGTGAAAATGAAAGAATTATTCTCCATTCATCTTCACAGTAGACTGAAAATGCTAAGCATTCCTCTTCCTGATGTTTTCATTGTTCACCAGACTCTGAGCACACTCCCTTCAGATTTTAGCAATCAGGTGATGATATATTACTCGCTGGATGAGGAATGGGACTTCAACACTTTGATAGCCCATTGTGTTGCTGAGGAGGAGAAACTCAAGTTTACTACTCCTACAGCCCTCGAAACAACTAAAGGGAAGGCAAAGATGAAGCCTGCTAAGTTCAAAGGTAGAAAGTTCAAATCTTCTCCACATGCTAGTGTTGGTCAAACTAGTGCTGATAAAGGTCCGCATGACATAAAGAAGTCAGCAGTATAAAGCCTAGAAGGAAAGACTGTGCCCATCAAGTAACTCCTTGGCTTATTAATTTATGAATCTAATTTGCGATAATCGCATCAAGTATTTGGTGGCTATATAGTGGAGCATATGATCAAGGTGCTTCCACAATACAGGGGTTTATATCTAAGATAAAGCCAAATAAAGGGAAGGAGAAACTGATAGTTCACAACAATGAAGAAGTAGAAGTAATATCTATGGGGAATGTATGTATTGAACCTTGTTGTAAGGTTCATTTGAGTTTTACATGACACATTTTATATGTGATCTTTTGATTGATTTTGGACAAAGAGGGTTAATGTCTTGCATTTAATGCTTCTGTTGTACAGTTGTTGTTTAATGCAAAGCATAATGGTACAATTTTCTTATCATATGGTTTGTATAGAATATGTTTTACCCTGAATTAGATATATGCTTCTTCGTATCTTGCTAAACAATTCATGAAATGAAGGACCCTGATGAATGAGAAGTCATACATGGTGTGGCATAAATGTTTAAGCCACATTTCCAAAGTTAGGTTGAGAGATTGATTAAGGAAAGCATTTCTCAGTTATATATTATGATGATTTGGGAACATGTGCTGACTGTTGCAGGAGTAAGTTGACTAATAAGGATATTAAGGTCAACTAATGCTTTTGACTTATTGAGTCTGATACATAAAGATATTAATAGACCTTATACAATTGCATTATGCAATTTTAAATGTATTCTAACATTTGTTGATGATTATTCCCATTACAGTTATGTGTTCTTGCTTAAAAACTCAAGGTTGAGAACCAATTGGAAAAATTCATCAAAATAGTCAGATTTGACTGTGGAGGAGAATATCATGACAAACATGGTGTTTTAGGACTTTAAAAGATCCGTTTGCCAGATATTTGGAATCAGTTGGAATAGTGACTTAATTCACTATGTCGAATAGTTCTGAGCAAAATGGTTTGTTGTCGAAAGCCATAACTGCACCCTAATGGACTTGAAGAAGTCGATACAGAACAGGGCTATTCTACCTGATTATTTAGAAGTTTGGAAACCTAGCCTTGCACACATTTGTGTATGGGGCTGCCCTATTGAGGTCGTATAATCCTTATAAAGAAAAATTGCATGCTCGTTCCGCTCATTACTAATTAGTAAGATATCTCAACCATTTTAAGACTACAACTTTTACTGTATAGAAGTGGGACTAGAATAGTGGAATTACAAACAGCTAAGTTTATGGAATACAATGTCTATGATGATGGTGGGCTCTTTGTCAGATGATAGCAGGGCGGATACTACAATTATTATGCACCCACTACTCATACAGTTAGATCCGGTGAAACTAGGTCTTTGTATCGTGCCTATATTGGAATAGGAATTCATACCTGTACACACAGTGGTTCCTGGGGATACAAAATCTAATGCAGTTAGGTAAATCCACCAAAGTGAGACGACTTGCTATCCTATCTGATTACATAGTCTATCAGGTGTACAAAACTATGATATTAGATATGTTTCGAATCTAGTTACTTTTACAGAAGTTATTTTTGGACCCAATGCTGTGTGTTGGGATGCAATGAATGACGAGATGCAATCCATGAAGCATAGTAAGGTTTGGGAGCCAGTTGATTTACAGAACAACTGCAAACTCGTCAGTTGTAAATGAATATTAGACCTAAAGGATTTCAAGATAGAGTTCAGCAGTTTATAGGCTGCCTCAGTTGCCTAATGGTTCACTCAAGGAGAAAGGTTAACTTTAATGTTACCATTTCTCTTGTATCCTCGTAGGATACATTTTGAGTAATTAAGGAAATTGTAGCTCGTGATTATAAAGAGTTACATCAGATGACTGTTAAAACCGCTTTCCTGAATAAGAACCTTTATGAATAGGTCTATATGGTACAACCTGAAGGATTTCAGGATCCAAATGGAGCTGACATGGTTAGCACGTTATGCAGATCAATGTATAGTTTACATTAAACCTTTCGAAAGTGATACTTACAGTTGATGAGGTTATGAACTCTTTCGGTTTCGTGAAAAATAAAGTTAAAAGATGCTCGTACTATAAGGTTAGGGGAAGCAAAACTGTCTTCATATTACTGCATGTGGTTGATATATTGCTCACGTTAAATTACTTGACCATGTTGTATAAGGTTAAGCAACTTTTGGTCGAGAACTTTGACATGAAGGACCTTGGCGTAGTATCTTTTGTGCTAAGTATGCAGATTCACTGGAACAGATCTCAATACTCATTAGGCCTCTCATAGAGTGCATACATTGAATAATGTCTTACAAAGGTTTAATACAATTAACAGTAAACTTGTCGTAGCACCTATCTCTCATAGTGAGAGATAATCTTTGACACAGTATCCAAAGAATAAAGTAAAGAGAGAGGTTATGAGGAATATTTCATATTCTAGTACGGTTGATAGTCTGATGTATGCTGGGCTATGTATTAGGCGGGACATTGCATTTACTATTTGACTATATGGTCAATATTTGGTTAATCCAGGTGTAGACTATTGGAATGCAGTCAAACAAGTGTTGAGATACTTAAAGGAGCTGAGGATTATATGTTGACATATAGCACAGTCAACAAACTAAACCTCGTAGGGAATTCAAATTCAAATTTAGCTATGTGTCCGAATGATCGAAAGTCCACTTAAGGTTACATGTTTTAAGTTTGTAGATGGTGCAATGCCGTGGAAGAGTATCAAGTAGACACGGGTGACTTCCTCGATCATACATGCAGAGTGTATGCTAAGGGGCTGCTTGGCAAATGGTTTAGCTCAAAAACTTGATTTTTTAGTTGTCTATGGTTGATTTAGTGGCTAGACCAATTTGGTTATATAGTGGTAATCTTTTTGCTATGTTATTTAATAACACAAATAATATCACATGGTCTTAGCATTTAAAGGTCAATTATTTGGCCATAAAGGTGTTGATACAAAAATGTGACATTAAAGTTTGGAGCATTTAAGAACTAAGGAAATGATAGTCGATCCTTTAACTAAAGGGCTTCTCCCACTTTTGTTTATGACACAAGTATACATTATGGGTGTTTTGACGTCCTTAGACAATGTTAGTTAGGAGATCGTTATGTTTGCTCCATGTACAGTTGTACATTTTGATGCATTATGATAGTATGATGGTTCATCGATAAAGATGATCATCGTTTATCCTCAGTAATACGTGTTAAAGGCCATTGGGCATATATATAGATTAACCTTGAGCCTATGTCATTAAGACACATACAGTTTTAAACGGATATCCATAAGGTTTGGCACAACATAGGAGGATATAAGTTTTTAATCCCATAAAGGTTCTCTAATGCAGTTTAACATTCATTTGGAGAACATAAAGGTTTTCTCTAATGCAGTTTAGCATTTGGTGAGAGGAAACAAGTTTTCTCTAATGTTGTTTAGCATTTGGTGAGAAAAAACAGGATTTCTCTAATGCAGTTTAGCATATGTGATTTAGCATAAAGTTGGAGAAATCGAAACCTACAAACGAAGATGATATAATTTAGGTCATAAAGGTATCATCTTAGTTTGACACACTCCATTTTTTCAATCATGTTAGTGAGGTATTAGGTATACGTGATTATATTGAATCTGTGTCGCATATGACACATGCATTTGATACTTTTCAGTATTGAAAGCCTTGCAGGACGGAATGATGGACTTTCATTATCTTTGGATCAAATGTTCTGTTTTTAAACTTAGTCAACTAATTCAGTAGCTTGGCTTAATCGAGTTTTTAAACTAGAGTCAAAACTACAATTAATGCTTGCCCAAGAGGGAGAATATTGGACAACTTTGTCCTTTCTCATAAAGTTGGACAACTATTCATTGCATTTTTCGGTTTTTAAATAACTTATCGGTTAAGTTACGTAATTTGATCTAGACAAAGATAATAAAGTGGCTCAATAAATGATCTAAATCAATGGGTCAAAGTCCGTGTGAAAAATAGATCTCAATCAGTGTGGACCGGACCCATATCGGGCCTATGATGGGGAAGCCCAATAAGGAAGCTATATATAAAGGTTAAGGTCTCCTGTAGTTACTCATATCAATCGTAAGCATAACGATTCTCTAACCCGTTAAGAGAGCTTACGTTTTGAGAAAACTGTAGAAAGACCTTACTCGCGTCTCAGAGAGTATATCTCATGAAGGCGGCAGTGGATTCACGCTCGTTTCGGCTTTGGAAAGCTCGTTTGAAGCTATGGAGACAGAAATCAGGTATTTTCTTGCATTTCTTTATTTTTTGTCTTTTCACGTTCGATTCGGGATACATAACTAAGGTACCGTTACGTATTACAAGACAGAGATAAGAGTAAAGTTCAGATGATGACGTGCATTTGTGGGGATATCCTAAACAATTTATGGGTCATTGCATGTCTACGTAATTCAATCCATAACAATAGTCATAGGTTAAGCATACATACAGTTTCGGTCAGTTTGTTTAGGGCAACAAAGATTAAATTTCATAGCCAACCACCAAGAAGCTTTTAGCTAGATATGTCGTGCGGCTTTGCATACAAGAATTCTCTCAATTATAATCACCGGAACAAAGATTATTAGAAGTTCAAAAGAAGGGTTTTTTGAGCTAAATAAGTTGAACTTTAATCTTTAATTTGTTTAAAGTTGGTTTTGATCTCGAGTCATATTGAAGTCTTTCAAGGTTTGTATTCATCTAGTAAACAATACTTTGAATTGATCTTTCATTAGGAGTGATTCCTTTAATGAGCTCTATACAAAACACTCACGCGACTTGCTTTCAATGCACTGATGTGACTTTTATAGGTGCAGGAATACACATAAATATTGAAATAATAATTTTATGCATGTCAAATAATTTTTGTTTAAAAAAACATATAAACTTTTATTTAATTTTATAATATTCTGAATTTAAAAAAATGACACTAAAATATTTAAATTTCAATTTATTGCAAAAATAACTTTAAATAACTCTTTTACCTTTTCAATATTTAATACGATTGATGGACACGAATAAGAAGAAGAACAATGTGAAGTCAATATACAGAATAAGGAAAAGAATATTTGAATAGATTTGTTACTATAAGATATAATATTAAAGCTAAACGAAGTGGAGAATTCAGTTTCAAGAAGAAGGCAGGGGGTTGATAGAGGAAGAGGAGAAGATGAAACAGAAAAAGGTTTTAAGGAGACTGGATATTTGAATTTCAAAGAAGGGAAGGAATCAGTTAGTCCTCCCAAGGTTGGAGTACTCTGTTCTCGTTATAGTGTTCTAACCATGTTCTATTTAATCTTATCCACACATTTGTATAGACTCTGCATAAATGTATGGATAAGATTTAAAGAAATAGGGTATAAACTGGTTAACCGGAACAGAAAATATGTTCCTTCCTCCAATGTACCTTGCCAACGTACTTAATAAGATTGAGAGTATTGATTTGATTGGTCTTATTGGTCACAATAGTGGAGATGACAATGTTAATTTGACCGTACTAAACTTTCACAACTGTGAAGATATTGGATAGTAATATTCCCAATTTTAACTATGTTTTGTTAATTATTATCCATATATTTATGCGGAACTTATATAAATGTGTAGATGAAAATTAATAGAACAGAGTTGAAATTGAGTTACCAGAATAGAAGATTTGTTTCCTAGTATAAAAGGGGAATAAATCTTTTGTTCCCCCTGCTCTATTCAACCAATTCTCAAGTCATCCCGTTGATCCAATTTCTATGAGTTCCATTTATTGGATGGATAGATTTTCACGGAACAAAGTAAGTATAGAGTGACAAAAATAGATGATCTAATCTCGTATAAAAGGATGGTTAAAGGTATCCATGCTATCTTTTATTTCTATCAAATTATGTTTACATATCAAATTAGTTATCTTACTTTTTATTAAATCCTGTAATTGTTCCTACAATTCACAGGAAAATATATAATAATATTTGCTGTCCAAATGAGACCTTCACGGAGCTGAGGAATTCTATCATCAAGCTATACTTACAGATCCTAAAGATGGTCAAATTCTATTAGAGTATACCAAACTAGCGTGAGAGCTTCACTATGATCAAGATAGAGCATTGAGTAACTTGAACTTTTCGTTCAAGTAACCCCTAAGGTAGGTGAGTGGAACTCTATTCTGAACAATAATTGATCCTTCTTCAAAAACTCTTAGACTGGATTGCATGTGAAAATAGTTTTAACCTATGTCAATGAGCATATGAGAACTAAAATTACATCTTCTCTACCTAATTTCAAAGCTAATTCACTTCTTTTTATTTTCAATCAGAGCAATGCTCTTGTAGCATATGTCAGTTTTCCTTGGAATTAGACGATGACAGGGAAAACAACACATCAAAACAAGTAGAAACCCATGTTTTACTTTCTTTTCTGAGACAGTTAGAAATTGTCGGTGCTTTATTTTGACATATAGTTCTCGTTTTTCAAAGCACTGAATTGGCGATGTTCTTCTAAGTTACAATTACTTTTATGGATTTAGAAATTTGTGATATTATTTTTTAATTTTAAAAATTATTAATTTCATATGTGACAAACTATATATATGTGTTACAAGAGTTATGAGTACCGTTTTGTATCGGTCAAAAAACGGAACGGTGCGATTAAAATGGTACGGGCAGTGGGTACCAGTTGATACTACGGTTTTTGCTTGGTACTGGCCGGTACCGTAAGGTTTGAAAAATTCAGGGACTAATTAACAAAATTCTCAAATTTTTTAACCTAACCCCGAACCCCCAACCCATCTCTATCTGCTTCTCTCTCATTTTTCATCTCTCCCAAACACTCTCCAATCTCTATACTCTCTCTCGTTCTCCTCTTCGGTGGCTGCTTCTCCCTCTTTGGCTAGCGACAACACCGCACACCCTCCTCGATTCCTCCACGCCACCACCGCACGCCCTCCTCTCCAGTCTCCATGCATCGCCACTCACCACGACTGAACCATTTTCAAGCTTCACTGTGCACCCTCCTCGATTCCTTCACTCTCCACCACCGTCCACCGTTGCCTGCCACCACCGCTTCTAGAGTTGCCACTAGCCAGATCTGGAAAATATCCAAATTTATACCCAATTTGACTCAAATTTCGAACTAAATACGTTGAGAATTTTTTTGGGGTATTTTTAATTGTTTTTTTTCTGCTTAATTACATTTGTGAATTGTGATTGTGAATGAGTTAGATTGTTGAAAGTTGGAATTAAATTGTGTGAATTTGGGATTTGTGTTGGGTTGGAAACTTAGAATTTGATATTTGGATTAGAGTTGAATGAATGATGCACAGTTTTTTTTTTATCTTGTTGGTTATGATTTGGTTCATTCACGATATAGCAATGCATGAATTGACATTTCAATTTTAAACATACCATACCATTTGCATTTGTAAGTAATCACAAACTATCATCATACAAAAGAAATATGACTTTTAGGCTTTGCAAAAGTAATTATGAATATGATTCTTTCCAATCCATGTATTAGAAATTTATATAATTAAAATGGATATACTTTAATAATTTCTTCGTCTTTTTATGTTAATGAAACTTAACTAAAATTTCCTCCATCTTCTTTAATAAAGAATACATATAAAGAATTGATAATAATTTTCCTCAATTTCAAATACTAAATTTAAAGCATTGCCTAAAAAAGTGTTTCAAGTTTTGACATTTAATTTGTCTTTTTCTTGGGAGGACTATTGTAAATTATATAAAATAATGGTTGCATTCTTTCACTCTAGAAAAGGATATCTTACAATTTATATGCAATCTTTTAATAAACTAAACTCCTTGTTACTTGTATATATTATACAAGATATCTCAACTTCTTTATTAATTTCCAAAATCAAAGTTAAATCAATTCAATACCTTGGAATATAATTGAGCTCCATCTTTTCTTTTCTTTTCTTTTCTTTTTCTGATTGTTGATACCAAATTTAAGCTTCTATAAGATGTCATTAAAGTGATTGAGTCAATGCCATAGGCTTGTGAATTAGGCAAAACTTAATACTATCAATTGAAATCATGCATCTATCAATTCTTTCATTGTCATGAGAAACTGATTCTTCATTGAATTGTATGTCACGGAACACTAGTTCAATTATTTTAAGTTATTCATGAAACTTACTTCTAAAAAATAATTTCAAATGTAGTCCAGTATGGTGAAGCTTAACATTTAACCTACCATGCATGCAGTTTAATCATACGTTGATATATCTTGTTACTTCAATCATAAGTGACAGAACTAATTTCCTTTTACAAGCTACAAATATAAAGTCCTGCTAGCAAGTGTGTGGTTTATTAGCTACGAGTTTCACTTTTATACACATGAATGTATCTGTTATGCCCACAAATATTTGCCCAATTAAATTCCACAAACATATGCTCTCATTATCAAGAAACCAAGTCCTACCTTAGCTAGTAATATATATATTTATAAATGTTCATCTAGGGAGGTAATCATACAAAATGAGTTATATTTCATATGATGGACTTACATATTCTGTAATTATATACGTTGAAGACTTGAATTATTGATTATGACTTATTGATGAATTGTGCTAGATAAAATTGGATTGTGTTGGATGAAATTGAATTGTGTATGATTTTGATATATGTCTTCATTTATTGTTACAAATTAATGGAAGGAAGTTCAGATACTCCTGGTCAAACTGCTTCAAGAAGATATGATGATCCAGCTTGGGCTAATGTTGCATTGGTCCCAGGTATGAAGAACCATACAATTTGTTTATTTTGTAACAAACATTTGAACGGTGGAGGAATTATCCGATTGAAGAAGCATTTAGTTGGGGTTAAAAGAGATGTAGAACCCTGTAAAAAAGTAAGTCATGATATGAAGTGGCAAATGAAAACATTGCTTGAAAAATATCAACATAAGAAAGATAGAAGGGAAAGATTCAATTCTGAAATTGGTAGTGGAAGTTCGTTTACTTGTTTTCGTGGTGATTGTGGAAATGTTAAAGGTGGTAGTGGTAATGGTAGTGTTCCATTCCAGGCCTAGGAAGAAGTGAATGTTACACCTAGACCTGATGTGAGGGAAAGAAAAAGACAGGTGAGTAGTTTTTTTGCACCACGAATAACTCCTAGAGCCCAACCTTCAATTCGTAATGTAATGCAATCAAGAGATGCGACTCATAATGTCAATATGACAATAGCTAGATGGTAGTATAATACAAGTTCATAATTCAATGCTTCTCAATCTTATTATTATCAACCTATGGTAGATGCAATAGCCTCTTATAGTCTTAGATACAAAGCTCCTTCGATTGATGACTTAAAAGGTAAACTTTTGAATTGTTTAGTTACTGAAATTAAAAGTTATTTAGTTGAAAGAAGAGTGAATTGGGTTACTTTTGGGTGTTCAATTATGTGTAAAGGTTAGACAAATAAAAGATAAGAGCCTATTATTAATTTTTTAGTTTATTTTACAAATGACTCAATCTTTTTGAAGTCTATTGATATATCTGGTCTTATTAGAAATACTGATACTCTATTGGAGATATTTGATGAAGTTGTGAATGAAATGTGGGTGAGAAAACATTGTTCAATTCATTACTGACAATGATTCCACTTATAAAGTGGTAGGAAGAAAATAGGTTTAATTCTTTTTTTTGGACTACTTGTGTTGCACCTTACATTGACCTAATGCTGGAGAATATAACGGATCCTAGATATTTTCCTATTTTGATGAGGCTATGTAGAAAGCTAAAAAAGTGACAAAGTTCATCTATAATTGTGCATGTGTATTGAATTTAATGAGAAAGAAATTTACCAATGGTAGGAATTTGTGTCATCCTATTGTGACAAGATTTGCAACGAATTTCTTATCGCTTCAGTCTTTTGTTTCGATGAAGAAAGAGTTAAGACAAATATTTACAAGTGATAAGTGAGTTGCATTTCAGCATGGTAGGTCTAATGCTAAATTGGAAGTTTCCAACATTATACTAGAAGATAGAGAATTTTGGTCTCAATATCAATTTGTTATCTGAGTTTGTGAGTCTTTGATAAGGGTGCTTCGATTAGCTGATAGTGAAGACAAGCTAATAATTGTAATATTTTAAATACTTTGTTCTGTTCTTAATTTTATATTTATATGATGATAATTATCTTTTTTCATATTAATTGTGGTTATTATTTATATGTGAAATATCTGAAAATTATTATTGTTTCATATTAATTATGATTATTATTTATTATTATGATTTTTGGAAACAAGGTTGATGTAAACTTATAAACTATACAGTATAAATGTATAATATGATGGTGAACTATTTTGCAATTTCTAAAAAAATTCAGGGACTATTTTATAAATTTAAAAAATTACCCGAGACGGTACCCAATATTGACTAGTACTAGTATATACCATTAAGGGTGTTCAAGAAAATCCGCGAACCTGTGAACCGGACCTGAATCGCATGAACCGAACCTGTAAATAAGGTTACCGAACCTAAAAAATCAGGTTCATGGTTCAGGTTCAGGTTTCTAACTTGCGGTTCTAGGTTAACCGAACCTAAACC
>JAOTBA010000001.1:3647685-3671619 GCA_025629845.1 Erythroxylum squamatum | reverse complement strand
TGCCACACTCTATTTTCCCATTCATGTTAGTGAGGTATTAGGTATACGTGATTGTATTGGATCTATGTCGCACATGAAACATGCATTTGATATTTTTCGGTATCGAAATCCTTACAGGACAGAATGATGAACTTTTGTTATCTTTGAATCAAATGTTTTGTTTTTAAACTTAGTCGACTAATTCAATAGCGTGGCTTAACCGAGTTTTTAAATTGTTTTTAAACTAGAGTCAAAACTGCAATTAATGCTTGTCCAAGGGAGAGAATGTTGGATAATTTTGTCATTTCTCATATAGTTGGACAATTATTAATTGCATTTTTTGGTTTTTTAATAACTTATTGATTAAGTTACATAATTTGTCCAGATAAAGATAATAAAATGTTCAATAAATGATCTAAAGTAATGGGTCGAAGTCCGGGTGAAAAATAGATGATAATCAGTGTGGACCGGACCCATACTGATCTTGTGATGGAGAAGCTCGGTATGAAAGCTATATATAAGTATTAAGGTCTTCTGCAGTTGTTGATATCAATCGTAAGCATAAAGATTCTCTGACCCGTTAAGAGACTTTATGTTTTTAGAAACCGTAGAAAGACTTTACTCACATCCTAGAGAGCAGTTCCCCTGAAGGTGACAGTAGATTCGCGCTTGTTTTAGCTTCGAAAAGCTCATTCGAAGTTATGGAAATCGAAATCAGGTTTTTTTTAATTTAGACCAGGGTATCCACCGGCGGACCCAATGACTAATTCCTTTGTTGGTTTGTAGGCACCTCACAGAGTAGGATAGCTGGCCCAAAGATTTAAGGAAATCAGGTATTTTTCACATTTCTTTATTTTTTGCTCTTTCACATTCGATCCATAATACGTAACTAAGGTACCCTACATATTACAATATAAGTATATGACTATGACCACCGAGCTAATTGCAATTTGGTCTTTTGATTATCGAGTAAAAGTATCCATTTTTTAAACTGAAAAAGAAAAGGCAAGCTGGACTAAATTTAACAGTGGGCACGAAAGATTCGTTTTGACAAAAGGAAATATGTACTCATTAATTTATCAAGACCTCCTTTTCATCTAGAGTCTAGACTTAGGGTTGTTTTTATCTTTGGCTCTTAAGATTAAAAGGTCAATCATTTCTTAATTGGTCCCTTTCAAATCTTAGCTACCCCCTTCAAATCTTTTGGACCTTTAGATGGGGCAAACGGTGTTTCTTAGTTTACATGAATGTATGAAACTTGGGGCCATTATTAATGAATCCCGTAAAAACTTTGGGAAGAAAGATCCAAATTAGCCTTAAATTTTTCATTAAAAATTTTATTTAACACCTAACAATTTATCAACTAAATTATAAATGCATATACTTCTTAATAAAATATAACATACAACGGGCTCCTATTAAATTAAATAATATATGCTTGTAATTTAATAGATTCTCTTCCAAAACTTGGAAATTTTTATCTACAATCCCTTCCTCGTAGGTCCCTGTGACTGTTTTATAGGCGGAACAGATCTTCTCTTGTGGTTGTGGTTGTGGTTGGATGAAACATGGGTAATTGGATCCGATGATCTCATGTGTTCACGGGCGTAGGGTATACATAAAAGGTCTACTACTCTTATAGCAATCCTAGCTTCGTACCTCGTAAACAATATTGCTATCAGTCTAATCCAATCAACCTATTCCCGTAGCATCTTATCTTCTTCGAGACCTTTACCTCAAATAGAGCGTTAGAACTTACAACAGTATATGTAGTTGTAGGGACAGCATCCTAGAATTGTTGATTGGTTTGTTTGAAGATAAAATGGAATTCCCCCCTTCCGTCTACTGGAGGCCCGTGTATTTCCTGAATCCAACGCATTTCGAAGATTCAAGTCAGACCTGACGGCAGATGATGCGACCGTGACAACATAAGCATCAGTATACAAGTGGGCTTAGCAGGTTGTTTTGCTTTACATAGTATTTAATTACTGTGCGGAGATTTAGTTGAATCAAACGACAGGATATGGCAGGCATATGCTGTACAATAATATTACCAAAAGATCAATACTCATGTATTATTAAAATTGAAAGAAAAGTGCTGATGATAATGAGGAGAATTTAAACTTTAGTGTATTAAGTACTCGCCAAATCTTTTCATTCCTAACTTGTCGTGTCTGGTTCTGCAAATGATAGATTAGCACAGTTGCCAATGCATTTATCTCTGCCACTAAGCATTTATTTAACCATCCTTTCAGTGCCGACCCTACCTATCCAGCTATTTGGTCACGTCTTTAGTTTAGAAAAAGTACAAAATATTAATTTAATAAACCATATTTTGAACTATTAATTTAATAAATCATGTTTTAGATACATAAATGTGTTTAATTATAACTTCATAATTTATTTTAAATTTTAAGATATAACAGAACTTTTAATAAAAAAATGTAAAAATCTCAAAATTTTGGTATTATTTATTGGCATATGCATGATTTTCCAGCATTAAGATATCATGTTGTCTGACTATATATCTGTATATATCCAAAGAAATATGGAAATACAAAGTTCTTGTTCACATGGATATTTCCATATCGTTTTGTCAAAGATAAGAATCTGGATACGAGATTTCTTGGAATTGGATAAGATGTAATAGATGATTGGTACACAGTAATAAACGCACGTATCTGAAAGGAAATGGCATCCATCGACGAAATGATTTTGCAAATCACATGATATAATATACTAAGACATTAACATACGATGCACATTATTCACATCACTCTAAAGATTACCGTAATATTATTTTATATACTTAATCTCAATTATTTGATATAAGAATTTTTTGTGTCCGTTGTTTTGTTCTAATCTTATTTTCACTCTTAAAATAATATTATTTTAAAATAAAAATATGATTAAAATAGAATAACAATACAGAAAATTTTAACTTATAAATAGATGTTAAATAGTAGTCTAACAAAGTTTTAATTAAAATTTATACTTGAATCATACAAATTATAAATTTATAAATTATAATTAAGCATACTTCAAAATTCAAATCGCTAAAAACTTTATAAATCTAAAATTTATTGATCTTTTTTTAATTAGTTTAAATGCAAAATGTTCACGAGTCAACAAAACGCTAGGGTAAGCTTTTTTTTTTAGGGGCATAGTACTCCCTCTGATTTATAATAAGTGTCGTTTTGAAGGGCAAGCTATTGATTATTGTCTTTTTTTTTTTTTGGGAGCCGGCGATTAAAGTCCAACGGATTTTGACGGCGGGGTCCTCCATTGACTGGTTCAGTCAAATCTACTTAGAGGTTTGACCGAACTGTCACGGAACACGAGATATAGATACGTTGGAGCTTGTGCTTTCATTTTTGATGTGAAGATCGCACCAAAGTGGATTTTCAGAATCTCATCGTTATTATGAATACATTTATGAGGATCGATTAATAGCGTTGTCAATCAAACCTCTATTTATGATGTTTGATGTTTGAAGTTCTTGAAAATATGACGCTCTCCTTCTGTTTCCTTAATTGCTAATTTTCGACGGGTAGATCCTTTATGTAGTATTTTAGTTAACTTAATTTGAAACTGTTTATGTAATAGTTTAAAGGGACAGAAAAAGGGGCCTAGGTTTAGGCTAATTTGATTCTTATGGCTTGTAGATCTATTAACTATCATACTGGTTCCTTAATTTGAATCAATTCATTATATATTACATGGGCCACTTTTGATTATTCTAACAATTTCCCGCCCGACTTATGTAAAGATTTGGTAATTCAACAATAAAATTTTAAGTGTACATCATTCTTACTTGAATTTAGAAGATCAGATCATGCTGATCATAAATGATATAACATAATTCTTTCCATGCATTATAAGTAAATTAACTCATCATATTTTAAATGAGTAATACTGTACTTGTTACCTCACAACAATACTTGTGTATATTATAATGTGGATAACAAGTATATGAGTAAAAAATGACTGTAATTGAATTCATAATTGTCAACACAATTCGAGCAAAACAATCATATATATATATATATGCATGTCAGAATATTATGTCAACAAGGACTTCTTTATAATGCTCATCTGTTAACATAACCAACAAATATTTTGGACGATAAGTTTTTAGTTAACGGATCCGCTATCATCAGATGAGTGTTAATATACTCTGTTCCCAATTAAATACATTTATCAGGATCAATTAATAGCACTGTAAATCAAACTTGAATCTATGATGTTTGAAGTTCTTGAAAAAATGATTCATTCCCTCTGTTCTTGTTTCCTTAATTGCTAATTTTTTTATAGTTAAAAACTTTCTATAATATTTCGGTTAATTTAATCTGAAACTGTTTCTGCAATAATTTAAAGGGAGAGGGAAAGGGCTTAGGTTTAGGCCATTTGATTCTTATGACTTATAAACCCATTAACCATCGTTGTGAGTTAATTAGAATCAATCCATTACATATTAAACGGGCACCTTTTATTAATCTAACATATTAAGGAATGAAACTACGTATATATTAACAAGAAAGTTGACTGGCAAGAAAGTACAGATTTGATTTTGAGAGAGAGTGAGAGAGGACACCCTAGATCGACTGAGACAGGTGGGCATTACTATTTTCTATTACTATACTCCGTTGCATTTCTTGACTTTAGATGGTGACGTTATAGTATTTAAGGAAAGCGTTGCTCAAGAGCCAAGAGAGCAGCTCCTCTTCGTTGAATAAAAGTTCCGTTGTTAATTTGTGCCAAAGATTTGAGCTTGCTACTCTGTTGGCTATGTCTAGAAATAGTGTAGCTTCGATCCGGTGGCGTTCGGAGATGATTGATGACATAAGCCTCTCGCTGTCCGGTGATCATGATGACGTTCATGTTTTGGCAGTTGATGATAGCCTTGTTGATCGCAAGGTCATCGAACGGTTGCTAAAGATCTCATCTTGTAAAGGTTTGTGTCTTAATTGTGGGAAATTTTGGATAATGGATTGTGTCTATTTAACTGGGATTCTGATAGAATTTGGTTGTTTGGAGTTTTCAGTGACTGCAGTGGACAGTGGAATCCGAGCTCTTGAATTCCTTGGATTGGATGGAGAGAAAAGGACGTCAGGAGATGGCCTAGACGTAAGTGTTCATTGAATGATTCTTTAGAAACTTAAGCTCCTTTCTGAGTTAAGCCTTTACTGATTTGATGATTTATGGGTTTTACAGGGCCTAAAGGTTGATCTGATCATTACTGACTATTGTATGCCTGGAATGACCGGTTACGAGTTGCTCAAGAAGATCAAGGTTCAAATTTTTGTCATCCCTCAATATTCAAATCTAAACGAACTCATGAATGTAAAAAAATACGTGATGCTAATAGTATTCCCTGCACTCTTGCAGCAATCATCTACTTTCAGAGAAATACCAGTAGTGATCATGTCATCAGAGAACGTCATGGCTCGAATAGACAGGTAGGAGATCAATTTCCCAGAACTTCTCTCTCTCATAACATGAATTGCGACACAGAGTGTCTGAAACTAATTTCTGGGTCATTTGGCTTTGTATTGTTCAGATGTTTGGAGGAGGGAGCAGAGGATTTTATAGTGAAACCTGTGAAACTATCAGACGTGAAAAGAATAAGAGATTACATGGCCACCAGAGATATTAGAGCGAGAAAAGACGAGAAGGGCAGCAACTTTAACAAGAGGGGGAAGTCACACTCACACCATAGTTGTGAATTGTATGATCTTCCTCTGTCACCAGAGTCCAAGTCATCCTAGCCGTTGGCAACACCGTCCATATTGTCATCACCAGTGTCGTGTTCTACGTTGGCGATAGATTCTCTGACCATGAGGCTTAGAATGATTAGTTCCCAATAGATCATTACAGGACCATTTGTTTTTACGAAAGCCCACATTGTAGTATACGCAATTCACCGGTACATCAAACGGTTTTTGTTGGCTCCATTTTTGTCTATATGTGATTTATTGACGTTTTATATGATTGGAAGGACAGTACTGCCCAAGGAAATTGTTGGACTAACTATACCAAGAAACTGTGAACTTCCAGGAATTGGTCCAATGGGATGTCAGTAGTATGTCAAAGAGAATATTGTTAATCCAATTCCTATCTTATGTTCTTTTTTTTTTTGAAAAATTGAAAAAAATTCCGTTGAATTGGATTTGCTACACCACGGCACAATACAAAGTTTGGCCCATTGATTCGTTGACTCTAATTCATTTTCAATGTCTTATTTAATTAAAAAGTTTTGATGTCATGAGTAGAGATTATGTATAGAATATTTGATATCTCAAATTGTTTTCAGGTCGAGGATGGCTCATGTATATCAAATTGGCTTAATGAAAATGGTTTTCTTGGGATTGTTGGACATTGTTGGTCCCTGTGAAGTGGTGATTATCTGTGGGAAGAGTATATGAAATGAGATTGGAAGGATTTAGTTGCTCCCTTCCCTTGAGAAGAGACCGTGAGGTGTGGGTAAGTCAGATTTGGTCTGGCTGCAGTTTTTGGATCTGTCAGGGAGGGATTCAAGTTTTAAAAGTGAATGAGATGTTGTAGCTTGATATAAAATGTCATCCCTATCTTCAAGCAACCCAGATGTACACGGGCTCCCAGATGCTATTGCGGAATAAGCAATTCTGTTTTGTATCAGACATACGTAAATCATATTATCTTTGTAATCTGTTCTGAGCTTTAAGCAGCCTGGCCAGAAGTGTAATCAAATGGATGAGCACGACCACTTTTTTTATATTTGCTTCCCTTTTCTCCTCCCCAAGTTGAAGCCTCCCTTTCTGTTGTTTTTCTCTTTGCTTCTTTTCTTGTAATAGGAAATAGGAAATAATCTCGTATATTAGCTGTATGGTCTTGTATAAGAACTATTAGCTGTCTGGTCTTCTATAGGAACTAGTAGTTGTCTGTATAGGCATAATTTATGCTAAATTAGCTCTTTCTTTTTAGTTATATAATTGTATATATAAGCACGACATCTTAATAAAAAGAGACAAGTTTTCTCTTTTCCAAAACCTTTCATTGCTTCTGAAATATTTTCATGATATCAGAGCTATGAGTGGAAACACAAGTGGTGATGCCTCGACCAAATTGAAAATATCTCCATACTTTCTCCCCACGAATGATATAATCCAGCAAACATTATCACACAAGTTCAACTGAAAGGAGAGAATTACGATGAATGGGCAAGAGCGATAAGAATGGTGCTGCGAGCCAAGAAACAATATGGATTTACTGACAGTTCAATAATGCAACCATCGAACTGTAAAAGTGGGAAAATTTGTAGCAAAAATGATTTTGTGGACACACACAAAACGTCTCATTTGATTTCATATATAAAGGAATTCAAAACATCCAAAGTAGACTTCTGCAACACAACTTTCTTCTGCAATATTATCTATTTTAAGCTAACAACTTTCCTTCCCCCAATATTTCCTATTTAAGCTAAGACAATGCTTCTAGCAGCATAAAACTACAAAACAGAACAACAACAAAACAGAAATTTTGTCCTATTCCATTCTTATGAACAAAACAGCTTTAGACGGACAAACCCAAAAAACTCTCTGCAACAAATCTCTGCTTTCTTTTGTCTCTTTCTCTGCAGCAAATCTCTGCTTTTTCCAGCTTCGACAGCAACAGCAGTAGAGGAGTTTAGGATGCAAATTCATCTTCTCCAACACGAACGACTCATTAGAGATGAAAGATTGGTGAACTATTAACTCGATGATGGTATCATGGATGTTGAATAGAGCACTTTGCAATCAACCATCACATATGAGGAGGTCACAAAAGACCTTTGGGATGACATAAAGGAACGATTTTCTGTGGGGAATGAACCACGCATTCATCAACTTAAATCAGAGCTAGTGGAGTGCAAACAAGGCGGCATGACAATAGTGAATTATTATGGAAAATTAAAGATGATATGGGAAGAATTGGGAAACTATGAGCAAAACCCAATATGCAGGTGTGGAGGCTGTAAATGCAATATTGGTGGGGAATTGGATAAGAAGCGTGAAGAAGAAAAGCTGCATCACTTCCTAATGGGATTAGATTATTCAATTTATGGAACAGTGCGATTTAATATTTTGAGCACTGAGCCACTGCCAAGTCTGAATCGAGCATATGCTATGATTGTTCAAGAAGAACGGGTTCGTAATATAACCCGTGGAAAAGGACAACAGAGTGAACATATGGCCTTTGCTCTCTAAATGGGATCGACTGTAAAAGGACAGACAAAAGTGAAAGATAAATCCACAATTTGCACAAACTGTAGTAAGCCAAGATATAATTTTGACTCATGTTTTCAACTGATTGGTTATTCAGATTGGTGGGGTCAGAGACCAAAAGGCAGCGGACGTGGATGTGGACATGGACAAGCAGGGTCTAAACAGTCAACCACCTTAGGAGAAAGAGGACGCGGTGGACCAATTAGAGCACATGCAACAATTGTGACATTACAAGAAAGCAAGGCAACTGAAGCTGAGATAAAAGGCTTAAGTGGATTGAGTAGTGAGCAGTGGAACACACAGCTTAACTTTCTAAACACCCAAAAGGATGGAAATCAAGGAAGATTGAATGGTATGTGTAACACCATGAAATGGATAATTGATACTGGAGCTTCTTATCACGTGGTAGGAAGCTTCGAATTATTGAGCAACGTGAAAAATACTCATTCTGTCCCAGTTGAATTGCCGGATGGAAAGGAAGTTATGACGGAAAAAGAAGGAACTATAATGATAAATAAAGATCTGAAATTGAACAATGTGTTACATGTTCCTAATTTAAAGTGCAACTTGATTTCTATTTCATAACTTATTGATCGGATGAATTGCACAGTAATGTTCACTAACAAATTTTGTGTAATACAAGACCACAATTCAAGGACGTTGATTGTTGCGGGTGAAAAGCGTGAAGGGTGCTATTACTTTAACGGAATGGAAGGTGTGAAGTATGCTAAATCTTTGACGACGGTACGAAAGAATACCTTTGAAGTTTGACATAAAAGGATGGGACATCCTTCTGATAAGATTGTTATTTTATTGCCAATTGTTGATGCTAGTAGTGATAAACGTGCTAGCTGTGAAGTTTGTCTTCGAGCAAAACAAACTAGAGAAGAGTTTAAGTCTAGCAACAATAAAGCATCCAATGTTTTTGAAATTATTCATTGTGATTTATGGGGTCCTTATAGAATCTCAATGTTTTACGGTGCACATTAATTTTTAATAGTAGTTGATGATTATTTAAGAAGTGTGTGGCTTTACTTGTTGAAAAATAAATTTGAAGCAGGACAAAATCAAATGTGAAAATAGTGTGCATTGATAATGGGACTGAATTTACTTGTTTGAGTGATTATTTCGTGAAGAATAGGATAATACATCAGATATCTTGTGTTGAGACCCCACAACAAATGGAAGAGTGGAACGGAAACATCGGCATATACTTAATGTTGCACATTCACTTCGTTTTCAAGTCAATTTACCTATTGACTTTTGGGGAGAATGTGTACTAATAGCTACATATTTGATTAATAGAACTTCCTCTATGTTGTTGAAAGGGAAAACACCTTATGAACTTTTGTATGGTAAAGTCCCTAATATTCGAGTATTTGGATATTTGGCTTATGCCCATGAACAACGACGAGAAAGAGATAAATTTGCCAGTAAAAGCCGAAAATGTGTGTTTATTGGATATCCTTTCGGAAAGAAAGGATGGAGCATGTATGACATGGAAACAAGTGAAATGTTTGTCTCCAGAGATGTAGTATTTGTGGAGAATCAGTTTTCTTACATGCATAAAACCAGTAACAAAGAAGGAATGATTGAAAAGATTATGAGTGCATCTAGTATAGTTGAAGAAGGTTTAGAAAGTTGTCCTGGCATGATTAGACAAGAAAATGATGAAGGGAATCAAGATGTAACTGAGCCCAATTGTAATACACAAGATCAAGATATTACTGCAGTAAGGGGGTGTGATTGAAACTGAACAAGTTTAGCAACCCAAAGAATTGGTTGGGCGTGGCTATAGAGAGAAACGTGGATCTGTTTTGCCACAAGATTTTGCTCAACACACTCTGAAAGTAATGAGCCCTTCTGCAACGTTACTCGACCATCAACGTCCCTCAGATAGTTTTTTTCCTATTACAGAATATATGAACTATGATAAATTCCCCGTGAATCATCAAGCTTTCTTAGCAGCTATTACTACAAGTGTAGAACCTACTTCTTTTGTTGAGGCTGTCAAAGATGAAAGATGGAGAGAAGTCATGAAGAAAGAAATACAAGCCTTAGAAGATAATGGATGTTATATTTCGTACCTTTCCTGCTGTAGCTACAGCTAAATATTTAGAGCTTCATCAAGCGGATGTGCACATTGCATTCTTACATGGAAACTTACAAGAAGAAGTATACATGTGCATGCCTCCAAGTTTTTATGCCCATAAACTATGATTGGTAAGTCATTTGGAGAAATCTTTGTATAGACTGCGACAGCCTCCTAGGTGTTGGTTTACAAAATTGACTTCCGCTTTACAGAAGTATGGTTTCAGGCAATCTTATTCTGATTACTCTCTTTTTATCTTACAGCGGGATAAGGTACAAATCAATGTTCTTATTTATGTTGATGATATCATTGTGTCTGGTAATGATCATTCCGCTATTCAAATATTTAAGCAATATTTGAGTAGTTGTTTTCATATGAAGGATTTGAGAGTGCTGAAGTATTTCTCGGGCATTGAGGTTAAATGTAGTTCTGAAGTAATTTATTTGTGTCAACACAAATATGCATTGGATATCATTTCAAAAGTTAATTTGCTTGGAGTTAGACTAGTCTCTTTTCCAATCGAACATAATCATAACTTGGCCATGACAACGGGGGATTTTTTACATGATCCAGAATGTTAACGACGTTGGGTAGGATGACTTATTTATCTTTCAGTTACTCGACCTGAATTGTCTTATTGTGTGCATGTTCCAGCTCAGTTTATGCAACAACCTCGAAAAGAACATTGGGATGGTTTGTTGCTTGAAAGGGAGTCCTGGACAAGGCATTTTTCTGAAAGCACAAAGTGATTTACATCTTTCTGCTTGGTGTGACTCTGATTGGGCAAGCTGTCCTCTAATTTGTCGTTCTTTAATTGGAAGGTATATTCAGTTAGGATGTTCTCCCATTTCTTGGAAGACCAAGAAGCAACAAACTATTTCTCGCTCATCGGCTAAAGCAGAGTATCGATCTATGGCAATGACTACTTGTGAATTAAAATGGTTGTAGGGATTATTGTTGGATTTCAACGTCCATCTTTCGAAACACATATGGCTGCATTGTGACAGTCAACCAACTTTGCATATTATGGCCAATCCTGTGTTTCATGAGCGTACTAAGCATATTGAGATCGATTGTCATTTTGTACGTGACGTAATTTAAGACGGTATCATTCGACCAACTTATGTTCTTACTGGTTCTCAGGTGGTTGATATCTTTACTAAAGCATTGGGTGGTCGTCAATTTGCGCATCTTCTTTGCAAGTTGGGCATTCATGATCTGCATGCTCCAACTTGAGGGGGCATAATAGGAAATAGGAAATAATCTCATATATTAGTTGTATGGTCTTGTATATGAACTATTAGTTGTCTGGTCTTATATAGGAACTATTAGTTGTTTGTATACGCATAATTTATGCTAAATTAGCTCCTTCTTTTAGTTCTGTAATTGTATATATAAGCATGATTTCTTAATAAAAAGAGACGAGTTTTCTCTCTTTCAAAACCTTTCATCGCTTCTGAAATATTTTCATCTTGTGTGGGAATTGGGACACAATATGTTTAAAATGTTGTTCAGTTTATAGAAAAGAAAAACATCAAGATATCATTTATATATAGTGTACATAATTCAAAATACTGTAAGAAAATATCATTTATAATCTTTTGGAATTTAGCTAAGGCTTTTTAGCATAAAAGATATAACATTCCATTCATATTATCCAAACAAATCAATGAAAGTATTTTTATACCTATCTTTTAAATTTATTTGAATTTTTCACAATTATAATTGTATACCAAAATTTGCAAAAATATGAGCATTATGTGATGTTTTAATTGTTATAGTAAGATTTTAATATTTTACAAGTTTAAAATAATATTAAGATTTGATTCTTTTTTATGTATGCATGGATAACAAAAATTGTATGCATGGATAACAGAAATATACTTCTTTAAATAATGCTTTTATATATATATATATATATATATATATATATATATATGTATGTATAAATATATATGTACATAAAATAATATGAGACATAGAATAATGATAGGACTTTAATATAATTCTAAAATACGTATAAATTAATATATCAAGCACGTTTGAAGTTAAATTCACTTTTTAGATTGCCATACGAAAGTATTTTTCAAATTAAAGGATTTTAATTTATCTAATCTTAAATATAATTTAGGGTTATAATTTGTGTACATTGATAATAGATTTGGGAACCTAATGGTTCAAATAAAAAGAAAGCGTTGAAGAGAGCAAGTATATTTTAATCAAGTTAGACTTGATTGTAAAGTTTGAGAAACTTTATAATTAAATATGAGACATTTAATAAATAAGAATCAATATGAAATGTTAGATCTTATTTGGACATAATTAGTATCTAATTAGAATTACCTTTGATTCTAATCAAAATTTAACTGAAATTATAATTTAATTTCAATTAAATTACTAAAATATCTAAAACATATTATAAATACGCTTAAGCTCTAATAGAGCTAGTACTCTTTGCCTAATCTTCTTTGTAATAGTTATAGAGTTCTCTCAACTTGTTCTGTCGATACTGTTAAAGGTCGGACACTTGTGCGGCTATAATGGTTGAGATAACCAGTTTCAGAAATGGTTCAAGGGATACGACAAGAATATGATCAAGCTTCGAAATAAGGTACGAATTAAAATTCATATTTTATTATGATTTACGCGTTAATCATTTTCTAGAATTTTAGTGATCTTGGCTTTAAAGAAATCAAATAAAAAAGTTCTGTAATTATTTCGCCACATATAGGATCGAATCCTGACCCAATTTCCCAAACTTGCCTAACCACTTTATGAAGGATAAATATAAAGGCAATTCTAGTGAGTCAGATAATGAACTCTGAATGTATCTATCACCCAAATTGTGTGTATACTTATTGAGTAAAATTTTACTAAAATTTTAAAGTATCAAATTGATTTATAAACGCTTCAAATTTTTTTAGACAAATCAAAAATATTTTCTTGTGATTGATTAATTCTCTTATATTTCATCAAACACTTGTATAGGTAGAATACTTTAACAAAAAGAAATGGCATAATTTAACACAAATTGATGTACAACACCCATATTCTCTCGGACAATGATTGCAGTTATAAAATTTCAAATCCATAATACATTGCTAGACTTAAAAGCAATAATTTCTTAATAGAAACGATTTATCGGAATTAAGATTATGATATTGAAAATTGAACTTAAAAAAAGTAATTGAATTAAGCCATGAAAGGTTAATAAACAAGTTAACTATACATGTACTCTCAAGAAGAGAGTTTTGAAAACAAAGCAGTCTGCTAAGCTATTTAAGCATCCACAAATAAGGGAAAACACAGAACTAGTTACTGCTCCAACTATCAATACATGTAGAATATAAAGATAGCTTATCATAAAAGGTTTTTATGTGAAGTCTAGTGGCATTAATTAACTCTTTAATAAATTGCTCTAGCTTCTTTCCTTATTGCAAAAGATGTGTTTGTTCCTTTCATCCCAAATGTATAACACCAAATTAGATAAAGGAATGCAATAACACCATTTGTAACCTCTTTTAACATGTTATAAATTTAGATTCCAACTAATTATTTATTGTCATTCCTTTAGAGGATTGCTAATGTTGCATTTATGAAGAATTGTTTTCCATGAACCACTGGTGTACTTACATTTGAAAAATTGATGTGAGGCGATCTCCACTTGATTTCTACATAGACTGCACTAGTTTGTTAAGTAGTTAAACTTGCTTTATTTGTCAATGGTGGGTAATTTATCCCTTATGGCTCTCTATAATGTTGTAGCAGCTTTAGGAAGATAGTGTTTGCATTATACCATTTTATATCATGGAACATACATAAGATTCTGTTGTAACAATTTTTTAAATGAAGTGTAACTAAATTCCCATTAACAGCTAGGCACCACCAATTTTTGTCAGGTATAATCTATTGATTTCCATCTGTAGATTTATATCATTTATTCTCATAAGGATCTCATCCGTAAACACCAATGCATTTGCAAGAGTTTGATTATCTGGAATACTTTGCCTCAAACTTAGTAATTCAACTTTATTCTTTAAAGGACAACCTGAAATCTAGTTATCATGTCATAATAGTGAGCTCATCACATTCCTAATTCCTTTCTAATATGAGATATGATTGTGCTTCCTTTTCCCTGATCAGAGGAATTTTCTAAGTATCTTGCCAATATTTTTGTTCACATCTCTTAGAATGGCAAGATGTGTAGCCCAATGTATGTTAATTGAAGATAAATAGTCTTAATTAATTAAGCTCTACTAGCTAAAGATGAAGTTTTCATGCTCCATCTTGTAATTTTAGCTTGTATCTTGTCCCCCAAAGGCTTAAAGCTTCCACAACTCAATTTAGTGTTAGTAATTGGTATACCAAGGTAAGTAAATGGTAAAGATATATCTCTGAACCTAGTTATGTGTTCTATACTATATGTTTCTAATCCTTAGCACTTTTACAGATATGAAAGGAGCATTTATCAATGATAACATGGAGTCCAAAAAGTTTGGTAAAAATTTTGATGGCCTTTATTACAGTTAAATGAGAAGTTTTATCCATTCTACTAAGGATAATTAGATCATCAACAAAGATGAGGTTGATGTTTCCCAATTGTAGTCACTTGGAATGATAGTTGAAATGTTTGGTTCTCTCCACAATCCTTTTCAAAAGTTTGTTGATACCTCTACAAAAATGGCAAATAAATAAGGTGAAGAAGGATCACCTTATCTAATGCCTTTAGAGCTATTAAAGAAGCTTGAGGGCTCTCCATTGATGGGGATGCTAAAAGATGGTATGGTAGCATAGAGTTATCCATTCAATGAAACATTTTGGAAAATATAATATTTTCATGATATTACAAAGAAAGTTCCAGTCAAAATTATCTTAAACTTTCTTTAAATCAATTTTCAAGATACAATTTTTACCCCCTTTTTTCTTGGAATATCCCTTCATAAATTCTTGCATAAGTAGAATATTATCTTCCATCTCTCTGCCTGGTATGTAAGCCCCTTGAGTACTATCCACATGATTGATTAAGATCTCCTTCACTCTTTTTGCCAAAATTTTTGAAACAATTTTGCCGATTGAGTTATAACAAGCTATAGGCCTAAAGTCTCCAAAGTGTTTTTGTTTCACCACCTTTAGGAATGAGTGTTATGAAACTTCCATTGAACTCCTTAAACATCCTTTTTTTTTAAGAATTCATAACAACATTTTATACCATATCTTTGATGAGAAGCCATGTTTTAGTGGAAAAAGAACATATTGAATCCATCAGACCCAGGTGCTTTGTAAGATTCAAGCTTTTGACAATTTGCTCAATTTCTTGTTTGGTTATAGGTTTGGAAAGTATCTCAGCTTCTTGTGGTGTTATACTTCCACACATGATACTTTTTAGCACTTCAACTGAGGATAGTGCATTGGTGGGGGCATTCATATAACTAGAGAAATACTTATAAGTCTTCTGTTTTAGCATGTATGGATTGTATATGATTTGAATGTTAACCATTAATATGGAGATTCTATTTGTAACTTTTTTGAAGATAAGAGATCTGTTAAAGAAAGATTAACTTTTAGTCCCTCCTTTTAGCCACTTAACTCTAGGTCTTTGTCACATCAATGAGTGATCATAGGAAAGAGCCTTTGAGAGATTATACATTGTCTGGTTTTCCTTGTCTAAGAACATACTACAATGCGACTTTTTATACAATCCATGGGATTCAGATCAAAGCTCTTTTAGCTGTAGAAATAAGATGATGTATATTCCAGCATTTTCTCTATGTAATAGCTTAAGATTTTGTTTGATCATATGCATTTTTTTAAATATATTTATACTGCTTAGAGCTCTATACCTCAGCAGTGACTCCTTTCCATACAACATCCTCAAAAATTGAAACATCCATCAAAAAATTATTAAATCTGAGTGGATATCTGAGTCTTATAAATTCTATTGTAGTAATTGTAGGAGATTGGTCTAATAGGTAAGTATTGTGAAACAAGTTGAAGCTATTTGGGAATTGCTGAAACCATTCAAGGCTAGCTAGACTTCTGTTCAATTTTTTCTTGATGAGATCATTTCCTTGTTTAGTGTTGATTCACGTGAAAAATCCTCCCTAAGGCTACATCAGATTAGCAAAGTCCTTACTCCTGACAATGAGTCTTATTTACATGTACCCCTTCTACTTCATCTGATGAAATAATGACATTAAAGTCTCCAATGAGTAATCAGGGTTTCTGAGTATGTGTAGATATCCTTATGATAACATTCTAGAGTTGACTTCTTTGGTAACCACTATTGTGAGCATAAATAAAGAAAATTTGACAAGCAATCTTTGTAGATTTACAAATATCATCAGCATGAATCAATTGATCTGTGATGCATGATGGAAAAAAATTCAACCGAGTTCCTGTTATAGAACACCAAAATTATGGCACAAAGAAGTTTATCAAAATTTGTTATCTCTAGCCACTCATTACTTAGCAATTTCAAAATGTCACAACCAACTTTGATTCTAGATTCCAAAATAGCCAGGAGATTAGGTATATTCTTAATGATAAAGTCTCTAATAAGTAACTTCTTTGCAAAAGTATTAGCTCCTCTGATATTCCAAGTTGCAATCTTCATGTTTTGTATCTTTGAGTAGGTGGTTTCTTTTTCCTACTTGATTTCCCCCTTTGTACTATTTCAAATTCTTTTTCAAATATGTTATTCTCATTATCTTAGTTCTTAGTTTTTTGTTTTGTCTTCTCTAGTTTTTGAGTGTTCATATTTTCTTCTTCTATTCTTCCCTTCTATGTTATTTGGTGTTTCTATTGGTTTATTCACAGTTGAAAATCCTTCTCCCTCTTTCCCTTTAATAATGTAGCTTGCATTATTTCTGCTACCCGTTCTATTTCATTGTTGTGAAGACCTTCTGTTCTACTAATTTCCTCCAATTCATTGTACAATCTAGTCTTAAACAACTTGTCAGTAGGAATCCATCTCATTTTAGCTCCTTCATTTTCAGGTTTCCTAAGTGACTTTCAAACTATCTTCCATAGTTTCAAGTTCATTCAACCTTACAATGGGAATAGAGTTAGGTAATTGAGTCATTGAGCTAACTAGAACACATAATCTTGTAAAATTAATTCTAGATACCTCAGCTTTTGCTTGATCTGTGCAAATAGGTTTGCCAATATAGCTTTAAGATAGCTTAATCCAATTGTTGTCTAATATTTCAAAGAAACTTAATGAATGTTAGAGCTATAAAGGTATGTTTTCTTCCTTAATTTCTTCAATTTTCATTTCAGGTCTCAATAATTTCAACATAATTGATTTGCTTTAGACACGCCAAGAACTAGCCTAAATTACCTTAATAGCTACATCTTTGTTTGTAAACTTGGAAAAGAAAGTATCATCCCTGTTGAAAAGAACATTCACAAGACCGTATTGTTTCCAATTTGTAATTGTCCATTGTTTCATCACAGGAAATGTTATCCTCTTACCAATGAAAAAACCTATTTGTGTAATGTACCATTTATGGCACCTTCCATGAGAACTTCAATGGGAGGTGAAACCATTTGTTTTCTTCAACTCTACTCGGAGGAAAATAGCTCAACTTAGCATAAGGGATGTTGTCACTTGCTACATGTACCCAAGTTTTTTGAGAGGTGGGAAAATGGACACTTATGACTGAGATGACAGGCATATTATAGTTATTTTTCTCCTGAAAACAAGAACTCCTGAACAGAATTGGCACTAGGCTTCAAGGATCAAATATAAACTTGGGTCTCCAAGGCTTTATTTTAGTGGTCTTCTATGTCCACTCCAATTACAACAAACTTAAACATCTGACCGCAATGGAAGTTGCGAGAGGTTAACACCCACACGGGCTTGGCTATCAAGCCCAGTACCGTCAACTTGCAGTTGAACTGGTTTGCCTCAGCTTTATCTTATTTCCCGTTATTTTTGTGTTTTCCCTTTAATTTTCTGCCTACCCTCTCTTCAGACAGATATTTTATGGTGGATACTATTAACATCCACATCAATACCCAACCGTTAAATTTAGAAAGTTGAGGTCAACCTCAATAAGAAGTTTTGTGCTTATCCAACTTGACAGTTCGTCCAAGAATTGCAGATTATTATGCTTCCGAGCAGTACACATGGCACCAAACAAGAAGCCGTAGCCCCACAACAGTCCAGCAGACAGCCAAGGTCCACGCAATTTTCTCATTGTTTTACTATACAAATGCGTCCCATGAGGTAATTAGAGGACGAAGTAATTGACAGGGAGCCAAAAAGAACAGCAGGACAGACCTCTCGCTGTCGGGTTTTTTTTTGGCTGTTTATCTAATCGTCTATTTCTCATGCAGCCATCGAATCCTGATTGCGACCCTTCAAGGCTGGTTGCTGTTATCGCTCGGTGGTCACATGATTGAAGTGGTCCTTGCTTTCCTCCATTTCTATCTCTATCCACTGTTATATGTGGAACCTGCAAACTCGACAAACTGTCTCGCGAATCCTTTATTCTCTTCATAGATACAAAAGACTTTCTACAGTCCAAGCGTCTTCGAGCCCTCCTGCATGTACATAATCCATGTGCATAGCCAAAAACTGAGTCAAATAAATTGATCAAGATCATCACTTTATAGAAGAAGATACTCCTGGGACCAAGACTATCAAGTATGACTACAAACTGAAGCTGATACTTAAAAGAGCGAGTGAACTAAAAATAACTTTTAATTTATTCATATACGTATCTTTCTTGAATGGCTGGTTGGAAACGTTGCTTAAAAGATACTCAGATACATAAACTAGATTCTAGTGCACTACTTGTAAATCAGTATGCAGTTAAAATATGGAATCTGATACAATGATTAATAGTACTTATCCAATGATTAATCTGTTCATCATGGACTATACACAAACGGAACTGGCATGACCTTTTGATGTGCATGTAAAACAGAAACAGCTCAAGATATGGCATACCTTGTCCAAAGGGCTTTTAGACACTTTCCCAGTGTATGGTTACTGTCCTCACCCCTGAGGACAGTGGACAAGGACGGAAATATTGTGTCCAAAATGTCGTTTGCTTGCTGTCTGCTATCATATCTGTCCTTCAGACAGATGGACAAAGACGTTTTTAGCTGTCCAAGATAAAAGTGTGGGACGACAGTGCTTGTCCGTCGGACTGGAAAGGGAAAAGTCCATGCTATCCTCCTAACGTCTCCCACGAACACATATCAGCGGACAAAGCTCGAGTCTCCCACAAACAACCGAACAGGACCGAGTCTGCGTGCGGCTTCATCTCCACTGCGAACACGGTATGAGTTTCTTTTCCTGTACATTCTTCTCTTCTGTGTTGTTGGTAGTGGGTCGAGCTTTGTCCTTCTCAACTCGTCTTCTATCCAACCGGCGTTGTTGGTAGTGGGTCTGAAATAGCATGTTCGTACGAGTGAAAAAGATGAAAGCTTTGTCCTTCTCAACTCGTCTTCTGTGTTGTTGGTAGTGGGTCGAGCTTTGTCCTTCTCAACTCGTCTTCTGTGTTGTTGGTAGTGGGTCGAGCTTGATGACCGTATGAGTGAAAAAGATGAAAGCTTTTCTGTCTATCCGTTGTGTACTGCTCTAAAACACCGCAAATCCATAGATGCTATCAACCCATCTTCTATGATTTCCTACTGTAAACCCTTCGATTCCCAATTGATTGTTAGCCATTACATTCCATGCATCCGTTTTTCACTGATACTAAAATCCCTGTTTGTTAATAATTTCTGGTTTTTGGTTAGGACAAGTAGGACAAACCGCAACCAACAACTCTGCCGCAACAGCTTCTGGTACGTTTCTTTTGCCTTGCTTTTCACTTCTGGTACGTTTCTTTTGCCTTGCAACAGCTTTGCGTAGAAAATCGACTAGTGTTGGTCTTTCTAGTTGTTTATGTCAGTTAGTGGTAACGCACTTTATTCTTGGGGTTTTGAATTGGGAAACTGATGATATTCTCTGATATGTAGGATGAAAATCATGTATGATTTTTATTAACCATCACGTTTCGTATATGACAAACTTTTGAATTGTCTTATGCTTAATATGATAATCCTCTTATATTCAATGTCCTTTACTGCATTTGTTCAAATGAAACATAAGACATGGTTGTTTATAATTTTGAAAAAAGCTTATTAAATTGATGCTTTGGTGGATATGAGACAGAATAACGAAGGTCAATGTGAAAATCAAACTTGGAGCTAAATTGAAAACTGGATTTTATGTGTGAGTTTATGATGACTGTTGTAAGCCGTGTTTGTATGCTAGCAATGCTTTCAACTGCAAGTAGAGGAGGATTGTCCCAGGGCTTGGGCCTTGACTTGAGTTAGAAAAAAAGTTTTGTTCTCCTGGAATTAAGACAATATGAAGGATTCGAGTTATAAATGAGGATGTGTCTGTGTTCTTGTTTATAGAATTGGAAGAACCTGGTCTCTAGTCAACATTTTTTAGGACTTGATTAGGTGATTAGGAGTATAGTTATACTCTTTCATGTGAATTTTGAAAAGTTGCTTATGTTCTTATCAAACTAAAGTTAAAATGTATATAACTTTTGATCTCAAATATCAAATCATACGTAGAACAATTAATCTATATCTTTAATATTTCATAAACATAATTATCTCAAATAGGTAAGAAACTTTTATATGTCTATTGATTTTTATTATTAGAATTTAAGTTATTACATTTTTCATATCTAATACAAAATTGTTCTTGGACTATCATATCTTCCATAATTGAAAATATGAAATGTTATTGTGTATGAACATTATGTCATTTACATACTCCCACTGAAAAGTGTAACTATGCACCTACTGAACTTCATGTCACAATCATCTCTAGACATAAACTTTTCAAAATTCACATGAAAGAGTATAACTATACTCCTACTGAACTTCATGTTACAATTATCTCTATAAAAAACTTTTTAAATTCACATGAAAGAGTATAACAGTTAGCTCGTTCCTATAGATAATTACAAAATTTGAATGTAAAACTTACCATATTAATCTTATCAAAATGTTTCGGCATTCTCAATGCCTAGTTAGTACTTATGTTTAAATACTTAAAAATTTTGATAACCACTCTTACTTGGAGCTATTTTCACACCATTAACAACAAGTACTCGACACAAGCTAGTGTGGTTCTCTAATAATAATAACTTTAGCCTGTTTCATCTTCTAACTTACTATCAAGAACAACTTCAGTACTAAAGTCAGCATGAAGCATGCTATCTGAACCATTACAAACTACTCAATAACCCACTTATTAGTGACCAAAGTCTCTCTGCAGCTAACGTTTTAATTAGTGAGCCGATTACGGTTTCATCAGATGGTGAACATCTTGAAAACTTTTGAATGTTCAATCCAAAGCAATCTTGACTTATTAATATTTTACTCTGATCCCTTGTCAGCAATGCATGATACTGATTTATTTTGTATGAATATAATGTTCAGGTTTAGAACTTAAACTTCCTTATTCTTCATACTATCGTCAAATTGTTTACTGAGTCTTGTTCTCCATTAAAACTTAGAAGATAAATGATATTCTATAATCCAAAGTTGAATCTTAAATTCTAATCCTTCATGCCTTGATGTTATCCTTTAGCCTCTCTCTACTTTCTTTATTGTTGATTTCCCCCCTTCCCTACTCAACTTTCATTTTCTTGTTAACTAGTTTTAACTTTTCTTTGCTGTCTTTCCCGAAGGCTTTCTTTATTCTTTTTCTAATGTGGAGATAGTTGAGAAAGTTGTTGCTTTTCCTAGTACTATGGCATCTCCTCCTCTCCTCTACTTGGCTCCAACTTTGGAAACTCCTCCATACCATTTGCTAATTTACTTCCTATATAACCAAGCTACTACTTCTTTCTAGAATGCCTCTTCAACTCTGACTTTTTCTTCCTCTCGTTATAATCCCTCCAAACTCTAAAATTTCTCACGTCTTCCTAACATTACTTTTTACCTTAACTTCATTGTCTAGAGTGCGTCTCCCTTTTAGGATATCTCTTGCTTGCTTTCATCATACTCTTTCTCTCTTGTTGATTAGTATTATGGTACAACTACTATTGTAGTGCTTAATAATCCATCTTTGAAAACAACTTATGAGCATTTTAGGACTTTTATTCCTTCTGCCCCTTCTTTAAACCTGCTTAGAAAATCTTGGAATCAAGTGATTAGGGATTATAAATGGTTTGGGAATATAAACCAAGAGCTAAACCTTAGATACATTTCCCGAGAAAGTGCTCAACTTCCACTATTATTTCTCCCTTCTAGCAATGCTTAATACTGCAGAAACCAAATGAAATTATCAATATAGAAGCAGACCACTGAATTCCAATGGTGTGATTATGACTTCCTAATCGGCAATTGCTTTCTTGATGATGTCTTCATCATTTATTACACAGGAACATATATTTGTGTTCCGTGAATTGAGTTAAACACTTATGAGATGACAGACAGCTTTGTATTTGTTTCTATATATATATATAAATGTAGGTAGTCTGAACAATATTTTAATAATGTAGTTGATGATCATTATATGGATTTCTCTGCGCAGATATTTCTGCTTACAATATTGGCACCGTATGGATAGAGATCTGATGTTTAAGTGTTTGGCTTTGTTTGAGCTTTTGAATGGGCAAATGAATATGCTGAGAATGTTACTGTTGTTATTTTTGTATGTTTATACAAAAAAATGTCGTAGAAGTGACAATGCTCAAGGTTGTCGGGCATTAACAGTACCACACAGACAAGCCAATATCTATCGGATTTTGCACGAGGGTGATAGGAATAGTCAGTGGGATTTAAGGATGGACAATAATGCATTTACATTGTTATGTCAAATGCTTCAAGGCCATGGTAGGTTAAGGGATAATGGCCATGTGCCCATTGAGGAAAAAGTCTTAATCTTCCTCAGAATATTAGCACAAAATGAATCTAATCGAGTATTACAAGTTCGGTTTCTGAGGTCAGGCGAAACAATAAGTAGAGCCTTCCATAGTGTGTTGAAAGCTGTTATCAGGCTTCGACGACTGTTGCTTGTGAAGCCAATACCCATCCCAGAGGATTGCACAGACCATAGATGGAAATGGTTTAAGGTTAGTGACATTATGTAGCCACAGTTCATTGCCTCATTTTACTGAATGTCATTGGTTAACGAGACTATTTGGTTGTTGCAATCTTAAACATAGGGTTGCCTAGGTGCGCTGGATGGGACTTATTTAGACATCATAGTTCCAAAAGCAGACAAACCCAGATACAGAGGAAGGAAAGGGAGGATATGCACTAATGTTTTAGGAGTCTGTGATAAGGACTTAAATTTTGTTTATGTCCTCGCTGGATGGGAGGGATCCGCAGCGGATTCAAGGATTCTCCATGATGCTGTGAGTAGGCCTCATGGTCTCCAAGTTCCACGGGGTATGTAAGATGCCAATAGTTAGAAATTGTCAATGTGCTTTTTGGAGTGTTGATCACAGCAACATTTTAGTGATTGTGTTTGTTCCTTATAGGAAATTATTACTTAGTAGATGCTGGCTATACCAATGGTCCTGGTTTTCTTGCACCTTATAGAGGCACAAGATACCATATTCAAGAGTGGGCAAGAGATGGAAGGGCACC
>JAOTBA010000001.1:3622445-3635136 GCA_025629845.1 Erythroxylum squamatum | reverse complement strand
CTGTTCAAATCAACCATTACTGTCGAATCCCATTGATCTGCAAGCATCGGAAACTATTCCACGATACAATAAAAAAAACCCCACAAACAATCCCATTTGACGAATCAACAAAGACGGACACATCCAAGAAACAGAGAAGAAGACAGACACATCCCACAAACATAATCTTTTTCCGACCCAAGCCAAGGAACAGAGAAGAAGAAGACTATTCACATCCATTGCAACCAGACAAACCTCGAGACGAAGCTGTTGGGGAAGAAGGGCCGTGTGCGAGAGACAACGTGCGACGGTTATGGGTCGACAGAAAGAGGACTGATGGGGTTATGGGTCGAGAACGGACGAGGCCACAGTTCGACGATTGAGGGAGACGCAGGTGAGCCGGAGGACAGACCACAAATGAGAGAGAGGCAGGGGCTAATTTCGACAACGGCTCAGCTATTGTTTCGGAGACAGAGACAGAATGTCCCTTGTCCTCCGGTTTGGAGGTGGACAAAAATTCTTGTCTCTGTCTCCCGGGGACAGATGACAAAAAGCCCGAGACAGGAACCAAACAGCTGGGGGTGACAGGATTTTATTGTCCTGTGCTCTGTCCCCGGTGACGGGGACAACAACCAAACGGGGGGTTATCAGTTATAAACTGCTAACAACCCAATGTTCTATCAACAAAGAAGAATCAAAGAGAGAGAATGGAGTAAATATCTCGAGGTTTTCGTGACCGATCAAAGCTGAGTTGTTGAGAGGCAGTGTGAAGACTGGAGAAGACTAGGTATTTAAAGCAACTATCAAGATATGAAAAGATTTTATAGCGAATAGTTTAAGATAGGTTCACCAAGCAGTGACAGAGGAGAATCGGAAAATGGAAGAGTGATTTTGATTCTTTCTTTACTGGCCAAAAGTTTTTGTGAAAGACATTTCCAGAGAGAGTAAGTTAAAGGAGAAAGCATTCTCTTGAAGGAGGTCCAGGTTACCGTCAGATACATTAACGCTTAAGAGAATAAGATATTCTCTTTGCATTTCTTTGTTTCACTCTTAGCTTTGTTCAATCCATCTCTGGCCTGCTAGATCTATTCATAGTTAGTACCATTTTCTTTCGATATGCTTTTCGATATACGTAAAACGGTGCTTCAATGAAAAGTTAACCTTACTTTCGTTTTCCTTGTAGCTTGTGCTTTTCTGAGATGATATTCGTGTTTTGATCTGTCAAGTGAATGGTTTTGTTTTTTTCATTTTTTTCACGATTTGGTTGTTTTCGAAGTTTTCTCTCGAATCTTGTCGTGGTTAGATCTGTCACTACATAGTGTTTGCGACCTATATTTATGTTCGATTTGTCCTCTGTGGTTTTTGAATTTTCCAGATATCGAAGTTTTGGTTTGAGGATTTCTAGGTTTCTTTGGATTTTCCTTTTCCTTTCTTTTTGAATTGTTTCTTTGATCGTCAGTTGTTGGTTGGGTTATTTAGGGTTCAAACCTTCTCGGGGTTTCTTTTGATTGCTGGTTCTTCTGTGGTTTAATATCAAGATTTGATTTTTACATATGGGGTTGGGTTAGAAATGAAATGTTATGAAAATAATATGCTCCCTCGTAACCTTGAAGATCTTCAAGTCCTCAGGTTTGTTTTTTGCCTTTTGGGTACTTTTGTTTTCTGTGAATATGCTAATGGTACATCTCTTCAGCTTAAACTAGTAAAGTTTCCTTTTTGTTGTTATCGTTTATGGGTCTTGCTTCAAATCCCCTTTGATCTTTGCATTCTCAAGATGCTGCGTCTTCACTGGGATTTTCTGGTTTATGGATTCGTTTTCCTTTCATTGTCTGTTGAAATCCGATAATTTTTATTTTTTTCTTTTTTTGTGTGTGTATGATTTCAACTTTATGCGACTGATTTCTAGATTTCTCTTTAATCCTGTTATTCTATGTAGCTCTCTTTCATTTCTTTCTTTGCATGGTTTTATTGCGATACTATGTAAGTGTTCGATGAAAAAATACCCCATGTCATGCATAGTTGGATCAAGGTCATAGGTATGTGTTTATTTTCGGTAATGTGCAAAAATTAATGTTGCTTGCACTTCTATCACCGACGCCACTATCATTCACTGCTAGTAGGTTTCCCATGATCATCTACCCAGGTATGTGTTTTACCCATTCCCCAGCTGCTCTCTGTGGTCCTTTAAGTGGAAATAAGCACCTGTTATTATTATTATTATTAGTGTTATCCTTTTATTGAGTTTCTTTTTAGTAGTAGTTTTATCATCATCATCATCATCATCATTATTATTAATATTTTTTATTATTATTATCCTTATGTATTTATGGTAATTTTATTTACTTAAATATATTGCGTGCCATGTTTTTTACTTATTTACTCTTTTAACCTGCATCACTATTTTCCTGTCACATCTGCATGTGGGTCTACAGGAAACAGTCTCTCTACTATGTAGGGGTAAGGCTGCGTACTATCAAACCTCTCCAGACCTTGCTTCACTGCGAAACTTCAGATTGGGTGTGATGATGTTAAAGGTGACTCCATAATGAGTAAGTCTCATGTTAAGAAAAGAGTGTGGAGATCGGTTGACCAAATAACAAGAAATAGAGACTGCCTCAGCCCAAAAATCACATCGATGCCATAAGCCAACGTTGGAGATCATACAATAAGCTCTCTCTAGAAGAGTCATGTTCATCCATTCCGTAAAAGCATTTTGTTGAGGTTTCCCAACTATTGTCTTATGTCTGGCTATACCATGATCTGAGCAGAACTGAGTGACGCCACCATTAGAAAACTCTAACCCATTTTCCATTATAAGCTTCTTAACATTTTTCCTGTTGATTCTCAATAACATTTTCTTACCTTTTAAACATAGAGAGGGCTTCATCTTTTTACCTTAAGAAATAAACCTAAACTTTACGAGAAAAAATCATCAATAATATGCATGAAATATCTTTTTCCTCTTAATGAAGGAACTTTGGCAGGTCCCCATACATCATAATATAAACAGTCAAGAATGCCTTTAGTATGATGAGTTGCAGTAAAGAAACTAACTCTTTTTTTTCAAAAATATAATATTCACAAAACTCCAACTTACCGATGTCTTGATCTACAAAAAGACATTTTTTGCTTAGAAGTTTCATGCCTTTCTTGCTCATATGGCCCAAGCACATGTGCCATAATTTAGTGACGTTAGAATTAGGCATAAGAGAAGAAATAAGTGCAAAACATGTCACAGTTAAACCTTGCAAGACATAAAGATTAAAATTTTCCTTGATATATATAGCTTTTAATGATGAAGTTTTGTCAAGTATAGAGGAGACAAAAATTGTAAAAGAGATATGAGATCATCTCATAAATCTGGACAAAGTGAAATCACTCTACAATAAAATTTTCCTTAAGAAGAAACTTTATACTCTTAAGATGTCATAATATAATTTAGTTATCGAGCACATTAATAATTGATCACTCTATTCTTTCAATGCACCTTGTTATGTTATAGAATAAAGTCGCATGAACATGCCCAACTTTTACTTTAAAGTCTACCTTATTCATATGATTAAGTCATCATCAACTTAACCAATAATCTTCTTACAAACTACTTGGGCTTTGATGACATTGTACTTATGTTTCTAAAGGAAGAAATTTGACACAAGAGAAGGGAAGATAAGCAATTTGGTTTATAATAATTTGAAGCTTTAACAGTGACAAGAGGGAGATCAACGGAATGTGACTCAAGTGGGAAACAAAATCACAGTAGATCAAAATCAAGAAGTAAGAAGAATTTAAAATATTGTAACTGAAAGGTTACTTGTAAAAGATTATTAGAATTTAAATAAGAAAAATTCCAGTCCTCAAGGCAATTTCATAAGTTCTTTAATGATAGAAATTGCTCTGCATTGTGAAGTAGCAATAATAATCGAAACTACAAAGTCACTACTTGATGTCTAGTATTTTGACTCAAGAGCTACTTTTCATATGACTTAGAAAAGAGAATTGTTCCATCACTATAATCCTATCTCATGAGGATTTGTGTACAATTGTGATGATTTCCTATAAGGTTGTTGGTATTAGAACCTTAAAGTTGAAAATATATGATGGTACAATTCGTACTCTTCGAAAAGTACAAAATATAGAGGGATAAATAAAAAATTGATATCTCTAGTACAACTACAAAATCTTGGGTGCAAAATAGAAATTGGCAACAAATTTTGAAGATAATTGAGGTGCACTTATACTTATGAAGGGAGAAAAGATAGGTACAAACTTGTGTAAGTTAAAGGGAGAGACATTTTTAAAAGCAAAATCGTCAGTCACTTTAAATAATCTAACTGAGAAATATTAAATATTATGGTATTAAAAACTTGAATATATATCTAAACAACAAATAAAGATCCTTGTTAAGAAAAAGCTACTCCCTGGGCTTACAGAGATATTACAACCCTTTTGTTAGCACCATGTTATAAGTAATGTTATGCAAAATTTAACACATCAAATGCAAAAGTAAGGTTGTTCTTGAATTAGTTAACTATGATATGTGGGAAGTATAAGTTCTATACTTGGGAGGACCAAAGTACTTGTATTTCTTTCATTGATGATTATTCTAGGAGGTGCTGTGTGTATCCTATCAAGAGGAAAGTGGATATGTTCCTATTCTTCAAAGTTTTCAAAGCACTTGTTAAGCTTGATTTTAGTAAAAAAGATCAAGTTCTTAAAGATATATAACAGAAGAAAATATATTGGAAATGAATTTAATGCATTATGTAAAAAAGAAGGCATCAACAGATAGTTTACTGTGACATTATACTCCTCAACAAACAGAGAAACAGAGATGGTGAATAAAACTCTATTAGAAAGAACAAGAGCAATGTTGAGAGCTACAGGCCTAAATATGGCTTTTTGGGTAAAAGCTACCAATGTCGCTTGTTACATGGTAAATCAAGTTTCATCAACTACGATTGAATTTGAAGACATCAATGGAGATGTGAAATGGGAAGCCAATGGATTATTCCAGCCTTGATATGTTTGGAAGTCCTATATATATGATGTATATTCCTTAAAAATCACAAAGTTGGATCCGAAATCCAAAAACATGCTTATTTTTATAATATGCTGATGGAGTGAATGAGTATCACTTATTGGATTCCACTGCCCATAAGGTCATTATAAAAGGGGATGTCACCTTTGTAGAAGATAAATTACAAAGAGAAGAAAAAGACATCAATACTTTGCAAAGAAGTTCAAATTATATATTTTTTGTTTCTCTTTATATTTTAGTTAAAATTTTTGTTTTAAATTATTATTGATAAAAATGAATTACTATTTTTATCCTTGAAAAATACTAAAATTGTTTGATCTCACTAATAAATTATATTTGTCAAAATTTAAGTTTTTTATCTCTTTATAATTTAGTTGAAAATTTTTAAATTGTTATTGTTAAAAAATAATTATTATTTTTATCATGAATTTGTTTAATAAATCAAATTATTAATTAATATATATAACTAATTTTACTTAAGATAATTTAAGAATGTGATAAAAATTAATATTTAAACTATAAAGAAGTATGTTTAAAAGACATTAAAGTTAGAATAAAATTAGAAATCTTTCCATTGACTTTCTTTAAATATAATTCAAATTTTATTAATATTTAAATAAATAATAATATAGAAATATTTTTATTTGTATTATCACTTTAAGTATTTCGTTAGATTCAATCTTATTTTAAATTATTAGATTTATTATTAGTTTATTATATAGTAATAAGTATTATTAGTGCATTTTTATTTGAATAATGTATTTTATTTTATTTTATTTTTATTTATTCTTATAATTTTTACTTTTTATTTATTATGTATCAATTTTTTAGTAGTTTAGTACTAATTGAATCTTTAAACCTTAAACTTTTTTTTTTTTTTTGGGATTGATTATCTGGTATGACCTTTAAAACATTGGTTATTATCGTGTGGAAATGTCTCATACATCACACGCAAGTTAAAAAATTGCACTAGGATAAGGAACTCGCAAGTTAAATACTGTTTTCTTCCGTTTTAATTCTAAAAAAAAAAAGTTAAATACTGGAGAACGCGAGGACTTACCTCTCTTGTACTTACTACTGATCATATTCTCTTGAGTAGGGATGGCAAGGGTCAGCCCTGGCCAATGTTTTTAAAATAAAATTTTTAAAATTAAAAATATATAATAACATATTTTTTAATTAAATTCGGGTTTGAACTATTTAATTTCAGATTTACTCGAAATTTAACTTTTTAAAGTAAAATAATATTTTTTAAAATAATTAAATCTCAAATCAATCTCAACTTAGATTTAACCTGGTTCATTGAGGAGAGCTAAATTGGGCTAAAAGTTGGGATCCTACTCCTTTAAAGTTAGGATATAGCTGCTCTACCTCCATAAAAGCCGAGTTAGAACCGCCGAGATCTTGACTGATTTGGAAGATGAATCAAGTGTTAAAGCTTTAAACTAATTCAGACAGCATTGACGATTGTTAAAAATAATGTTCAGGTTTCTGTTGAACCATGCAATAAGGAAGAGACAAGTATCGTTAGTTAATGATATGTCAGAGAAACCTTGAAGTGCCAAAAATCTAAGGTCTACGGCCTAAGAAGCTCCCCCCACAATCTGCCAGAAGATGAACACAAATTCGGCAACAAACGATACTTGACGGACATAATTTTCATTCCATGGGGCCGATGTCTTAGAAACTGCAATTCTTATCGTTGTGATAAAACTGATGAAGGTAGAACAAGAAACTAATTAACCCTGTATTCCACAAGGCAATGGGAATCATTTAATGACAGCCATACAATATTACAATCTCCGTTTCTTTGAAGAAAACTACAAAAAAATCGAATGTAATAATCTGCCCTGTTTGCTTGAAAGGAATCAGATTTCTACACAATCGAAACTTCAAAACCAAATAACGGTCAGGACGAGATACCATCTTCACCGAATTTATTGAATTATTGTTTTCAGATAATTGGATGTCAAAAAATTTCAGCACAAACTTAAAGTCATGGAAGCACAGCCCTAACTTCTTTCCTATCGGGTCCAAACGCCTGCAATGAAAATATCATGAATGACAACCATCAGTGGGAAGATCCCAGGCTTAAATTATGATATAATGTTCAACAACAAACGTAATTATGTCATTGATGTTCATATGTAGGATGGCTCACAATTTGGAAGATGCGAACAAAACAGATGCATTGAGTAAGAGATGACATTTATTACCTCAACCCCTAGGCCTTTAACATACACATCCGTGAACAGTCCAGAAGGATCTGGCATTGGACTTTCCTGTAAAAATAAACGAAAATTGTACATGGTCAAAAAGGGAGTCCAGACATAAAGATCGATCAACACCAAATAGTTTGCAAGTGATCTGCTTAAAAGTTGATTCAAGAAACAAGAATGCCAATCATTCAGAACTTTTATGAAAGATATTTCCTACCTTCGCTTGAGCAATGGCATCATCTACTTCTTTTCTTATTTCTTTCTCCATGTCCTGAAAAATATGACAACCACAATTTCGTAAACTTATTTCACTTAATATCCCATCGTCAACCAACTTTCTTCCCCATGTAATAGAAAGTTACTTATCTACTATAGGTTATAGTAACCAAAAAAAGATGTGCCTCAAAGCAAAAAGTAGAAGATGTACAGAAGCCATCTTTAAGTTCCAGGTTAACTGAGTTACCTTCAGCTCTTTCTCAGTGGCTAGATCATGGGCTAACAACAACTTTCTTACTCTCTCAATTGGATCACGCTCCTGAAGATACAGAAAAATAGACATATTCATATGGAAGATCCTAAATAGTGAAAGGTTTGCCTTTTAAGAGCAGAGAGGCAAGGGAAAATCCAATAACCTGTCTCACACCACTGATCTCATCTCGTGTGCGATAGGTGCTCCCAGGATCTGACATAGAGTGACCGTGATACCTATAGGTATCCATTTCAAGTATCTGACTCAAGCATCAAAGATTATGATAAGGAAGTCCTCATATAATTCAAGAAGAAACTTTGCATAAAGTGGAAATATGTCCATATATTCAACCAGATACAAGCCAAAAAAATTTCAGCAGTGTGATAAACAATAGCACAGAAGGATGTCAAGCACACAAATAACAAAAATAGCCTATGAAAATTTGATCAAGTAATGTATACTTCCATAATCCTACTGAATGCAATAAACAGACGAGCAGTCATCATGACTGCTCCTTAACTTGCTAAACTATGTTACCCTTAACATGCGTCTACTAAAGGATAACCTTCTCCTTCATGCCTTAAGGAGTTTATACATGTATCATATACATACAAATTTATGTGATTTTGTATGAATTATATATATGCATATTTATGTGACGACACAATTTTCAACCAAGCGAGGAGTTCTTGAAGTTTTCTTAAGGACGCAAGTTTGTCTTATGTCTATTAGATGAAAAAAAGAAAAGAGGCAGATAAAAGATGAAGCAACGTATTGAATAAAAACAAATTTGGTTTCATAACATTACAAACTCCTTAGTATCTTCTGTAATCTAGAAAAATATATGGTTAGAGACTCTCTTGATAGCTTCTATAGACAAACCAATCCCAATGTATGAAATAAAATTCAAGCACCATCAGATCAAGAACTCTAAAGCGCCCCTGGTTGACCTAGTCAATATGCAAATCAACAAATGGAGCATGTCAGAATCTACCAGCTAAAGATGAAAAAGAGGTATTCAAGTTGTGCCATATTCATCAATACTGATCAGTATCCTTATGTATTATGATCAATGAAGGAGAATGACTGGGAGATATTAAGTAATTAGCTTACCTTCATAAGACATGATTGATCCTTCATCATATCAGACAGTAATGAATATAATGACAACGAATCTATAACACTATTTAAACACACACTGAATGAGTTCAAGCTTGAGATTAATCATATGAAACAAAATTAACCATCTAAAAGATCTCAGTTCAAGGACATTAACATATTAGCTAGGCAATGAAAGACCAAACTCAAATAAGATGCAGAAGAAATATAAGTTCAAGGAATACTAGGACTCCATCTATGCAGAGAAGAAAGTAAAGTTCAAGGTCTCAAAGCCAATCTGTGTACCAAGAGGTAAGATCCAAATCACAAAACCAACATGCTCCAGGGGAGAGTTTGGAAACTTGCACAAACATATCAAGCAGAGAACTCAAAACTCACAATGGGTCCGTGTCTTAGAACATGCTCCTTGGCAAATTTGCATGCTTGTTTTACAGCAAGGGCATCCATGCCATCTACCTGTTACAGAGAAAAGAAATGAAGTCCATGCATAGACTTTACATACTAATATAACCGTTTAGTCCCAAGTTCAATGTTGCAAGGAAGGGTACATCATATCGGATGATCTATTGGATCAGAAGGGTACAAGTACAACCAGACGAAAAAATAACTACAAAATGAGAAAAATACCTTTCTTCATGGTTTACTTGCTATCTACTAGAGGGAAAAGAATTGGAAAGATCTCATGTGAGAACTTCAAGATGAAGTAACAGAGACAGAAGTAGCAAATAACTACTATAAGAAGAAATCACATGCTGAGTCTGCCATATTGCTATTACAAGCAAACGTCAAAGTTTTTTTCACTAAGAGCAGATTAAGCAAGCAAGGATTAGATTCCCATTGCCAAATCAGGACGTTCATCATAGCCATATTTTAATCTCTTTACATTAAACTATCAGTTATATTTTTCTCACTAATTTAAGATCACGATGACCTTGCAGCTAGTCTCATACCAACCTAACAAATAGATGGCAGAACAAACCATCGCTTAATCCTCTCTGTCAACATGGAAACTATAAAAGCCTTGGAATACCAGAATTATAAAATCTTGAGAACTTATACCTTCCCGATAACCAAACAACCAACATTGAACAATATGAATGGACAAAAAGAAAAAACAAAAAAAAAAACTCACCTTTAATCCAGGAACATAATCTCCACGCTGATAATAGGACGGATTCTTAGCAGCTCTCCACTCAGCCGTTCCCATCCCATCTGTCCAAACACATTACACTCAAAGACCATTCACACAGACCAACAAGAAACATAAAGAGCAGACAAAGGATTCAAACTTTCACTCTAATTATTACAGTGATTGTTCTCGCAGACCAAAATGACAGGCAGATCCCAAAGAGCCGAGATATTAAGAGCCTCAAACAACTGCCCCTGATTGGCAGCACCATCACCATACAAAGCAAACGTCACCGTTTCCTCCTTATTATACTTCTGGGCGAAAGCAATTCCACATCCCAACGGTACTTGAGCTCCAACAATCCCATGACCTCCATAAAACCTCGACTCCTTCTTGTAAAAATGCATCGACCCACCTTTCCCCTTGGAGCATCCGACTTGTCGTCCCATAAGCTCTCCAAAAACCTCCAATAACGTCCCTCCACGAGCTAAAAACGTACAGTGGTCTCTGTAAGCGGTTATGATACCATCCTTCTTCGTGACAGCCGCTTCCATTCCGACGGCGACTGCCTCTTGGCCGTCGTAGAGATGGCAGAAACCGCGAATGAGCTTGGCCTTGTAGAGAGAATCCGCCGCGATCTCCATGCGACGCATTGTCGCCATGTCGCGGAAGAACGAGAGAAGCTCCTGAGGGTTGGTCTCAACGGAACGTGACGGAGGCTCGCATTTGTGGGAAGTGAACGGAACGGAGGTCTCGATGCTAAGCGGATCGGTTGAGGTGGCGATCAGATGCCGGAGGATCCCGGCGGCGGAGATGGTTTTGAGGAGTCTGGATCTGGAAGAAGAAGTGAGGTGCGAGAGAGCCATGTTGATCGGAGGCGAGTTAGGCGTGATCGGTGACGGCCTTTTAAAGCCTACGACTTGTCGTTCACTTGGTTAATTGTAAAGGGGTTAGGTGTAGCTACTACTTACTAGTGGTTCACTTGGTTCGTATTATTCTCGTTACTAACCGTTTTCGTTACTGCGGTTAGCTTTGGTTCTTTACATTTGGCACTAGTAATCTGGTTGCTTTTTATTTTTTAATTAGAAAAATTCTAATATTTTTCTTTTTAATGTTGTATTCTTAAACTCTTGTCATCCTCTGCGTCCTCTTCAGCTCTTGTACAGTCAATGAATGACTATTTCAAACTCCTCCATCGTCTTCGACCTCCCAGTTCCTGCTTCTTTTAACTTATTGCATATCCTATCTTCTCTTATCTCTTTAACTACGAACTTCTTCCTGTTATCAAGATTCTTAATTATACACATTTGAGCACTGTTTCAAGTCCACTACAATAAGAGAATTGATGCCTTCTAATAGCTAGTATGGATGGATAGAGAGGAGCACATGATGACACACAAAAATAGAAACAAAAAAATTGATGGATGGAGGGATGGAGAGGAGCGCAGGGTGACACACATAAACGGATGGATGAATGGATAGAGAGAGGCACATGGTGGCACAAGGAAACAGATAAATGGATGGAGAGGGACACACGGTAGCACACGAAAACAGGAACAACCACCTTGTGCCGCCATTAGAAACCGTGCGCTTAAAGTCTTACGCACCACTTGTCTCCTCTTTCATCTTTCCCACGTGCTAGGTGTAGAGCCTTATTTACGCGTACAGGATCAAACGTGAAAAACTGAAAATGAATAAACGAAGAAAAATGAGAAATACACCTGTTTTACTTTCCATAACTTTAAGCAAGCTTTTCGGTGCCAAAACTTTTGTGTTTTCACGACGAGCTTTATAAAAGTCGATCACTGGGATGTCGTTAATATTTTTCTGTAACTTTCTTAACACTTGAACCTCTTGATGGGTCACAGAATCCAAAAATTCAGGATTTGCTCAAGTAGCTGCAGGAGACCTTAAGATTATATATATAGCATCCATATCGGGTTTCTATATCGCAAGCCTAATACATGTTCGGCCTGCACTAATTAGGATCCATTTTTTCGCTGTACCTTAGCCAATTAAACTAAATCCTTTATCGGGCTACTTTATTATCTTTTAACTGGATCAAATTCGATTCGCTTAATCGTAAATTTTTTAAAACCATAAAATTGTAATTCATTGTTGTCCAATATCTAAAAAATTTCTAACATTATCCCCTTTGGACAATAATTAATTACAGCAGTTGTAACAATTATAAAAACCAGTACAAAAAAATGATTTAAGCCAAATCAATGTATAGGTTGACCAAGTTTAACAAAACATTTGATTCTAAGATAATGAAAGTTTATCATTCCTTCCTGTATGGCTTTTGATATCTGAAAATAGCAAATACATGCATCATGTGTAACACAAATCTAATACAATCATTCATATCTAATACCTCACTAACATGAACAAGAAAATGAAGTGTGACAAACTAGGATAATACCTGTATGATCTAAAATGTATCATCTTTCCGTTTGTAGGTCTCAATTTCTCTAAACTTTATGCTAAGTAGTAATAGAGAAATTTGTTTTCTTTTATCGAATACTAAACTGCATTAGAGAAAACTCGTATGGGATTAAACACTTATATCTCTCTATGTCATATCAAAATCAATTGATTTACACGTATTCGTATGTGTCCTAATTGTTGGATCGCGTATGGCCAGAATATTCAAAATATACTGCGGAAAAGACCATACAACAACGTGAAGTATAACCGAAAACACCAAGGATGTACGAAAATACCTTATTGTCGTG
>JAOTBA010000001.1:3579738-3599889 GCA_025629845.1 Erythroxylum squamatum | reverse complement strand
AATTGTCCTCATAAAAGTTATACAGAAATTGATATCAAATGATGACAAAGTACTGGCAATTTGCAAATTATGAAAGTTCGATATGAGGAACCAAATTAAGCACAAAAATCATTAATAAGGAGTCAACAACTGCATAAACAGTTAATAAAACGAGGCCAATTTATAGTATAAACTTGGATCAATCACCTTTACTTAACAAATTGGGACAAAATGTTCAGGATTGCATTTGTTTTTATTTTTATTTAAGATTAATTTGAGTGGACCAATTTCACCTCCGTGGGAGATGACCCTGAATAATCAACTACATGTACCTCGTATACTTGCGAGTAAGATAACCTAGGTATTTTTAGAACTTATTTTAGCACAACAATGGTGCCATTACCTAAGTTGTGTGCCAAACTTAAGATGGAAGTGTGACAATTGATGAGATAATGATCATCCCCTTCTATAGTTTTGATTTCTTATTCCTATTATTTCTTTAGGATTATTGTATTTTTCATCAATAATGTAATATGCATAGTATATTAACATAAACTAGGATTCTCAGTAGAAGTCTTTCATCTCTAACAAGACAATCTACTTATTTAAAATCCAAACTCAAAGCCCCACAGTATGTATTCTGGGTGAATGTTATGGTTCTTCTTATTATTGGGTAAGGTTTGACGTTCCTTTTGTAACAATCCATGTTTTATGTTTCCTTTTGAAGAAACTCAAATGTCTCCTTTGTTAATGGATAACGTAGTTTGAATCTAAAAGTGGTGATGTTGTTTAAAGGAAAGAATGGAAATAAGCACTGCAGTTGGCTCCACTACTTAAGTTGTGTGCCACCGCAAGATGGAAGTGCGACAACCGATGAGTTAATGATCATTCATTTCTATAGTTTCAATTTCTTAATCCTATAATTTTTCTAAGATTGTTGTATTTTTCTTCCATAATGTAACATGCATAATATATCAACATAAACTAGGATTCTCTGTGGACAGCTTCCATCTCTATCAAGACAGTCTGCTGGTGTTCATGTAGAATCCAAACACAAGGCCTACCTGTTTGTCTTCTGGGTGATTTTTGTGGTTATTCTTATTATTGAGTAAGGTTTGATGTTCCCTTTGTGACAGCCCATGTTTTATGTTTCCTTTTGAAGAAACTCAATGTGTTATCAGAAAATCGATGACAGTCTGGTAAAGATTCTGTTAGCTTCTAAACATTCCGCTGCCTTGAGTCAGAAGCCTTAACGGGGAATGAAGAGTAAGAGTGTGTGAGTGAAGTGGGAGTCCTAAAAGGCGAGAGCAGTAAGACCCGTGTGGCCTAGTGAGGGCGTTGAGGGGTGTAAGTCTCCGATATCTGGACGGTCTACGTAGTGATACACACTTCCAATCCGACTTTGGGTGAGTCGATGTCTTCAGCCAGTGAGTGGTTAGATGAAGCATAACCTAGTGAGGGTTATCTAGTGTTAACCTAGTGAGGGTTAGCCAGTCAGGTCAGATTCCCTGTGTCTACGTACTGACGGTGCTCCTGACCTCAGGACTAGTACGCTCCGCGTGGTATAATTTGCCGGTTGAAATGAAAGAATAGCTCCAAAAGACCCCACCTGTCTGACAAAATTCTGAGCACGTCCATTTTTAAATACTAACAGCACATAAAAAAAAAAGATTAATGAATTAGTGTGCATCTAGCAATAAATGCTCAGTGGCACCATGTCAGAAGCCTGATACATCGAAGGGAGAAGATTTGCGTTTAACTATCAATAGGCTGAGAAATCTAAGGGAGAAGACAAGTGATGGGCCGTACGAAAACTTTAGCACAGTTTTCGACTACTGCGCCTGTAGTCAAATCATCTCCTTCTCCTACCAACATACTGGTTCTGGCTGAACAAGAGCCCTATACAGGGCTTCGTAGATGATCACCAGCTAGCTTTGTCCGTATCAATGTCACCCAAAACCTAACTTTGCAGATCATTAATTAGAATTTCAATCATATTTAAATTAATTACAATTAAATAAAATTACTTTATATTTATTAATATTAATTACTATTAAATGAATATGATCAAAATTTAAAAATTAATTAAAATAAATCAGATAAATTACTTTATATTTATTGATATTAATTACTATTAAATGAATACGACCAAAATTTAAAAATTAATTAAAATAAGTCACATCGCGCCAGACACAATAAAACTCACGCTCTCAATAAAAAAATAAGGTACACATTATATCAATAATAATGTTAAACATAACAAATAAATATTTCACCCTTTCTAAATTTTTATCCACTCAAAAATTAATTTAAATGTTTTTCAAATATTAAGATTTATTATAAATGCTTTAAAATATTAAATTTTAATTTATATTTTGATAAAATGCACTTTTTACCCCAAAAAAAAACTATATACCTCGCCCTCCTGTCAAATTTTGTAAATTTATTCAAGTCACCGACCAAGCGCTTATGACTTATCAACATCTATTACTATATTCTATTGCCTGATTTTGTAAATGAGTGGAAAATGAAAAATGATTATTAAGATATTGATTAATTGAATTAACAAGTTTGTATTACATCAGATGTCATGTCACCTCACCTCTATTTACATGACAAATAAATAATAGCTGCACTGTATTACTGTCGGGGGAGTCTCTTCCTCTTTCCCTTGTTGGGGAGAACTATAAAAGGTTAACATACAAAATCATTTCAACTCACCATCTACATTGAGATGCCTGCAATGCAAGACCTTACAGGCATCTCAATGTAGCTTGCCCTTTCCTGCTTTCTTGTAAATAACTCAATATTAGAATAATGGAACCCGAGAGTAGGCCTAAGCTATATGCAACAAAGATATAGCGATTAGGATTTTGGGGGTGTTGAGGCTAGGAAGAAATTATATACCAATGCCAAGGAATACCAAATACTCCATGTCGAGTGTAGAGGCACATTATTGACTAGACAGCCATCTTTGAAACCGCTGTACTCTTTTAGAAGCTCTTGGCAGGTCGTGGCATGAGCTACTCTTTGGTAAATCTTTCCTTTTCTTCAGAAAGAGGAAGTCTTCTGTATCTAAAACGTAGGATACCTGTCATGTTCAAATCATGAATCAATTAACAACAGCTTGAAATAGAGCATTAGATGTGCTTTAATCGACAACAAAAGCATCTTCCAGTTTATAGAGATGACAAATTTGATACCTTGGATGAATTACAAGCTATCTTGCATTCCAAACCATTAAAAACTTGAAAATTTTCCATGGCTTGATATTCATCGCCACTCAAATGTCTGCATTTGTTCCTGCAAACAACATGATTTATTAGCCATAGCTACTTTTAACATAATAGCATATATTTGTCATTGAGTCTGCACCTTTTCATGAAAACCCTTGACCTCTCTTTTCTGTCAAGGACAACAGAGAGGAAGTCGTTGTACAGATAAGCCGCAAAATAGGGATCCATTGAAACAGCAGCAACTTCAGGCTTGTCATGCCCAAAGTCCATTAGCTGAATGGATAAGCTGGTAGGCGCAGAAGACTGCAACAGAGATGATATTATTGTGTTTGCAGCACAAGTAACAGCGACCAAGCTAAATTCAGAGAAAATTTCGTTGGGGAAAATAAATGGAAACAAAGTACGAAAAACATACACATTCTATACGATATATATTCTCATCATGAAGAAGAACACGAGCATTTTCATGATAAACAATATCGATAAATCTTCCTGGTTTCCTTGAGTTTTCATAAGCATATAGTTGAAGCAGTTTATTGTCCATCTCATCAGCTGCCACTGTTTGGAGCTGAGAAAATTTCACAAAATAACTTACGGTAAAGTTAGAGAAAATGGTGCGCCTGCAGAGCGCGGAATGATTAAAATGCTAAATTAACTCTTGAATGCTTTACCTGTTTGACAAGTTTAAATATCAGCTTGTCCAATGTGAAGAGAACATATGACTGCGTACCGATAAGAGCCCGACAATCATCCTCAAATTTCATATTATCAGAAGAACCATCAAGTAAACTGTAAAGTGCACTCATGAACCTGTAAAGACCACTAAAAGTTAATATGGACTATATTGATCATGTCTATATTATAAAAGCAAAGTTTCCAATGATAGATCACCTAGCATAACGATCAGTAGGACCTGTATCATTTGAAGATCGCCATTTCCCTTCAGTAGATGATGAATTAATCCTGGCTGATTGTATTCTCTCATACAATGTCTAAGCAAATTTGACAAAGAAAAAATATCGAGTTGATGAAAATAGCCACGCCGAAAGTGATGCACATACTTCATGTTTAAAATAGAACACGATATAGGAAATCTTACTTGATGAAGCCTAAAAAGGACATAGAAAGAATCATTTCCATAGAAAACTCGTGATCCCTTATCTATTTCATGTAATGCTGAAGGGACATGCTTCGCTAGAGGCTTAACATTTAGCAGAAAGCGTTCAGAAAATGGTAAGACTGCCCCTTCTCCTTCTACATCATGGGCATCTGCCATTCCCTCCACCTCACCTTCACTCTCAGCTTTATTATCATGCTCATCATGGTCTCCATCTTCCTCGTGCTCTTCCCTAGAGCAATCTTCTCCATCACCAGACTTGCTTCCGGAAACATCACCGTTCTCAGAGGCATTCTCACTCTCCTCTGATGACCTTTGAGCACTTTCATCACCTTCATCATCAGCATCATTTTCCCCTCCCGCCTCAGCACATGTTTCTTCTTCTGCATGTGATGTTTGATATTGCCTAGTAATTATATGATCCTTTGTTTTATGCACTGCCTCCAATTCAGTTTCTCCATGAACTGCAAAATTGTCCTCGAAATCTCCATTAGGAGATAATTCACCTTCTTCTCTTTCAATCTTAAATTGTGGAACAGAATCATCATTATATCTGTTAATCTTCAAACCATCTTGTGTCACTCCATTAGCGCATATAACTGGTCTTGAAGGATCACCAACCTGCAAGATCAATTTTGTCATGTTCCATCTGTACTTAGTAAGATTGAATCCAAAACTTAACACTTTCTGTCCTGAGAAGTTGAGTCTTGTCTGATAAAAGGGAGTATTTCTTTGCAATTGTAGTTTCACTATTGATTCAAGATACTAGCAAGACAACTACCTTAAGAACAAATACAATTCACAAACATTTCAGTCTAAAACTTTAGGATATATCATGGTCCGCTGGCTTCTTTAGTTTATGTGTTATCATGGTCCGCTGGCTTCTTTAGTTTTTTTAATTTTAAGGAAAAATAAGTTACAGCTAAGTAACATAAATGACAGTGCTATACCTCCACTGAAGGCAGGCTTTCATTAATTGATCCTAATCCAAACCCACCATCGACAGAGCCATTGCACGGTCTTGAAGGAGTTGCACCAAGCCCTTCCAACCAAAAAGTTGAACCTCAGGACTATAGCCATAGGCTTTTTGAGACCAAATTAAAACCACAAATTGAAATAACAGCTGGATGACGGGGAACTAGATTAGAGAAAAATGAAACATGTGATTTTATGTCGAAAGCACTCATCAAACCTGATTCCATGTTTGTTCTTCCATTACTTAGCTCTGCACCAGAGACAAGTGATACATTTGAATTGACTAACCGTTCACTGGAAGTAGATAGTTTACCAACACCTGACATTTCATCAGCCACAGCTACATTACTCTGTACCTTATCCTGTTGCAGTGTCCTGTAGAAAGTCTCACTCTTACGAACTCCTCGATCTGCATGAGAACCATTTTCTTTAACACCATGATCACCATTTATCAGCCAAGCTTTGGAAGAACGTGATTGCTCAGGTAGGATACTTTCATCTTTACTTCTACAAGGATTAGTATGTTTGGAGTTTAAAATTGTAGCATTGTCAGCACTAGGGCTTCCTTCACTCTCTCCACTTTTAGAGGAGTGATTCTTAGCCTTCAGAACATCTTCAGTGTCCTCAGCACCCTGAGGCCGAGGAGGAACACCAAGCATGGGCTCCAAAAATGTAGTCCAAATCTTCATCACTTTATTTAACTGTTCAGTTGAACACACTTCTCCACATGAATATTTAATGAGCTGATATATATTCTCGTGAGTGTCACCATCTGGGTAATCAAATTCCAAATTTGGTATAATGGGTCGTCTATTTCCAGCAGCAAAAGCGAGAAGTGCATCATCTTCCTTGCGCTTCTTTTCACTTATCTCCTTGATCTCTGCTAACAAAGCTGTAATACACAAAGCATTGCAAGCAATCTGAGAAAACAAAATATAGTGCAATAAAAAATCCAGTTGCACAAGGCAACCATGTCTAGAATGCATATCTGCATCAGTCCGTTCCTTTTTTGAGGAAAAAAAATGAGCAAGGATGAAAGTACACACAAAAATTAGCTTTTACTAAACATAATACAGTTAAGGTATTTCTGATTTAATACAAAGGATGATATGTTATACACATTATGACCTTCATGCAAACAAATTAACCAGGCATCAATTACCCTTGTGCTTTCCAAAATATAAACGCCATAGTAGAGTCTCATACAGGTATTTATGAAACCAAATGCAAGAATCAACTTACCTTTAATGCCCAGACTCTTACTATCTTGTTGTTTGAAATAAAAACTACGATGGTCCAGTGACTTGTGATAGTTTTTAGAATAAATTTCGGCCCAAACTTTGTTGAAATCAGCACGACACCTAGCCCATTCTTCTTGTTTCTGCTTCAAGCGAGTTAAGATAACTGGTAAAGCAAGCGAAGTATTTTTCCTCAATACATCTATCACATCAAGCCCATGATCACCATATAAACGTTCAATACACCTCAGATTCAGAGCTACAGAGAAGAAAAAGAATCTGATCAGAAGCTAACAAAAATGGATATACTAATAATACCAAGACATCATTCCTCTTCTAACCGGTTAAGTGTTCCTCAATACAAATGGGGCCATCTGTTTCTATAGTATTGTTGTTTATCTTTTCTAATAATTCTTCCACACGCTTTGTTGCTACATTTGCCGATTCTAACAACATGTCCAGCTCAAACCTGACAACCAAAAGACCATTAAATCTTGTCAAAGACGGTACTAAATGATTGAAAAATTAACACGGAGGCAATTTTTGTAAAGAAATGGTACATATTGTAACAAATTCATCATGTAATCTTTCTAAAAGAGTAATCTTACGACAGGCAGCAAACCAAAGGAAGAAAATCTCTAGCATTTAAAGTTAAAATAAAACATCAAGTATAGCATGAACATATGAGCTAAAACGAAGAACCAAAATAAAGTATGAAAATCGAAGGCAAGCTTCAACCTGTCATCTTCACATCGGAACAAGCTTTCTTCATACTGGTTTTTACGCATGTGCTTAAACGAGTAATCTTCACTTCCTGATGTGACAGACACCCAATAATCATTCAGTACTTCAACACCAAGTTCTGTTCTTTGACTTGCTGACTGTACGGGATACTGTCATGAAACAATCATAACAGTCACATGCATCCAGATATTAGTAAAGGGATCAGTTTAGGGATTGTATCAACATTAATGGACAAGTAAAGAGTTACATACATTCTTTGGCAGAAGCCTATAACTAGGTGTACAACGCTCACAATTGGATAAGTCAAGTTCATTAATGGGCTTTGACAGATACTTGTCCTTGCTGGGAAACAAAGTCATTTTATGACTTCCTGTATCTTTATTGTCAAGGGGCCTTTCACAAGTTTCGTGGTCTCTATCTTTAGTTATTTCAGTCCTTTCACGATCCCAATCTCTATCCCTTTCGTTCACTGGTCTGAGTAAATTACCTGCTTGCAAAAGGAAACTTGAATAAGAACTTGGCCAGCAATAACCAGGATGCAATATTTCAAATTCAAAAACACTCTTCTAGGTGGTTCAACAATTTGAAACATGAGTTAAGAACCATTTGAACCACATCAAACTCCGTGCAAGTTGGAATGACAGAATCTTGGTTCAGGTGATATCTCTGTAAGTAAATTCATGTGCTTGTGTGTATGAACGTGCGAGTATGTAATGACATATATTTATACCATGAGTGTCCTACATTGCAGGACATACATATACAACCAAATGTAATATCCTTCAAATACCTTATCAAAGCCCGAAAATGAGAAATCAAACAAATTTGATCATTACGAAAAAGACAAAGCAAACTAGCTTGTTTCAGAAACCAGAAGATTAACTTGCCAGTTCTATTTTTTTGTTTATTCCATAAAGTGGTGAATGTCAAATCTCATATTAGATAGAAAAGAAGAGGTGATAGCGTATATAATCCTATAAGAAATGACTACTAATCAACTCATATATCTACTTTTGGGCATGTACTTCTATCACGCTTGAAATGAAGTTGTTCGTCAACATGCATTTAGGCTGTTTCAAATACCTCCAGAGCAAACCTCCACTAATACAATTTTCAATTGTGGACAAATCAAGCGGAAGTTAGTAGCCATATAACACCCAGGAATGACAAAGGTAAGAGATAGTATCGACAATATGGCCATGAACAAGGAGCAGCTCCTGGTAGCCTTTTAGTCGAATCATATAAGAATTAATCAGGCCTACAACAAAAAAAGAGAAGATTTTGGATATGAATTTGGATGCCTTGATGAGGACAGAAGGATTTGAGGAGGAAATATTGTGACATCTCACAAATGGGTATGAGTCAAACGTCACATTATAAAGAAAAGAATAGGTGAAGGGTATATAAGCCTATAGGAAATTACGACTAATCAATTCTCAACTAGCTAATTTTGGGCATGTGGTTCTATTAAGCCCAAAACTGAGTTGTTATTGAGCCAGTTTGACCTTGAGCTATTCATTAGCCTTGTATCTTTCAACTCAATCATCTACCTTGTGTTTGACAACAAAGACCCGTTTATATCCAACCATTTTCTTTTCTGTTAGAAGGGTAACAAGCTTCCATGTCTCATTGTTTGCTTAATATTTCATCTCTTTAATAAGCCTTCGAACCTTTATAGTAAACATTATAGACTTAGCTACCTTAACTTTTTTTTTCCTCACGAACAACAATCTATGCACTAGTGTTTATACAAGTAATTTAATGCAATATCCAATTGGAGTCTAGGAAGGTGTGAAAGTCATCATACCATTGTCAATCCTCAAAATTTTAACCTTGGCATCAATTTGAGTACCTATCATTTTATGAAGAGTTAATTACATTCGACCCTCCTGCGGTTTGAAAATCTTCAATTCAATACTTATATTTTTAAACATTATCACCTACTCCATGAGAAATTGTTTAGCTATCACACAACCTATTATGTCATATTCCATTAGTTTTCCATCCATTCATATCTCTAGAATGACGTCGTAGTGAAACTTAAGAATCCAATACCACGACGTTTTGGGTAACGAATAGATAAATATACAGAATATGACTGACGAGGTTGTATGATAACTAAATAATACTATAAGGGTAACTAAATATGAGGATTGAAATGAAAAAAGACTAAACTATAAGAGACCTTGTGTATTGGACCATTTTTATGGAATAGTTAAAGACATAAAAACACTTAATTCTCAGTTTTCATCATGTAAACCCAAGTTAACCTAGTACCACACTGAAGTAACAAAACATATAAAATCTAATAATGAGAGGTTTGAGTAGGCCCAACACATCTCAATGTATAGTTCTAAAAGGAATAACGATCTTATTATTGATCAAAGGATAAATACTTCTTATATTTTTAGCAAATTCACAAGCATCACAAATAAATGCTCAAACTTGTAATGTTAAAAAAATTAGGATAGATCCTTGTAACGCAAAAAAATGTACGTCCTAATTGCTTGCATTCTTAAAGACTCCCAAAAAAGGTTTTTGTTTTGTCAAGGTGTAGAGTATCTCCACCACCTTGTCTAATTACCAATTGTTTTCTCTAATTTTAGATCCTGAATGACATAATGAGTAGGGAAATTTTGAATATTAAAGCCAAGTGCTCTAATTCATGGATAGAAAATTAACATGAAAATTTGAACATATAGAGCAAAAGATAGGTCCATAGAAGGTATACACTTAATAGAACCTATACCCAATACAAGGGTTATAGATCCATCGGCTATACAAATACTATCTAATTCAAATATGGAGAATAGATCAAAAAATTTATGATAGAAACCTATCATATCTCTATTTGCTCCAGAATCAACAACCTAGGAATTATTATAATTATCAATGGTGGTCAGATTTGCTTCAATAAAATCAGAGGAATGATCTTCCTCCAGGTCTAAATGGCCTGGATTGGGCAGTGGTTGGAACTTGAGTGGGCTTTCTTTAAGTTAAAATATGGGGACTCTAAGACCTACAGAACAATGTTGGAAGTGGTCTCCAACATAGATTCTTTGACGCTTAAATCAAATACAGGCTTGTAAGTCCATTGATAATGAAGGCATGATCTGAGTACCTTGCTTTGGATTTGTGCTCTTCCCTTCATACCACGAACAAGGAACTAGGAAGACCATACACTCTGTGTAATCTAAGAGTGCCAGCTAAGATGATTTGAGGATTTGGAGCTCTTATGCTTTATGGGCGTGAAGTATATTTTTGTGTATATCAGGATGCAATTTTGGTTGTAAAGAATCAAGCTAAGGAAAAGGTGCCTAAAGGTTTGTACCTCTTCATTAGAAAAATTCATAATTTTTCTTGTTTGGTGCTTCAACAACTTCAAGGAAATATGTTTATGTAACAATCTAAGTCTAAACTAGCTAAATAACAATCCCATTTCGAGCTTGTATCGAACCACTTGCTTGGAAAGAGTTAGTTCGAAGTTGATTAGTAGTCAGACACGATTACTATTAACAATGGTCATACAATAATAGATCTAATCGAAATTTAAGAAAAAGAAAACAAACAAAATCACTTACTTTTACTCACAACATCGGCAAGTAAACCCTCTGCATAACAAATGCTGATTAGATAATGTTGATGATGCTAGATTAATTAGAGAAAAAAACTCCCCACATAGACAGAAAATTACCATTTTTCTCACAGCGTGCAAAAAATTCATTGAAGCCATCAATAAGATCTGGATACCTTCCAAGTAAATCACCAACCTGAGAAAATACAACACCCAATGGTGGTTCAGTACCATCGACTAACTTTCTGAAATTTCATCAAAAGGAAGAGAATCTAACAAGCATTTCAAATTTTGTGCTGAAAGAAGTGGAATTAATTTGTTTCCATGAAATAAAGAAGGAATTTCTAGATTACGCACCAGAAGTAGAGAAATTATTCACTCATTGTTACTTAAATAAAGGATCCTACCAAGAATGAAACTCTAACGTTTCATGTCTAATTACCACAAGAATGAAACTCTAAAGGTAAAAGGGTTGTTTTCCTAAAAAAACTCCTAGATAGTAAAACCCAAAACTCTTGTCCGCATACATTACCCAGATTTTATCACCAAATTAACTCCCAATATCAACAAATGTGTTAACAAGTATAGTATTTCCTTTTGTTAATTTATTTGTTTGCGTGAATAGTAAACACAATCACCATACCAAAGACAGCAACTCTGATCGTTTGATAATTTCCTCAGTATAGAGATGAAGACACCTTAAAAATTCTTGGTAATCTTCAAGCTTATGCAATTTCTCTTTCACTTTCGCACAGAAAGCAAGCTCTTGGCTTACTGCACCTGCCATACCATGAACCTAGCATCAATTTGAGGAAATATATGCACTCAAGACTCTAAATAACTATATGGGGAAAAACATGAAACAAGTCTCACAGCCACCACAACAGACAGGACCGTCCCTAATACTTTAATTCACTGAGATGGTGAACAGCATTGATCAATTCCATTTATTTCTGTAATGTAAAGTAAGGACAACACAAAACTCACTTTTCAAAGAATTTTTATCATCATAAAGTGATGATGCAGGGTGCATTCCAAAATTTTCATCTCCATCCCTGCCGTGATAATCAGCAGTGTGAGCAGACTTCGGTTTGTGAGAAAGTCGTTGCACGTCGAAGCCTCGATTGTCATCATGCTCATAATCTCTATCACTATGTTCTCTCCAATCATCTCTTCTATCCCTTTCCCTCTCACCATGTCTCCTCTGCTCTTTTTCTGACCTCTTTATAACTCTATCATGATCTGAATCGGGACGATCAACACTATAGTCACGATCGGCAGGGGACATTGTAGTTCTTTCCTTCTGACAATTAATGAGGAAATACTACATAAGCTGGTTGATCAATATGAAATTAGAAGCAGCTGAAAAGAAAGGAAAAACCTTGTCAACATGCGTCTGACGCATTGTGGGCATGGGGGAGCTCCTATCATGGTAAATAAAATTCCTACCAGATGGAGCATAATGAGTTGAGGCTGTGGCTGAAGAATCAGGAAGAAAATGTGTGAACTCTTTTAGAAGATCGTCATGGCCTTGGAAAAGTGCAGAAACCTGCAACAGGGAGCAATTCAACTTCAAACGCAGTTGTCCAAGAAGTAAATGTCTACAGATACTAAGAAACAGAAGCCAGAAGTAACCAATCAGAGAAGTAGGTTGTGAGAAGATTCCATGTAAATACCTCCTGGTAAACCTCAGTGATAGACTTATTTTCCTTTCTGTACATGTTCAAAATGTCTAAAAATGATTTATAAACGTGATCATCACCTTGAAACCTAGTCTGGAAAAGACAATTCAAATGTCAAATCATGGAAAATGAAATTGAAGTAAATCTATAACTCAGGTACAAAATAGTGGTTCAACCTTAATTTTGTTCACAAAATTAATTGCTTCTTCAAATTCAACAGGCTTTTTCTGCGGAGGCTCTTCATCCTCTGGAGGGAGAGTGATCTCATATCCCTTTGGTAAGAAGGTATTGAAACCCAGAATTAGGCTGCGATGCCCTTTAAACAAGTCTTTCACCCTTGCTATGACACCAGCAGTGTCAATTCTGTGACCAAGATAACAGAGGTAAGTTTCATCAAAAAGTGTTTTGCTTCCCGAATTCACATATAAAATGAAAACAGTTACCACTGTGATCAAATTTGGATACAAACCTTTGGGCTTTGAAATCCTTCATGACTTCCAGAAAGTCATCATATTTCTCCCTTTTGTCTTGAAATATGTCTTTCACAGCCTTAAGATATGACAAGGCATCATTTGTTGTAAGTTTCTGCGCACTTGTTCCTCCCCCTCCTTGCCCCAAACTTCATTACAAACAAAGAACATTACAAGATAAATAATAATATATTTTCCAAAAAAAACATAATTTAAAAAACAGAGCAAAAACAAGTTAAGGACAAACATCATCAACTATAATACCCAGCTCAAGTGAAGCCTTGTCCTTTGTAGTATCCTTTTACATGCATCTATTTTAACATATATTAATTTCAAAAAAAAGATCAGTACCATTGTTGGTACCAAAGGTTTCTTAAATGTCCTTCAAAAACAAATCAAATTCTATTGAGCATGACAACCATGCATATTTGATCTTCCCTCACAGGTCAAACATGGCAGAGATACCTCAAAATTTGACAGATACATTAAACAAACTAATAAAAACCACTAATTAAATTATCAGAAGCACTTGAACGGTTAACAGATAGTCAGAACGGTGACTAGAAGATCCTGACGTGAGTTAATGAACGTTAACTTCAATAATCAAACAAACATTAAGACTATAAGTTAGATGACCAGTGAATCGGGTAAAAGGCCGAATTGAGAATCATGAGAAAAGATATGAAGAAATTTGAATATCTTACGTTTCTCCTTTAGAAGAAAGCACAGGCCTTTTAACTTGAGAGGCCATATACACATCGTCTCTTGACCTCTTCATATTCATAACGAAAGCCAAAACGACCTACAAGACAGAAACAGAAAAAAAAAAAAAAAAAAAAAAAAGTAGACACTTTCTCTCCCTCTCTCTATATCCTCAACGGTGAAAAGATCATGCTTCACGAACTCCAAATTTAAGCCCCAAGATAAGAACCTGAAATCAATAATACCGCCCCATTTAAACATAAGCAAGAAACACACCAAGCAGATCTACAAGATACAAACTTCAAAACCTCGAAACCAAGAATTCAAACCCAAAAACTAATCCAACTCTAAGCAGACAGATCAACCAGGTAACAGGAAAAATTCCCACAAAAATCTGTTTTCAACTTTTCTAACCAAGTAAATTGCATTACTTGAAACAGAAGCAAAGCTTGAGAATTTTCATCAATCAGGTTAGAAAAAGATAAACAAAGCAGATAAAATCGAAATTTTACGGACAGAAAAACAGGTAGAGATCATTCTGTACAGGATGAATTACCAAACGAAAATTCAAGCAAAAAAGAAAAAAGACATAAAACTTTCCAAATGGCGATGTAGAATCATGAGAACTTGTAAACAACCTTGTGATGGTGATAAATGGAGCAGTCTTTCAATGGAGTTTGTAGTCTAATAGAAACAGAGGGATAATAGAGGAGGATGATACAATTTTATTAATGTGCGGTCGTCTTGTTCTTGATGTTAAGAAGAACGAGATTAAAACACCAACTCAAAGTCACAAACACTAAAATGAAGAGTGGAAAAAGCAATTAAGACGGCTGTTAGGCGGTCATCTTCTGGATTTGTTACCGGCTATAGGCAGTGAATTTCGTTCCTTTTGCTTACAAAATTAGGTCCCTTTCTTTCTACTGGATGAGGAGGATCTTATTAAGAAGGGCTTAGAGATGGGATAAATTAGTGGAGATGATGCACAATTTAATTTTATATGGAACTTCTTAGTCTGAAATAGATTTATGTTCTGTATAAGCTTCTTGGTGATTTTAGGGATCGGAGAAGTTTGGGAAATTTGTTGGGTTTGTACTGGAGATTGAAGTGCCAATTTTCCAAAAGATGGTTATTTTGATTTTGCTTACCATCTAAATTTCAAACAGTTGAGATGAGAGAATGAATTAGCTAAGAACAAAAAGTTTTAATCATCTGAAAGTGTAGGTTAGTTGATAATGTTGGATAGTTGAAGAACAAAATTTGAGTTGGGGTGAAATGGTCTGGCCCAACTCTTGTTTGTTGGAGCCCGGACCTAGCCCCAGTCTATATTTGATTTATTGTCTCCGGCCTGAGTCCAACCAGACTTTGCTCCACTAAAACCTTTTTTAACTACAAGTATAAAATGATATCGTTTTGTTTAAAGAAGGTTGAACATTGGGTCGAAATAGCCTGAGCATGAGCCCAATTTGAGACGTCGGTTTGTTTTAAAGGGTTGAACATCGAGCCTAAGTAGCCCGAGCATGAGCCCAATTTGAGCAATATCCAACGTTGAGCAGCTAAGTCTTGGGTTGGGTCACTAAGTTGGAACCTAAGCCCAAAGGCCATTCTTGGGAAAGTATTACTTGAATTATGTTATATCCGTTAAGAAAATGGAGATCTGAAGCCTCAAATGTGTATGAGTTCTGGGCCTGTTACCGATAGCTTTTTGGACCTCTAGCTCTACCTACATACATGCCCATCAACTCTTTTTAACTGTATATGCCCCCTATCTTTCATCTTTTGTTGTTTCTCTCTCTCTCTCTCTCTCTAAAACGGTTAACAAAGATGTCATCGCCAGTTTATACCTTATAAGCAATGACTTGATTATAGATTTTATTATATAATCAATTAAAATATTATTTATCTTATTTAATTAACTAACATATAAGATAAAGTTCAAGAAATAAATATTATACGAATAGAATTATAATGAGATTATAATTAGTATTATATTTATATTGTTCATAACTTCTTTCTTACGAAAGAAATAATTGATCTGATTAACTAAAAGTATAAAGATAAGCGAGGGCTTGTTTATTTCAATTTCAATTTTTTGGTTTTGTATTTTTATTTTTAAATTTAGTAAAAGATGTTTGCTTGAGCTTTTGGCTTTTGTTTTTTGATTTAGTTTTTTCAATTTTCATAACTTATAAAAACTATTTAAAAAGTGGTTTATGTTTTATGTTTAAATTTTTCATAATTTGTTTACTATAAGTTAAATATATATTCTTTAATTATTTAATTTTAATTATTAATAAGAATTATAAAGAATTTAACTTAATTTAATTATTATTTTAATTTAATTTTTGTTATTAAATTAAAATTAATTTAATTTAAATTTAAAATAAATTATAAATTATAAATATATAAATTTCAAATCAAAATTATTAAAAATAAATAAAAATTTAATCATTAAATTATTTATTTTGATAAGATATAATAATTTTACTAATAATATATCAATAAATATTATATAAGATATTAAAATAAATTTCATTAATTAAAAATAATTTATCTTTAGGTTTTATCTAATATATAATTACAATCAATAATAAAAATATAACTACGTTAATTTTAATAACCAAATAAAATTAAAAATTACAACAGAAGAACATAAGTGAAATCAAACGGATATTAAACAAACATATGAGTACTTATTATAGAATAAGTTTACAAAATTGACCTAATTATCAAGACCCTAAATGGAATATTAATTGTAACTCCTTGAATTTTCTCATTAAGATAGTTGTGTAATTGGTCTTTAAACTTGATGTTTCTAGGGCATCTTACATAAGGATTATGTTTTGAGATTAACTTATGACATATTATAATCAGAGTAGCTGAGACGATAGTAATTGAATATATTATGAATTATAGAAGATAGTTGAGTAAATTAACAAAGAATTTATCACATTAAAGTAATTAGGAAGAATGTTCCATTATTCTTGATTATTAATAATTTAAGGAATTAATTAGACCAAGTGTTTTGAGATTTGAAACTGTTATTTTCAAGTATTAAATATTGATTATTAGCAAGAAAGAACATAACTGGATTTAAATAAAGTTAACAATAATTCTATACTCTAGTATAATTAGAATGTTAGATGACAAAAATATTAAAATATATGCTATAACTATGAATGGATAGGTTAAGCCAAGATATTCTTAATATTTAGGCGATCATTACATGTTGTTAGACATTAATTTTAAATTATGATTATAATTTTTTTAATAGGAGAATTTCTAATTATGAATTAATATTATAATAATCATTATAAATATAACCTAATAGGTTATACATAAAGAGTGGTTATATAAAGAAAATTAATTTAAACTCAAATTGACTAAATTTTGAAGTTTGAGAAATTTTAGGATCAAATATGAGATACTTAATTTTGTTAAGATTAAATTATAATTATAATAATTATAATTATAATTATAATTGAAGTCTAAATCTAAATTTTTTTTCAATAAAAAGGAAAATTCATTAAAGAGATAACACTCTTGTCTTTTCCTTTATGATGTAAAATTTCCCCCCTACTTTGTAGATACCATTAAAGACTAAGTACTTAAGCAACTCGCGGTTGACAGTTCCATAAAGAAAAATTTGTAGGTTTCTAAATCATTTAAGTTTCAACCATTTTATTTCTGATACATATTTTTCAAAGTTATTTAATTAAAAAGATTCAGTTAGGAATTTTTTGTTGCATTTATGAATCTTGGTTGATTTTCTAAAAATAATATCAGAGTCTCCTTTAATTATTTAGCTTAAGTTTGATGCTCGGGATTTGATTAAATTTAAAGGCTAATGTAAAGTTGCATGTTTTTTTCCCCGTGGCCTTTTATGCCTTTTGTGTTTCTAAATGTACGTGTGATTGTTTTAAGTTCTAAAAATTATTTGTTGTTTTTTAAAGAAAATTTTATGAGCCCTAAATTTTGAAAGTTGTTTAATATGCAATTAGTCTACTAAAACCATAAATGAGGGCTATAATTAGAGATATTTGTTATGTAATGATAATATTTATCATTATAAGAAGATTAAAAGGCTTTTCTTACCGATACAAGTTATGATAGAGATCATATATTTTTTTAATTTATGTTTTTGGATATGTGATACTAAATATGGATTTAACATTACAAAAATTTCAAAAGCATGATAAGAAATATATTATTGAGTAAAAGTAGTTTATGCAAATAGTTTGTATGTATTGGATCAAAAGAGACTTATGCTTAAAATAGATGGTAAAAGTACAAAGTTAGATAACTGGGATTATCCTTATATGTCATATCGGTTAAGTCACTAAGAACTATAAAGTTACGTACAAGGATATAAGTATCCCTTTGATTATGAATTGCATGGAACTTATAAAACTTGTTAGGTTCAATAATGACCAAATCAACCTTTATTAAAAGGATGATTATGGTAGTGAATTGTTAAGTGTGTGTGTGTATATATATCTGACATATATAATGTATATCTGACATATATAATGTAATTTAAAATTATAAAAGGATAATATCAACATTTCATTATAGTTACTATATATAATTACATGTATCTAATAAAATATTAATTTAAATTATGAAAACTTTATACTATTTAAATCTCAGTAGAAATCAATACTGAGAATGTCAAAGCACTTTGAAAAGATCGATGATATGGGTTTTAAATTTTCTTAATTATCTATATAGAATGAGCTTTTCTAGCGAATATTTCCACAACTAAATTCGATAATAGTATAGTTTTGTGTAAGGAGAAAAATATAATATGAGATACTATATGATTCAATATTTATTTCTTTTATATATATGTTTAGTACAACAACTTGCTTTCGGTAAATTCAATTAAACCAATTAGTAAGATTTTATATTAGATATGAAATGATAAGACTTTATTATAAAATCTTAATAATTAGTATAATTGGCATACAATCAACTAGTATGATTCTCTATTAGATACGAAATGGTAAGACTCTAAGAAAAGTCAAAGTTAATGATTTTGAGATGCGATGCTTATATCCCAATTATACCAATTAACAAGATTCTATATTAGTTGAAGTATATATTATCCAATAAATTTTGAACTATAATAGATAATAGAAACTTATGATACATCCAAAAGAATGGATATCATCTTACAAACCCAATATACGAGAGAATGATTCACAAGACAAGTAATGAATAAGATGAAGTTTGAAGAAGTTCAAATTATATGATAGTATAAATGACTTTGTTAAAATATTTGATGTATAGTCAAATGTTACGCGATGTTATGTTCATAATAAATTTAAAGAGTTTGTTTTGGAGATAAATGTGGATTTATCATGTCTGCAAAAAGATTAATAGGAGTATTGTTGTACTCTTTAATGGGAGCATGTAGATGACATATTGTTTACAAGGAAAAACAATTCATATTATTGAAGGCATTATAATCCAGATATTAGATATAAAAATGTAACAACTAAAGTTTTAGGAATATATTCCTATAGAGATAGTTACAAAACTTTCTACCTATTTTAATCCAATTGCATAGATAATGTGTTAAAGGTGTTCCATATTTGAGATATCTGATACTTACGAAGTATTGAATAAAATCTATATTTTTATATATTTTTTGATATTTGAATTCAAATGTATATAGATATAAACTTAGATTGATAGAAGTAAGTTCTATTTAAAGTATATTTTACTTGGAATAATAATATTATAGAGATGTGAAGGTTCTTATATAACATCAATTGCTAATTTCAACCATCATACATTTAGACCTCCTTAGCTCCTACATTTCAACGAGATTCTCACTGGTGTTGTTGTTATTGTTGTTTATGATGATGATGATTATCAAGAACAAGAAGTTCTTTAACAAACTTGGTCTAATTTATTGAATTGTTATAATAAAAGCACTAGAGACACTAGACATGCGAAAGAAGTTAAGGTCTCATCAAAGATCCAAATAGGTAAAATTCAAAAGATTTAAGCAAATACTCACTAGAAAGAATCTTGTAAAATTCTCCGACTAGAACTCCATCTTCACAGTAGTATAATTATCATATAGTTATATGATATAAGATACTTAAGCGATTGATTTAGCACAAATGAGAGATTATTGATTTATTTCCTACAACCATTAGGTTGGTTATAGATTTTATGAAATAATTAATTAAAGTTATTTGTTATCTTATACGTGTTTGTTTAATTAACTAACATATAAGATAAAGTTCATGATATAACCATATTTTGTAAATGAAATTATGATTGTAACGCCCCAAATTAGGGGTTAGAATATTAACGAAATTTAGTACGAATTATGTTTGTTAATTGCTTATAAAAGATTTACTTAATTGTGCATTAGTATTTTGGCATGCATTTATGGCATTTTCCGGGTACATTGGTTT
>JAOTBA010000001.1:3560040-3570058 GCA_025629845.1 Erythroxylum squamatum | reverse complement strand
CACAAGCTCGACCAGATGAGTTTTTCTATTTAGACATCACTCAATTTTTTAAAATTTTCGGTACTGGCCGGTATTTTTTACCGGTATCACCTGTACCTGTACCGGTATCGGTTTCCTGCCGAAATGGTACGTACCGGCTGGTACGGCACGGAATTCATACCAATGGTTGAAACGGGATATTAAGTATAGAGGATCTCATGGTAAATAAAGGGATTCTTCTCAAGACAATATGTATTTTGGAAGAAGATTAGAAAATCGCAAAGGTGATTCTAGCTAGATTTGATATTTTTAATAATTAAATAAAGTAATATTATTTTAATTAAAATTGATTTATATGGATTATTTTAAATTTAACAAAAGTTAAATTTTAAATGTTGATTGTAGATCCTCTTCAAAAAAAAAAAAATGTTGATTGTAGATCAAATTGGGCCTGATTTGAACTCAAACATGATCAAACGTGACAGAAGAATCTACTACAGCCTTTTTCAGGATTTGCATAGAATGGCCTGACCTTGGACCCGACCAACAGGCACAATAAAACCTATTCGACAAGAACCGATCTGGGCTTAATATATATACTGAGCTAGTTAGGATCGCTCACTTTTTTTTTTAATTTATGTTTTCAATTTTTAATTTTTTACTTTAAATTTAATTTAAATATATTTATTTAAATTTTTTTATTTTTACTTTTAGTTTCTTTTTTTAATTTTTTGAAAATCATAAAAGTGTTTCTTTTTTTTCTATTTTTATGATTTGATTTATTAGTAATTAAATATATTTTATTTAATTAATATATTAATTATTAATAATAATTACAAATAATTTAGGTCTTGTTTGGTAAATGACTGATCAGTTATTTTTTGGCGGATTGAGAGGTATTTAATTATTTGACCATGTTAAACTGTTAATAATTATGTTTGGTAATCAATTGATTGAGTTGACGGATTAAACCCAATCTACTATTTTTAAAAACACTTTTATAAGGAACATTTTGCTCAAGCGGTTGAGAAATTAAGGGACGAAAGACGATTATACCTAAAAGTTATTACAAAAGTTGTCATGTGATACAATGCTAAGAGAAGAGAAGAGAGAGAAAGAGATAGAGATAGTAAGTTTGTCCTCTCCCTTCCCCCTTCTCGTCGGTATACTCTTCCAAATTTTTTTCTTTAAATGATAACGTTAAATTATTTTGCTTTATCCCAATTCTTACGAGAATATTTAAAGAAATACTAAGGTATAATATTCATATTCTTTTAATTTTTTTAAGTCATGTCATTATAAGTAATTTTATACATAAATAATTAATACTAAATATTAATCCGCTGTTAACTATTCGCTGATAAAATCAGCCAACAGTTGATTACTAAACGGAGGCTTAATTTAATATCTATAATTAACAAATAAATAAAATTATGAATAATTTAAATGTATTTCATTTTATAATGAAATGAAATAATTATTAATAAGTATAATTAAATTAAAATATCATCAAAATATATAAATTTTAAATAAAATTTAATTTAATAATTAAAATACATTTATAAAAATATTCAAATAGATCATCTTTAAGAATATTAAATCGCCATTTGACCCGACTCTTAGAGGTAACCCTGTTATGGTTTTGGAGAACATCTTGTTCATAGTTTGACCCTGAAATCATTGTGAAATTGGAAGAACATACTACTCTTGTTGTGAATGCTAGTATAAACAGAGAACACAAGCCAAATTCAGAGCAAAAGGGAAATATCTGGTGGACTGATATTGATTAAACAGTGGATTACAAAGTGTTTTTCAAAGGCAAAATATGTAGCAACTAAGAGAAAGATTAACTAGAAAGGGATGAGAAGAGGAAACATAGAGAATTGAGATGAGAAAGAGAGAGAATCTGCATAACCATTTTCATGACATTTTTCTTTTGCGATTCCTCGTATATATCTTGTGCTAACGTTGCGCAAAACCGGCCCCATGGGCTCATTCATAACGGGCCCTATCGATTCATTGGCTCATTCATAACATACGTTCTACCATGTTGGGCTTGAGCAGTATCAGTTTTGTTACGATCGTCACATGTGTTCCATTCAATCATCGTAATAACATGCTTTATCACTTCTCGTGAGGCAAGATGGAGTTTCTTCTATTATAAGATACTAGCATTAGCATAGGGTCAAGTAGGCTTTTGTAAGCTAATTGGAACATAATAAGCGGACATATCTAGCCACTTAATGTTCAACTTATGACTAGTTGACATGTTTTCCGGCTTAAATCAACATCAGTAATTGCTTTTGTTTCTTACCATGGACTTGGTCTGATGATATCTAGGGCTTCCAACTTTTATGAGATGAAATAAAATGGTTTTGGACAGGTATAGTGTTATAAGATTTAGTCCAATATCTCCACGATCCGAAGAGAAAACTCAGTCTTGTTTCGCTGACTTGTATGACTGTTCGGGCTGATGATGCTAGGGATGTTAAACTTACACGCCTCCAACTTAGAATTTGGTAAGCATTCGATATCAGGTTTGCTGGGGACTTAATAATGTTGCTTTAAATTGTCTCTAAACCAGCTGTTATGGTTTGGTTTAACTAATAATTGCAGGCTGGCATGCTCTAAATGGTGGAATATTATATTAATAAATAGATCCTGAATGCGAGTAGCCGAGTATCTATTGCTTAATCCACTCTCAGAGCTATACCGTATTTGTATATTCTTGGTCGGTGAATATTCTTTCTGCCATTTAATGTCTTAAATCCACAGAAAATTGATAAATAAAGTCAAAAAATATGCAATCGAAGAAACTACTTAAGCCTACGTACTATTGATTAATTTATAATTCTGGTGTATAATGATTTTCCAGTTATCTACCACCAGATCTGCATATATAACTATACATTAAATCTGATTCCCCTCCAATGCTGAACTGTTCTAATAGAATTCGATCTCAATGGTTTGCTAATTTTCTTTGTTATTTATTTTCCTCAAATGGGCACATAAAAAAGGCAAACTATAGCAAAGTTTCCTTAACTTCTTGTGGTTTTGGTTTAAAGAAGGCATTAAAGATTGAGGAATTAGCTGCTTAAACAGCAGACAAGAAGCCATGCCTGACGTTAGAACAATTCATGCACGAAAGATTTTCTTTACCTACCTTATGATATTGGCCTCATCTTAAAGATAGAGAAAATAGTTGCATCATCCATCTAGCTCAAACAGTTTCACAATCTATATATGGTTAGCCTGAAAGTAAGATTCCATACTTACTGAAGCAGCACAGAAGGCAAAACAAGAGAAACAAGCTGGTGAATTTGGCAAGTCCTCTCTGCAGAGCTTTTCAGTTATTTCACTGGCCCTACCTTGTCTTTATTCTACATAAGCTACTTATTTTCCTGAGTCGGAATCATCAAAACTCAAAATAGTTTGCAGTTGCACCAACTCAAAAACTATTATTATTCTGTATCTGCCAAAAAAAAAAAAAAAAGAGGAGGGCCTTAAACCGGTACGATGGCCGCAATCTGACAGTAACAGTACACTCCCAAAAGAAGGCCAAAACCGTTCATCATTAAATCACAGGTGTAGTCACGTGAATGGAGTCTCTTTTAACTGATATTCTAGCACCATCTTCACTCAAATTTGGAAAGTAACCACTTAAGCTTTCATCCGAGTTCACCCTCGTCATTTCTCAAGAAAACTATTGCTTTTAATTGGATTCACGGGGTGGCATCTTTGCTCTTTTTGACCTGGTTAAAGGATTTCTTCGAGCTCCTTCAGGTGAAAAAGGTCGAGATGCTGTAATTGTGCAATTTAGCTTTGGTAGGTGTGTGTGAACGGGGTGTTGACTAGTTACAATTGGAGGGTCAGTCGAACAATCATCTTGATCACCACATGCATCACATTCTACACCGTGTAACTTATCTCCTAAATTAGTCTATTTATTATTTTTAATTATTTTAAATACTTTTATAATATTAAAATTTCACAAAATTCAGATAATAGTTTATATTTATACTTATATTCAAAATTTTTAATATTATAATTTTTTTAAAAAATTCAGAAGTAAGTTTTGCTACTTACCAAGTTTTAGTCGGAAAGAAGAAGAACTTTAAGGTCTTAAGTACTATAATTAAGTAACACGATCCCATAGTTTTGATTTGTTAAATTTATGTAATACAGACAGTAATTAAGCAAAACCAAGTAAAACTTGGAAAGTAGAGCATCTTCTACGCTTCTCCCCAGGCCCAATAATGTCCTAAACGATCATCTTCAATTCATGCATTTCCATGCTCTCTGTCACGTGATGGACTGTGCTTGGATCCCTTTAACCCATACATGTCTCTCTGTCACATGCTCTACATTTAGCTCCCTTTTTCCTTGTAAAACTTTTGTATAGAATAATGGTTCACCAAACCCTTTTCTTGCTAATCAACTATCTTCGCTCCAACATCACCAACGAAATGCTCTTTCCAATGACATTTTGCCATTAGGTCTCTTCAGTCATGCCTCACTTCTGTACTAGATATCATTAACTACAAGACCCTGAAATTTTAATCTCTTTGGCCGGTTGGATTGGATGGGTATGCTTAGCTAGTACATCTGTAGATGTAATTCTTTGGAGAACAGGTCTTGAGTCAACTTTTCACTTCAACTATCTCATTGGATTTGCTCTTCTGGCATCCAAGCTATTGTCCTTATTGAAGCAAGTGTTAGAAAGAGGGAGGCATGTCTATTGTCTATCATTAGAGCTCCGTGGGTCAGCTTAAAATTATTATTTAAGCAAAACCAACCTCAACAGTTTGCAGAAAGAATTGGTCACTAAATTATATAAGTTTTGCTTCAAAATCAAAGGTGATGATCCATCATAAGCAGCCTCTATCTCTCTATTTTCGACTTCCAATTCAAGTCAATTGGGTCCTTCTTCCATTTTGGCGTCCAATGAGGTGGTGCTATTTTGTTTGGCATGTCTGAAGCCGGCAAGTCTCAGAACCTCCACGTGTGCATGTGCTGAAAATTTAAGAAACTCCATTGTTATGTGAAACCTTACCATTGTATAGCTCGTGATTGGCACAGTAGACTGCATCCGAGTTAGATGCAAACACGTTGCTTGGTACATAAAGTATTTTGAAACAACCGAATTAGCTGATATTTTTATCCATTTTTCAGCTAACCCAAATTCTCTGAAAAAGCTGCACCATCTCATCCGATTTAGCCCCTGATTGAAGCCATTAAAATACAAGCTCACTCTCATCAATTCTGGTTTACTTTACCAAACATACTGCCATACAACTTCACCAAGTACCGTAGAACACTTTGGCCCACGTACATCTTGAGTTATAAGCATTTTAATACCGAGTCTCGCCAACGCCTAGCTACAGGCTCACTTGCCTCAGCCAAATAACCGAACCATCTGTTCATCTGATCAATGTCCGAAAGCTGAGACTCAACCCAAACACCACCGTAGAAACAACACAACACAATGTCTGGCCACAAACGATACTCATTCTCTCCACCTACGATAACCACCACCTCCAATGACCTTAAACACCGAGTCATTTGTTGCCTGAACAAGCTCTCCGACCGTGACACACTCCCTCTGGCCACCGCAGAGCTGGAATCCATTGCTAAGAACCTGAGTCACGACACCTTCTCTCCCTTCCTTAATTGCATACACAACACAGACTCTTCTTGCAAATCCCCTGTTCGCAAACAATGCGTGAACTTGTTGACTCTTCTCTCGCATTCGCATGGGAACATGTTATCTTCTCATTTAACCAAGATGGTCTCCACCGTCACTCGCCGTCTCCGGGACCCGGACTCCGCCGTCCGATCAGCCTGCGTTGAGGCAACCTCCGCTATGTCTTCACAGATCACAGACCCTCCTTTTTCCACACTATGGAAACCCCTTTTCGAAATGGTGACACTTGAGCAGGATTACAACGTTCAGATCGGAGCAGCGATGTGTTTTGCGGCGGCAATAGAGGCGTCGCCGGAGCCGGAGGCTGAACAGTTGCGAAAGGTGTTGCCTAAACTGGGAAAGTTGGCGAAATTTGAGGGCTTTAAGGCAAAGGGAGCGTTGTTGAGTGTGATTGGAAGTGTTATTGGGGTTGGCGGAGCTTCGACTAAGAGTGTTATTGATTGGCTAGTACCGTGCTTGGTGGAGTTTTTGAGCAGTGAAGATTGGTCGGCAAGAAAGGCAGCGGCGGAGGCCTTAGGGAAGGTTTCGGTGGCCGAGAAGGAATTGGCAGCCGAGCATAAAGTAGCGTGCTTGAGTTCTTTGGAAAGTAGAAGGTTTGATAAGGTAGAAACTATGTAAATCTATCTTCAGTTCTCGTGTTTTTTGAAGAAAATGAGGAAAACTGAAAACTAAAGAGCTCAAACTTTTATCTTTTTGTTGTTCGATTCAATTTTTCTTGATCAGTAAAAGTATTAACTTTGTTTGCTCTGATGTGGGTTTGGTGTAACAGGTGAAAATGGTGCGGGAGACTATGAATCGTACTTTGGACTTGTGGAAGGAGCTTCCTGACATTTGTGAAGAGGCTTCAGTTTCATCTCTATCTGGATCTTCTTCGATGGGTAAGAAGCATTTTTTTCTAGTTCTTCTCTTGACTTTAATCCGAGTTGGCATGTTGTTTTTAATCTATAATGGGTTTGATCAAGGAGTTTGTTCTGTTCAAGCACCATTCTTTTTCACCTTTCTAAATATTTTGTGATTTAGCCTCCCAATTTGGTGAGGATATGTTATCGTCCGTTGGAATCTTCAATATTTCCAGTTCAAAATGGAACCATAACATCAGCAGGGGACCCATTTCATATCTTCTAATCATCTTTGGATTTAATTGTCTCAGAACCAGAGAATCCTATTGGTGGATGCCCTCCTTTAGCCTCCAAAAGTTCTAATGATGTCAGATTCAGACGTCCTCAACCAAAGAAATCAATCCCAGAAAGCAGGTCCCCTCCCGCTTCGGCTTCTCTTGTGACCACCGCCAAAAATCAAATTCCTGTCATCACTTATGACAGGAATTCAAAAACAGCATTGTCTCGTAAGCTGGACCGCAAGAAAATTTCTCCCTGCATAATTGGTACTGCTGTCTCACGAGAAACGGCTTGTGGAGATGATTTCACAAAGCAGGAATCTGGAGAAGATGGGAATAATGGGAATTCTATGCCAGAAACAAAACGTGTCCTTTTCAGCACCTCGCCGAATGATAAACACCAAAAATTCAGTGGCTTGAGATCTGGGTCAAGGGTGGTTCCTTATGATGATGATGATGAGTATACTTGTAGCAAAGATATCGAAGTCAGCAATCCTGTTGACGACTTTCATGAGAGCAGCAGAGATATGGAAAATATTTCTTTGATTCGTGAACAACTAATTCAAATTGAAAATCAGCAGTCAGATCTCCTGAGCCTCCTCCAGGTATAGGATTGAAGGTTAAATTTTTCCCCGTGATATGTTCTCATTGTTTCTTGGGTTTGTAAGCGACTGGATCAGGCACTATATGGTCATCCTCGCCTTGTTTCTTCTGCTTTACTAAGTTCTGAAGGATATTTGCCTTGTTCTACTATAATTAAAAGCAATCTCTATGGGTTGTTTATTGCAATATCTCTATCCTTTTTCAGTCACGCTCTAGACAGTTTTATCTCCCCCTTCTGGACAAACAATAGTCCATCTTCGATTTTCTTAAATCAGCTTGTTGATGTCTTCCTGCATTGAGGATAGCATCCTCATCTGGTTTACTTAAAAATGTTACTAGTTAAATTTTGGGACTTTTTGTTGAATGTAGAGATTCATGGGGCACTCACAGAATGGAATAGATTCTCTGGAGAAACGTATTCGTGGTCTGGAAATGGCATTGGATGAAATTTCATACGACTTGGCAATATCTAATGGAAGGATTCCTAATCCTGACAGCACAGACAATAGCTGTTGCAAACTGCCTGGTGCAATATTTTTGAGTTCTAAGCTCTGGAGGAGAACAGAAGATCGATATGCTACTTCAAGACCCTCTTCTTTTTGCAGCATACAGCGGCCGCATGACGCAAAGAACATTCCTGCAAGGGATACCGACACTAGTACATACAGTCCTGCTAGCCAAAAGTTTCAGCATAACAATAGTATTAGACGTCTTGTGAACTCATCTACTGATGATAGTTGTGCCGCAAAGGGAAATTCAAGCCTCTGCTCTAGTCAAATGTCGGAGTATATAAACCGAGCTAGCGTACAAAGTCACAGTGCCATTGTACTTACTGAAACCTCATTAGCTACTTCCACAGCACCAATGAACATTTGCAGCTGGTAATTGCTTCTGCTTGTTAAACTATCCTTTTTGTTTATCTACTGAATTACAGTTTTTGTACCCACTTGCACATTTGTTTTCATCTAGTTTGAGTTACGTAATGGGACATTATTAAGCAATTGCACATAAATTTTGCAGCTTCATTAGTTACAATTTAACTCAATGAAATGAACAAAGTTACATGGGCATTACTTTCAAGTCTAGTAAATTTTATTTTGATACGGATGATATGCAAACAATCCTAGTGGCCTTGTTTTCAACTCTAGTCTGCACCCTTATGACTGCAGGGTGAAAGGTTTCACCCTTGCAGTAGGTTAAGCGACTGGAAATCACTCACAAAAGTTCGAGATTTGCATATCAGGATTTTCTTAATCTTAGTGTCTTTCTGTCAAATTCCTTAACTATTCACACTAGCTTGCATTTTGAGGCTTAGTCCGAAAGTATGATTTGTGCTTACTCACATATGAGTAAGACTATGAATCATCAAGTCATCATTACTTTTAATACATGAGTTTAGTTCTCCATTTCCATTGCATCCCTCACGAAAATGTTGTTGTCTTGCTTTCTGCACTAACTTTTATGATTGTTCTCATTTGTCATCAGACTGCAAGCTTTAAGCTGTTAAAGGAGTATATGTATATGGCAGTCTTGGCTGGGTGACATTACCATCATTATCAAAGATGAAGATATACTGATGATTAAGATTGCAAGTTCTGGGTTACTGCCGCCAGACTTTCCAACTCATCTATCCTTCACTTGGTGGCAGAACTAGTCTTTGCTGATAGAACTCTTATTTGGCACTTCAATCATGGCTGATACAGATATATAGTTCCTACATGGCTACACATAGTCCTGCATCTTCGGTTATATCGCTGAACCACGTAATTGTACGAGTTGAAACTTATAAAGTGCGATAGGATCAGGTTGTATTCATAGTTTAAAACCAGGGCATGCCATGGGGATTTCTGAGCATGCAAATTAACTGCCTTGGATTACTTTTCCTTTTACACATTACAGAAATGGGGCCGAGGAGTATAGAAGCAGGGCTTATAGACCCTTTAAGCTAAACTCAAAACCTGGCTATGTACTATGGGCACTGTCATAGAGAAAACTAAACCTTTAAATATCCAATAATTTTATATATTTTTTTAGCTTGTTAATCGAAGGATCTTTATTTTAGAAAATGGGTAAATAAATTCTAAATGGGCTAGGCCGAGTTTAGGCCCATCTAAACCTGAGTCTACCCTGAAAATCTGTTGGGCCTGGATCTGCCCAAGCTCGACAAGAAAAATAAGCCTGAGCTTGGTCTTGCGGGCTCAGGCTGAATCAAACTTAAACGACTCCAAATTTGATCGGACCTGATTAAATATGTATTTTATTATTAAAAATTAAAAGAATGTTTTAAAATTAATGAACGATAATTATTGCTGGTGGAGAAGTCCCCGAGCCAGCATTATTTCCTGAAATGTTACAACGAAAGCGCTATCTCTTGTTAGAGCAATTCCCATCTTTTTTTTTTTTTTTTTTTTTTGATGTTAATACCATCTGGCCAGGCTTTATTGATAAAACAACCAAAACGAAAGAAATTGTTCAAAGCCACGCAACAAGCAAAACAGAAAACAGAGGTTCCAATGAAACGAAACGAAAACGAACACCGGCCAGAAAGCTAGTCCATGAATCGAGCTTGAAGACCAGAGAATGACAGCGGTAACGGAGAAATCTTCAGCGGCTGA
>JAOTBA010000001.1:3548231-3559940 GCA_025629845.1 Erythroxylum squamatum | reverse complement strand
GTATAAAATTTTAATATTTTATTATATTTAACCATAAATATTCAAGAAAAAATAGAAAAAATAGAGTTAATAAAAAATGGGTAGGATATGGGTATCCATGGTTCGGGTTTTACTCTACTCATATCCATATCCATATCCATATCCATATCCATCGATTTTTACGATTTACTACCTATATCCAAATCTATTAGATCGAATATTGCGGATATTAATCGGGTTGAAAACCGACTGCCATCCCTACTCCCACCGCTTCGTATCTTTATATAGTCTCAGTTACTGAAAGCTTCCTGGAATAAAGCTTTCTGTTGTTAGAAGATGGAGTCTGAACCACGTTGGAAGAGAAAACGAGCGTTTAAACCCAATGAAGAGGTGGGTTTTGTGATGTCTTTAGTGGGTTTATCTTTCTTGATCTTTCTCTTTGTTTCCTCTAGTCGATCTCTGTTCCAAGATGGGTCGTTCCGGCCAGTGCTTAAAGTTTCAACTATATCGCTCTTGCCGAGTAGGCTAACAAAGCGGTCTGTTCAAGTAAAATCCTCACCGTTGATTGTGGAAGATAGGATCTTGTTCGGTGATCACTTGCTGTTGATTTTGTCAAGCAAGATTAACCCGAGCGAGAACTTGGACTGTGTGTACTATAGATTGTTAAATGCTTCTGCTGGGCAGCTTGATCAAGTTGTTGTTAGACCAGCTATATCTGTTGATGAGTACCATGAGGTGAAGTCCATTGTGATGTGTCCGCTTCCGGAGAGGAGTTATTCTGCTGCCTTGGACTTGCAGCGGGCCGGGGAGGCCACGGATGATGAATTGCTTTCAGGTGTTAATCATAGTACGGCGGTGGTTCCTTCGTGGGATAAGGTGGTTTATGAGGCAATTTTGGATTGGAACACGGCGGTTTTGTTCGTTAAGGGGTTGAAGTTACCACCTCGCAAAGAATCAGATCCAACCCAGTTCAGGTGTCATTTTGGCTCTAGTAATTTTGATGAAGACGATGGAACTGTGCTCACAACCGAAGCAATTACAGCAGCTCAAGAAGTGGTAAGGTGTTTGTTACCACGTAGCATGCGAAACAACACAGAGAAGGCTGAGGGACTTCTTGTTACAGTGAGTCGAGTTGTTGCTGGAGAAGATTCTGGAGCTCGCCCTCTGCCTTCTGTGGCTAGAATATACAGTACTACAAAGAACAATGACCAGAAAATTACAAAACACAAGTACGAGCTCTGTGCTTGTACCATGCTGTGGAACCAAGCTGCTTTTATGAGGGAATGGATTACGTACCATGGCTGGCTTGGAATTCAACGCTGGTTCATCTACGACAACAATAGCGATGATGGGCTCCAGGAGGTAATCGACGAGCTTAATTTGCAAAAACATAATATTAGCAGGCATTCTTGGCCTTGGATTAAAACACAGGAGGCTGGCTTTTCGCATTGCGGTTTGAGGGCAAGGAATGAATGCAAGTGGCTGGCATTTTTTGACGTGGATGAGTTTTTCTATTTCCCTCAGCACAAAGCAGAAGATAAATCAGGTCAAAATTCACTGAGAAGCCTTGTGGCAAACTACACCAATTCACCAACTTATGCAGAGATAAGAACAGTCTGCCACAGTTTTGGACCGTCTGGGTTGAACTCAGCCCCGTTGCAGGGTGTTACTGTAGGATATACTTGCCGGCTTAAATCTCCTGAGCGCTACAAATCTATTGTGAGGCCGGACCTCCTCGGTATAAGCCTTCTCAACGAGGTGCATCACTTTAGACTGAGAGAAGGATACAAGCATCTGAATTTGCCTAAAACCACAGTCTTACTGAACCATTACAAATATCAGGTTTGGTACACATATAAAGCCAAATTCTTTAGAAGAGTCTCTACTTATGTTGAGGATTGGCAAGAGGTCCAAAATAAGGGTTCAAAGGGCAAAGCACAAGGTTTTGGGACTGTGACCAATGAACCAGCTGATTGGGAGAAAAAGTTCTGTCAAGTTTGGGACACTGGCCTCAAGGACTTCGTTCAGGCCAATTTTGCTGATCCTGCGTCAGGATTTCTTCCTTGGGAGAGATCTCTTACTTCTTTGGAGGTCCTTACTAGCTAACTGAATATGTGAAACAGACTAAAGCACAAAAGTAATTATTCATTCTGATGTATTCTTTCTATTTTTGTTAAAGAGTAAATTACGGACTTCTTATGCAGTTCAAAACATGAAATAATTTCTACTTCCAGTCTGGTTTCAATGCTTTTTCGCTTGCTTACCCATTTATCATCTGATAGAAGCTAAAGTTTGTGGCTCTCCAAGGTAATAAGCTCATCAAAGTGAGAAGAACTGTGAATTGTATTCTATTTTTCCATTCTAGTGGCTATACAGGACTATCAATTTGTAGGTACATAATTAACTAATAAAGAAAATAATTCTAGGTCAAATATTCAATGAATGCCAAGATTTTAGGCTGTAAGTTAGGCTCCTATTAAGGCTATAATACATACATTAACATTTCCCCTCAAGCTCAAGTTAGTAGAGAACTTGCCAACTAGAATTCAAAAACTAGATCGTGAAATTGTTGAGGTGTATAAGGCTTAGTGAATATATTTGCAATACGATTTGAAGGTGACAATATTGAGATTGAATGTGCCTTGAAGAACATAATGATGCACGAAGTGACAATCAATCTCAATATGTTTGGTGCAGTGTGCACTTATAGAGCACATCATTATGGGCTATTTATCATTGCGATTATCACAATGGAATAGAGTAGCTAAGGAATGAGAGACACTTATATCTTAGAGAAGCCACCTTAGCTAGTGGAGTTTAGAAGTAGTTTCCATGTGAGAGCTTGATATTCTGCTTCAGTGCTTAATCAAGAAACTATAGTCTACTTTTTGTCACACCAGGACATTAGAGAGTTTCCAAGAATGAAGCAATAACCTATAATGGAACATTTATCTACGGGATCTCTAGCCCAATCAGCATCAAGGTAAACTTTTAATTCAAAAGTAGAATCATTCAAGAAATGGAGAACATGTAACAAAGTACCCTTGATATAACAAAGAAAACGAAGGAAAATTGCAAAGTGAGTTATGTGAGGAGTAGACATAAATTGAATGACAATAGAATCTGTATATGCTATATCAGGACGATTAACAGTAAGATAGACCAGACTTCCCACTAGTTGGTGATAAAGATTAGCATCAGCTACAGGAGTACCATCAATAGCTATGAAATAAGCATTAGTCTCAATTGGAGTGTTATAAGTTTTGTCATCAGTGAGTCTTGCATGAGAGATTAGTTCAGTGGCATACTTGATTTGAGATAAATAATACTTAGAGAGTTAGAAGTGACTTCAAGGTCTAAAAGTAACTCAAAAAACCATATCTTTCATCTTAAATTGGTGTTTAAGAAAGGTTTTAAGATTCTAAATGCCTTATAAATCATCTTATGTAATGATCATATCATTTACATAGAAAAGAAGGAGCTTGGATCCTTTAGTAGTCTTATGAATGAATAAGGCATGATTATAAGAGCTGGAAAAAAAATCAAACTGAGAAACTATAGAGCTTGGCAAACCAAGCCTTGGGAGCTTGCTTTAAACCATATAAGGCCTTACAAAGATGACATAATTTAACTAGTTGACAATTATAGCCAGATGTATGTTGCATATATCCCTCTTCAGAGAGATCTCCATTTAAAAAGACATTTTTGACATCCATCTGGAGTAATTTCTGCTGTTAAGTTGAAGTAATAGTTATAAGGCTATTTACTGAAGTAAGACAAGCAACAGAAGAAAATGTTTGTTCATAATTAACGCCATATTCTTACATGAATCCTTTTGTCACAAGCTTGACTTTGTATCGATCAATATAAACATCTCCTATGGTTTTGATTTTTTAGACTCATTTGCACCCAATTGTAGATTTGTCTAGACGTAAGTTAACTATATCCCATGTATGAGTACTAGTTAAGGCTTAAAGTTCTTTTGCCATTGCTTTCTACTAAAAAGGATTAGCACTCACAATATGTGTGAAGTTGATAAAGAGAAAAAAGAATAGAATAACAATGGTAATCCTGAAGAGTGATATTAGGATGATTGACCCTAGTTAATCAATGAAGAGGTAATGACTAAGGTGTTGTAGGTGGAGGAGAGGAATTATTAGTTTCCACAATTAAAACAAATTCAGAGATTGATGCAGGAGGTTAGAGACTTTCTTCAAAAGATGGAAGACCTGTAATAGAATCATTATAGCTTCTCATTACATTCACAGTTCTATTAAATTGGGTTCTACTATGGCACAAAATTTCGTATGTTTCAGGAACCTCAAATTTCTTAGCCATCAAATAAATCCAAATAGCTCTTGAATAATCATCAATTATTGTCAAAAAATAATATGCTCCACAAGAGAACGCAACTATATAAGATCCCCAAACATCACAATGTATCAAAGTAAAATCACCAGTTGCTCTATTTCTACTAGAAACAAAAAAATCACGAGTTTGGTTTGCTCGAAAATAAAAATCACAACAATTATTTCCACCAGAACCATAAATAGTACTACTAACATCAGGAAGCAATAACTATTAAAGAAGAGAGATGTCCTATACGTCGATGATGTAAAGCATATGAGTCTAGGACATCTGCTATGTGTGATTGAGCTGAAGGAACACTGCAAAAGTAGTAGACCCCATCTTGTTGTTCACCCACAACAATCAAGATCCTCAAAGTGCAGTCTTGTATCACATGGAACTTGTTATTGAATGTAACAATGCAATTTACATCTTTAACCAATCGGGCAATAGAAATTAAGTTATAATTTAATTCGGGCACGAATAAAAAATGATGTGAAATTAATCCTCCTCCAAAGTTAATAATCCCTTCTTACACTGCGGTTGCCAACTCTCTCTTGGGAAGTCCAATTGAGGAAGATATCACATTCCTCACATCGATAAAAAAAAGTTTATTTCCCATTATATGTCTAACATCCAACTCATTAAAAAATTATTATCGGTTAACTTCTCCGTGTTTAAAGAAGATGGTGTTTTATGCTTATTGATTATTAACACAAGTACAATCTACTGATCATTAGTGAGCTTCGGCATACTTGCTTGATCTGAGTTTGTTAATTTTTTTTTGCTTGTTACAGCCACTGTGCCAATGCCTTACACAGCACTAGCCACTACAGGTATGCCACAACCTCTGTTCCTCCGCCTCTACCTCCATTTCTGTTGCGTCCTCTATACCCATGACCTAAGCCATGTTCAGAGAACCATCAATATAGGTAACCCATTATCTTATTCCTTCACCTCGTGATCTAGACTTTTACAATTTGAACACAAAACGTTCTCCCTTTTTTTATTATTCTGTAGCCTAGTCACTGCTTGAACAACTAAAGACACAAGTTCAGATCGTTCTTTCCGTCCCCTTGTCACTTACTTGTGCTACTCTTCTTGGATCACTAAGGCATAAACCCAACTGAAAGATGCCATTAGTTCGTTGCCCAATATGTTAGTTAGAATGGTTCCATAAATATTAGTGCCCAACCTATAAGGAATTCGTGGATCTTCTCCTTCTCACGTTCCTTGAGATATTCTTTTCCTAACTCACACCTACGAAATCAGATCCTCTGTCCAGTTTTACTCTGTCTTATTCTGTCTCATAGAATCTCAACTATTTATTTTTCGGGACCCACGCGGGCCCCATGCGAATCTCACATAAATAAATGGCTGAAATTTATTAGACACAATAAGACACCATAATATTGGACAGAGGATCTGACCTCCGCACCTACACCTGCCATGCCTACATATCAGTACTTTAGTGTAGTTGACCAATTCTTCTCATGTGCCCTTAAGTTTGCCAAAATGCATTACCACAATTTTGTTCCTTTGTTTGTAGTTCGACATTGCTTCTTTAAGTTGATGAACTTAGACCATCTCACAAATTCTTCATGCTATCCATATAAAGTAAGAGCGGATCTGACCGTGGGATCGATAGCAATCATGATCTACCCTATAAGCATAAAATTTACACTCCACCAATCATCCAAGTCTACGAAATCATCTGCGAGTTGACCAATTGTTTCATCAATAAACCCCAACTTCTTTTTGACGTTGAACGCATTTTTCATCATTTTTTTTCCATTCTTCATAGTTGGCTTCACCTTTGAGTACCAACCCACAGATGTTCAAACCTAGATTATTGCCGAGTGGTAGATAATAAAGAGACATTAAATCAAGTATCTTACCTTTTTTTTTAATTTTGTCTTTGTCGTTGCTTGCCATATTTTTCGAAAACATATCTCTTTGTCATCAATAGTATTAGAGTTTCAAAAGTGTGAAGTCTCTAATGCCATGAAAGTTTTTGAGGAATTTTTGTCCTACTGCATTATTCACATTAAACGTAATATATACATAGTTACAAATTTTCACCTTGTCAATCAAAGTTTCAAAATGATATCTCCTATTGATACTATCTACTAATATTTACATATTCCTAAAAAATATGTACACAACTTAATACATATAATATAAATCTCGGTGCCCCTTACTTAAGTGGAGGAATGTTTTATAATATAGCTAAGTAAATTTTACAAGAGTGACATCCATTTTCTCTAATGTAACTTATGTTTGGAAAAGGAATATTGCTCTCTTTAATGTATTTCCATATTAGTTATAGAGTCTTGCACACTTCTCTTACAAAATTCATAGGAAAGCTGTCTCACTCGAATCTTTAGGTTGTGAATAGAAGCGGCATGATTTTATGTTACTTGATCAAATTGCTCTTCCAGTCTCTTCTGGTTCTTTTCCATATCTGTAAGCTTATCTAGGATCTTGTCTAATTTAGAATCCCATGAGTTGGACTCATCTTACTGAAATTCTTATAGGTCTTGATGTCCTAAGTGAGTCCTTGCATTATTGGACCAATAAAAATTTGGGTAGTTCTGCCACCCTGAGTGTACATGTTCTAATAAGGATCGTTACTTCCCCAACCATATTGTGCCTCATTGTAATTAAAAAAAGTTCCTTGCTTCATATAATATCTATCCTCTATCATTGTTCTTTCCATTTCTTCTTGGCATTTAGCTCTTCAGATGTCTCACTCTCACTCTAAAATGTCTTGATGTGTCTCAACTTTACGCCAACTTCTTCTTCTTTTATTAATTAATTAATTATTATTATTATTATTTAAAAAGAAAGATAATGAAAAAGCCTTAAACTAAAGAACTAAACTAATCGCCTCCCCAGCAACGACACAAAAAAATTTGAATCACATAAATTTAAATTTAACTAAACTAAAACAATGATGCAATTCAATCAATCGATTCAATCAAACAACTTAGTTCAAGAATTAATGACGAAATATTAACAAATCAGTAAAGTGCAACACACACATCAAGAATTAACCTAAGGAACTACCAATTGAGAGAAAGGAGAACTTTTACTTATCTTCAACACTAATCTAATTAATTATGAATTGTCAGATTATTGGCCTTGGGCGATCCTAAGGTTGATTACTTGCTCTAGAGTTATAACTAATAGCCCTAAATTATAAACCCTAATCAGATTATGGAAATTTGCAATTTCTCAATTCACAATTTATCCAAACCTTAATTAGATATGAAGTTTTTCGCTAGACTACCAGAAACCTATGTGAGATCTCTCTTCACACAATTACTGATTTGATTGATTCCTTGTTCTTATTAAATCACCAAACTCTCATTAGCCCAATATAATTATTTTTCATTTGATTCACCCTCTCAGTCTATCACCAAATTATGCAAGTGCATAAATCAATAACAATGAATCCAAATAATATAGACAATTAGATTTTTATTGAATCAGAGATAAAAACAACCCGAAGGTGAGTTTAGACATTCCTTAACATTCATAAAACCCTATCTCAACAGCTATCCCAATTCTATACCCTAATTCTATACATAAATAAAATTGAATTACACCAAAAACCAGATCTGAACGGATGATGGAGGCAACAACATCGGGAAACCTCTTGTTTCGGGAAGTACTTTGCATCGGCTTCTTCTCCAGGTCTCTCTTCCTTTGTCTCTTTCTTAATCTCTCGATGAACTCTCTCTAGGGTTTCTTGATGGTGATTGATGCAAGAAGCTCCACTTTTTCCTCTTTTTCTTGTTCTTTTTATACTTGATGTGTTTGTGGCAGTCCTAGGTCTTTCGGGGTTGAACGAGTCCAAAAAAACCTTCAAAATTGACTTTTCTGTGTGTTTGCGCATCTGTCCGATGTAGGCCATGATCGTGTCCAAATGTAAGCTCTCTGTCACGATCATGGTAGGAAGGCCACGATTGTGAGCTAAATCTGATGCTTCTGTCATGATCGTGACAATTTGGCCATGATCGTGGGATGTCTCCCTCGCTTCTGTCACGTTCGTGGTAGGATGGGTCACGATCATGGGCCGTTGTTTCGGTTTAAGTCTTTCCAAAACTTTTTTGTTTTTAGCTGTTGACCCAGAAACATTAACAAACACATCAAGGTACCTCAAAGACATAATAATTAAGCTCAAATGCTTGTACTCACCCATAAAATCACTTAACACAAATAACTCACAAACTAACACAATTATACCGAAAACACATACTAAACAATCGAATTAACAGATAAACACATATCAAACTATACCTTAAAATACGATGCATTTCCCACTTATCATCTTCCCAAAATTTTACCTACATAAAATATTTTTCATCACTAAATTTTTACCGATGGAATGTACCCATTCGGTCAGCAAATTACCTATGGAATTAAAATATTTCGTTGCTAATTTATTGACGACATATTGTAATTCTGTCGGGAAGTATAACTATGACAAATTTCAACCACCATTCCTCACTTCCTACCCAAGTTTTCTGTTGATAATCATTTGATTTATTTGTATATTTAATTTATCTAAATAATATAACATTGATTGAAAATATAAAGTAAAAATTATCCTCATTGGTAATATAATAAAAAATTATAAAGTACACTAATAAGATTTTTGAAAATAACTGTAAATTAAGAATTCATACAAAAACTTCAGAGTAGCAAAACATAGAATACAGTCACTTATCCATCTATCTAAGCTATGCAGTTGGTGAAGGTGGATGCTTTGACTACTGTTATGAGGTCCTGTCCCTCTCCTTTAACTCATCTACCTCATTACGGAGCTGGGTTATGCACTCCGTTAGCCTTTCTACTGTGTTCTCAAGCTAAATGACTCTCTCATTTGATGTAGACTGCCTACTAGATTCAGCTGTAGTGGATGTGGAGGATGGTGAATAACATGTGTTTGTAAATGAACCTAAGCCAAAAATCCTTCTACGATGATCCCTACCACCTACTGCATTAAGATATGTCGAACTCTCATCAACAGTTTCAGAGTTCTGAGACTGTCGTTCAATGTTTTCTTGTATTTGGTCATATCATTATAATTGTTTATGTTAATAAGTGATAATTTTTAAGAATAAATATTAAAGTATAGATTTTACATACATGAAGTTGTTTCGATCGAGTATTGACGAAGATTACACCATCATGCTTTTTAGTGAGGGTGTACAAAAAAAGCTGGCATAGTGTAGGCTTCCTGACCTATAGACTTTTCCTACATCAGAATAAATTGTTATAAGTGAACTACAATTTACAAAAATTTCGACAGAACTTCTCTATTTTTATGATATATACCCCCTGTTAGATAATCCCAACCTAATATTTTGACTTTCAGCTGCAAACTCAAAATGAGTATTATTGAAATGTTTTCCATGTGAGTGTATCCAATTGATAACTCATTATTAATTCCATCTTCTTGTTCATCTTCATTATGCCATCTCGTGTGAGATACAGTAATATCAGAGACATAGTCTTTGAAGTCTCGGAGTTAGTGAGAAATAATACATCCACTTCCAAGGTACTAATTTATGTTTCATAGTATACTTTCTAGGTTTGAACCTAGATTGGCTACAAAATTTGCACTCTTGTAATTCCACATCTTTTCTCTAAAGCAACATACAACCCAATTTGCAGCAATCAATTTTTTTAACTGGTAATCCAAGACCTCTAATAAATTTCTTCATATTGTAAAAATTATCAACCATTGTATGATTAGGAGGCAATGATTTATTACACTAAGCAAGAATTTTATCAGAGCTTCGATCAGAAATATGCCCTTTAGACTTTATGTTCAATATTTGAGCAATTGAAGATAATTGAGTCATCTTCTCTGTTGGGTTCGTGTTTTACGTACCGGGGCGAACTGGGCCCCGCATACCTCAAGTTTGCACGCGACCACAACCTTAATCAGTATTGTCCTCTTTGGCACTCGAACTCGAGACCTCAAGGTTTTGTTGTTTCTAAGAACACGCCTCTTAATTGGGAGACAATTGGAGTAGAAATTAGAGACAACTGGACTAGTTAATAAAAGACCAAGAAGAAACCTTGAGAGAGTGACATGTGTTGCCACACCACATGTTTAAGTCACGAATTTATTACGTGAAAGACCATATTTTGGGTCTTTCACTTGCTAAACACGACATATGCATCTCTCATCTCCATCTCCTTCATTTTCTTCATTTGCTCTTTTCTCCATCTACGACACTCTCTTCTCCCAAGCATTTATTTTGAACCTTGCTCTTATCCTTCACTTGCTACTTCCATTTTTGTTACCTTCATCATCTTAACACTAGAAAACCTAACCTACTCTACCTCCATTTGTGATGATCGTTTATGATGGAGGGCTAGGGTTTCATGGTGATTGAAGAAGCATTGGGTGAATCAAGTAAGTATAAGCATCACTCTTCTTGATTTGATGAATGAAACATGATTTGATGATAGTTAGAGGTTAAATATTCATAAATTGAGGATGGGTATATGCAAAAACATAAGTGAGTAATGTGGGTAGATTACTGTATTGCTTTTACATGTATGATGATTAATAATCCATAAGTTGTTATAGAGATGATTTAGAGTTAGAATGAATCCTTAATGGATGTAGAAAGAAGTGCAGAAAAATTGATTTGTGCATGGATATTGTTATGTTCTGTTCTGTGTTTGATGGATAAAAACATGGATAATTGGTGGTTTTAGATATGGATTGGATTGAGAGCTTGATTTAATAATCCACTCGATTTAAATCAATATTCTATACTCTTCATTACACTCGATTTAATAATCCACAATGTCTGAATTTATGCTATTTCTTTATTAAGTTTTCTGGTCAAGCAATAAATATGTACACTAGTTTTACCAACATAGGACTTGTTGTACAATCATAGTCCCTCACTACTTCTATCCATTGTCACAGTATCAAACAAAACTATTTCAACCTCAATAAGTACCTCAAACTTTAATGATCTGAATATAAAATCTGAGATGTTTCACTACACTAATAGTGTTTCCAAGCTCTCAAATCAATGGCTAATTCAACAAATTTCAAATCATGCATCAAACATTCAACTCATGAGACTAATTGTCTCGATGCATACAAAAATCAGTTAGGTATGCTGCAACAAAGTGCATCTTAATTTCTGATGTGAAACATCATTGCATTTTACAAAATCTCCAAATTCGTTACCATTTGTTGTGATCGAGTGCCTTTCAGATACAGATACAGATATTGGCCAGTAGGCTCAGTCAGAAACAAAAATCACGGAGCGAAGCTCTACGTGCAGAATTCTGAGCTTAAAGCTCTTTTAGACTGGCTACTCTGATCACAACACTTTTATC
>JAOTBA010000001.1:3469220-3481738 GCA_025629845.1 Erythroxylum squamatum | reverse complement strand
ATTTCACTCTCCAAATCAATTTTCAATACCAATAACCCAAAATTCTCAAAACAATCACATTTATTACCAATTATACCGGGAATGTCAATGAATGCATGTACAATATTCTCATGTGCAAAAATCTCACTATTCACATATATGTGACACAATAGGCATGAGCATGCAAATGCATTTATAAACTCTCATTGTTCCCTTATAATTACTATTCTAACATTCCCATAGATAACGGGATGTTATACTGAATGGATGCCTTTTTTCAATAAAACCTAGCCATAGACTAATACCATAGCTATAGAACTAGTGTTTGATTTAAATGGAAAAATGTTAAGGGAATTAAACCAAAACTTTGTTATCTTTATCCCTAATGTGCTCTCTCCAACTTCTTTAAAGGATTTTAGGCATATTTCATATTGCAATATAGCGTATAATATTATTTAAAAGTTGTTAGTTGACATGCTCAAAGATTCCCTAGCATGTCTTATTGACTCCTCTCAAGGAGCCTTTAAAAAAGCAAGGCACATTAGAGATAACATTTTGCTAGCTTAAGAGTTTTTTAAAAACTATAACAAAAGACACACAATTTAGGAATATGCCATTAATGTTAATTTCCATAAGACTTTTAATTATATTAACTGGAGCTTCATTTTAAACACTCTAAAAGAATTTGGCTTTCCTAATTTATTTGTGGCTTGAATTAAACAATGAATAACTTCTGCTTCTCATTGCATTTTGGTGAATCTAGAACTACAAGGGTAATTAAAGGTTTTAGATTTTTGAGACAAGGAAACCTTCTATCTCCTTATCTTAAAGGTTTTAGATTTTTGAGACAAGGAAACTTTCTATCTCCTTATCTTTCTTACCTTAAATATAGAAGTGTTTACTATACTGATTAATATGGTTATCTCTTAAGATCATAATTTCAAATTCCATTCCAAATAAAAATCCTTAAGAATCTGCAACTTAAGCTTTACTGATGATCTCATATTATTCTCCAAATTAGATGCTAACCTCATTTGTGCACTCATATTAGCCTTGATCTTATTTAAAGTGATATTAGGATAATCTATCGATAAAAGAAAAAGCCATTTATAGATTGCATCTAATGCTCAACATAATGCTTTATGGTTTTCTAGCATGAGAAGTTTAAAGTATATGAAACCACCCCTAGCATATCTAGGAATCCCAATTTCCTCTAAAAGGCCTACACAAGTAAAGTTCACCCTTCTAATTGAAAAGATATAGAAGAAACTATTAAATTGGTGTAACAAAAACATTACTATAGTAGGTAGGCTACAATTAATCAACTCAATAGTCAATAGCCTTCACATTTATTGGCCATCTCATGTTATGATTCCCATGAATATTGTTAAAATAATTAAGAAAATAATGAAAAACTTCCTTTGGTTTGTGAGGAATTTAAGGAAGATATGGCTAAAGTTAAGTGGAAAGAACTTTGTATGCCTAAAGAAAAGGAAGGATTGGTTATTTTATCAATCAGAGGTGACAAATAAAAGGCTTATGATCAAGAAGATATGAAGAAAGCTGAATAATAAAAGGCTTTATGGGTAAGTTAGATCTATGCTTACTATTTTGGAAGCAATAATTTATCATTAATGGAGCCTAAATACAATTCTTCATGGAATATGGTTAATATTCTCAAATTAAGGAAAGTTGTTAGGTTACACTTTCATTACCATATTGGCAATAGATTCTACACATCCTTTTTGCACAATAAATGAACCTCATTTGGCCCCTCTTTTTAGAGCTAATGAACTACAAACATTTAAAGGGATCATACACAAGCTGGCATCGATTAAAAAGGCTCTCAAATTGATTTCTAGTCATATACAACTCTTGCCCTAGTTCCCATATTACAAACAAATCCTTAGAATCCTTCAAAATCTGAACATCAAGGATACCATCACCTAGAGTAGACATTCCTTGGGTAATTTCTTAAATAGATCCTTAGAGAACTCTAAAGGGACCAAAAACTAGAAAATGGAATGGAATAAGCTGGTTTAATTTAAACAAGCTTGGCTTAAGCTTCATTATTTATAAATAGCACTTAAAGGTAAATTAAGTACGTTGAACAAATTATCGAAATTCCTAAACTTATCTAATTTTTATGTCTTTTCCCATCAAGAAAAGGAATCACTGAACATCTTTTCTTTAAATGCAACTTCATTTTAGTCATTTGGGATAGGGTACAATTCTTGTATAACATTTCCTCTTCTTCATCAAAATGGCAAGAGTTGATCCAAAAAGCTTACTAGTGACAAATTTCAAGTAAAGGAGACTTTATTATATATAAGGTTTCCTTAAGCAATATTATTTATCATCAATGTATGGAAAGAAATATGAGAACATTCCAACATAATACTACTCTTTAAAGAGACGTATTTAATTCAATTAGGCATCAGCTTACTTTCCATTGCGCTAGCCTCCAACTAAATAGGCAAACAACATTGAATTGGAAATTACATAAAATTCTTACTATATATAATGTGATAGTGCAACTTAGTAATAAAACAAAACATAAAGCTAACTATAGGAAGTGAAAAAGCAATCCCATTGCTTCCCATCAATTGATATTATGCATTATGCATTAGATGAAGTTAGTGAGATCTACTAGTATAAAACTCTATTTGGGCTCATTTTGATTATTTTTCCGATACTTTTGTGAAATGTAATCAGCATTATCCTCGAGTCCTATAGAATAATATAATAAAAAATAATCACCATTGACATTGAATATAAGGGTTAATAAGATAAAAATAAAAAATAATTATTGATTAACAATAGAAATTAAAAAACTAACTTTTACATTTTTAAAAACATTATTATTAAAAATATAAAAATTAATCATCTTACTTAATAGTATTATTAGATAATAAACAAAAGTTAATAACAAGTAACTTATTTTCATATAAAACTACTAAATACATTATCCTATATCAATAAAATATGATAAATAATATTTATTATTTTTAATAAAATAAAAGAAAATAACATTACATATTACATATTATAATATTAAATATATTAATTATTAATAATATTATTAATTATTAAAATATTAATGCTTAATTTATATATTGAAAATTTCTATTTATCAAATATAAAATCAATCAAGTAAATTATGAGTTATTTATAAAATAATGGATTATAAATAAAAATAGAAAACTTTCATTATAGTTATTAGTTATAAAAATTTAAGAGTTAAGAGTTCGTACTTTTCCTATAAATGTATAAACTCGTTCTACGCTGGTATCACATGCTGGAAACCAAAGCAATCTTTACAGTTCTCTTATCTCTCTCTTTATTTTGTTTTCGTTTTTCCCTATTGGTGATTGGGCCAGTTTGAATCTGCAGTAACTTTAGATGCAGTCCCTCCTTGCTGCTCAATCAAAATGAAAACAATAATAAAAAAAGAAAAGAAGAGGAAAAGGTAAAGAGTTGGAATAAAAAGATAAGCAGAGAGCCATCTTTTAAATGCTACTTTGAAGAGAATGGAGACCATATGTTTTTATTCCTTTACTGTGTGCTCATATGGCCCTTTTCTTGTTCTTTGATTGTAATGAGACTAACAGAATCTCAGGCATTCCTCGAATCTTTGAATTGGACCAAGGACCAAAACAGTCCCACAACACAGAGAAACCCCCACAAAAGAATCAACAGAAAAGGACTAACACGAGATGCAAGCAATCCACCTTTATTTTGTTTCCATTGACGACCACCTTTAAATGGTGGATTCACTTTAGTTTTGGGGAACTAATGCCCAACTTTTCAATTATATATAACTATAACACATTGAAGAAAGAAAATATCTTACCATGCCTTAGCATCTTAATAAAAAGTTGGAACAAATCAAAGCCAAACCAAAGGTGATCGGTTTGATAGATAGAGATTGGTACATGAACTCCTCCCCGACATGCATTGCTGCTATAGATTCCTTTTCTTCTTTTTGTTCCATTTGCTTCTCCTTATATAATGTTATAATATATAAATATTATGAAACTTATTTGGTTCTTCACAAAGCAAAGATTGATTTTTTATATGATGAGAACATATATCTATCTTCTTCTATTTTGCACTCGAAACGGGAAAAAATTACAAGCAAACATATTAAAGAAACACTAGTTTTTGCAAAGGCTTCCTAATAAATTAATAATCTATTTTCATCTGGAATCTTTTTAGCTCATTTTGTTTCTTACAAGCTTCCTTTTCTTTAAGCCTCTCCCCAACATACATCTCACTCACTACAGCTTGTGTAAATAAATGAAGTTTCACGCTAGCTGGAATTCTTTGGTCAGATCAGGAGCCGTCGTCCCAGTTCTAAAGAATACAACAAAAGTGGAGGACATCATTTATCGTCTTTTCCACTTCTGCATGTCCAGAACCTGTGAAGCTATCATAACTATGCTCTTCCAGGAGGTCGTTTAGAGTTTCCAGCTCTCCTGAAATTGATTATAAAGGAAACAAAGAACGACGAAGTTTAAGCACAACTTTCATTTTATAAGTCAATGAAAACTGCAGCTAGCGTGTTCTATGTAGAATAATTTTCAATATTCGATGGCGTTATTGAACTTTTTCTTTCAAAGCGATGTCTATACTGAAAAGTATTAAGTTCTTGTTACAATTTAAAAGCAATCTGCGCAAATTCTTTCTTTTATATGTTATCTTAATGAGTTCAGATCGATTATATTGATATTTTAACTTTGCGTGACAGTGGCTATATACTATTACCCTGATGATAAGTATGCAGATTATTGAATTACGTCCTGTAAAGAAAGTAAACAAAAGAAGAAAAAGAAAAGGCACCAAGAAAAGGCCTCTCATAAATGTGGAATATAAATAAGAAAATGCTACATAGCTTTGAATAAACATGTTTGAGGGTGACGGATGGAATAAAGTGACGAGACAGACTTTATTTCACTTTGGAGTTTAAAACATTTTTTAGGTTATGTTACCATGCTCATCCTAAGCAATGACTTGGGAACAAGGACTCAATGTAACAGTTAAAGCACGAAACCCTGACAATAGGTGCTTTTCCTTTTTTCGTATCTGATCCCTCGACAATAATCCACCCTTTATTGGCTTTCTAGGATAATTTGAATATTTTGATTATATTAAGAATTTAATTGTCTGAAAACCCTCTTCCTGAATTTTACTACAATTATAAGGAGTAGGAGGTGTATATTTTGCTGACTTTCGGAAAAGGATAAAAATGAAAAAGGATACAAAGTGATTCAAACTCAAAATCGCACGTATCATTTAAGTTTTGGTAGCGTTTTCATAAGAATTTATGTGTTGTAAAATAAGTTATTTGAATTCCTTACATGCAGATATAATTTTCACATAGCATGTAATTTATACTGAATGGGACGATAATACATGAGTTTTTTTTTTTTTGAGAAACAAATAAGGATAGGTTAATAATGAATAAAAGTTCATAAAATTCATAACGACGCAGTTGATCTATAAGTAGGCTAAAATCAAAGAGGCTAAATGTTATTAGATATGGTGAAAACAAGAAAATGGAATCATATATGTACCTGTTGTGAATAGGATCTGGTCCATTAGGAACCTTTCTTTTGTTCATCATGTAACTAAGATCCCGCTCTGGAGCACTTACAAGCTTGTCTTTGCCAATCATCTGCTCATTTTCAACATCTCCTGACGATTGGATCGTAACAGCCATATTTTTCCCTGCTTCGCTTTGCAGAGTTCCAACTAACAAAAGCCACACAAATCCTGCCATCGCAATCGTCCCAAGTAAAAACTTGGAACTAGCCATTACTTGCCCTTTTCTCTACCCTATATTTACGATGATGATGGTGTATATATAGACGAATATGAACAAAGACACCTTGTGATAAATAGATGGAAAGGAATTTGTATACCAGAGTATCAGACTAATATTACTTCCTTCATATGGGTCTGTAAAGTGTGCTGCTTATGATCATATAAAGAGAAGGAAGCTAAAAGGAAAGGAGAAGAGGATGAGTTAAGACAGGGATTTTGTTGTCCAGTTTTCCTGTTCTAAGTGTTAAGAGTGGTTGGTATCCTTTATAGGTTGGAGTGATTCTGTTACACTTTCTCGAACCTTGAGGGGACAGAGATAGAGGGCTTAGCTGGTTTCGAACATCACAAGGAGGGAACCACTCCTTTGCTTTATACCGATAAGGTCCCAAATACAGTAGTACTATACTAGTACTTTTTTGCTTTGATTCGAGTATTTTCATGCAGCTATATATACGACAATAAAAGTCTCGGGCTCTGCCTATAGCTAACTTATCCCTTACGTACGAAAGAGTGAAAGTACATTAATTTATTGGAAAACTATCCACATTTACATGAAGTTGATGAGATGCTGGGATGACTAATTGTTGGGTTGGTCTTAGTCCTACAACTCACACAATTTGAATTTGTTTAATCCTTCCAAAACAAAATTATTTTAGCATAATGCCATTCAGATTTTAATCTCAAAATGACGTCGTTTATACTAAATAAAACGAATCAAATGTCATTTAAGTTAACGGAGATACATATTAATGTCAATAACGACATTAATATTGGATTAAACTTAGGTACCTTGTGTCCAAACTATTCATCATATTTTTGTTCATCATTCAACTGAAAGGACATTCTTTAGGACTACCCTATTTGCTATTTTTGAGGGCAGAAAAAATTTGTAAACTCGGATTGCCTGGCTAAAACCCACTCGTGTATATGGAGTTTCCCTCATTCATTCGTTATGGCCTACATTCTTAGCATATGCCGAGTGGGGGGTTTGACCTTAAAACCATATCTGGTGGAAAGCCTAACTCATTAAAATTGTCGGAAAATGGATTCTCACGAGAATATGTTAGTTATCATCCAATGATTGAAATCAGAGGCTGCCCTTTTAGAATCAGATAGTTTGTTGCGTTTTATATGGTCAGGAAAGCGAATGAATATATTCGAATAACCAAAATTTCTTGCACGAGTGATGCAGAGACATTGTAGTATCTACACATCCTCGTGAATGCTTAGACAGATACAAAAACTGACCAACAAAAGAAACTGATTAAATCTACGAGATTCCACACAAATCCCTACATCCGTCAATTCATATCAAACCATCTTGCATTGAAGTATGAAAAAGAAAACTTATAATTCGTCTCCATGTTTCTTTTTTGTCCTTACAATACCAACTTTGATTGAGCTAATTTCATATTCACCTTTGATTCAAAGAAAATTTGAGCCACTAGTGATTAAGATCAAATTGGAACAAATACACCATATATATATATTCAGATTCGTTATTATAATGTACCCCTGCCGTTGAGGTTTCATGAGAAATAGCAGCATGACAAAGACAAAAAACCGTCATATACCAAGTATGATATACATCATACTGTACTGTTTCTACATATGTAAGGATTCTGTACTGCCAATGGCTGCGCATCACACAATTACTTTATAATTCCGGCCGCTATGGTCCACGTATATATGCCAAAATCATTTGAACCACTCTTAGTTGGCATAGCTAATTTTGATGTGTATCAGTAACTTCTTTCAAGGAATGAGGATATATGATCTAAGGGAATATATAAAAATTAGGTAATGCAGAGATTTACGTGAATATATTTCGGATAGAATAGACTGTCATGGAACTAGTTCCATGGCAAGACCATGCTTTGATAAGAGGGAATATATTGGAAGCTTACTGCAATGTCCAATACATATGCTAACGCATATGGCACATTTGTCTTATCCAAGCCCTATGAATCCCAGTAGAAACACTAAAGTTTAGGTGTTGGAAGAATCCAATGCTTCTCAGTGTAATGGCTTGTTAGTGAAGGTACATATACGCGAGTGATCTATTGCTCAATTTGTAATCTAAAGATTGAGATGCTGCCTTGAGTGCACATATTATGGTTCCTTAATATGAGTTGTTGGACAACTTTTTCATGGACTAAAGGTGGATGCAGTGATTGGAGAAATTAAAGGTTAGACCTTTGATTTTGATAGGTTTTACACTTTTCTTCTACTTCTTAACGCAACTTGAATTTCTTAATTCTATAGATTTGCTCTTTTCTAAAGGCTAGCATGATTTGAAATATGAGGCATGATTTAGCACACATACTGGATATGGAGAACTTTATGCTAGAGCACATGTGCTAAAGATAGGTTTCAAATTCAAGCATCATTGGGCAAACTCAGTCAGGTTGGTTGAGTTTAGACTGTATCCTAAGAGAGTCAATCCGAACCAGGCCGATAATGAGCCTAGTTTGACCACATCAATTGTCATCTCTAGTAATCATACTTTTTTTAATGTTTCCATTTGGCCTACCATCAGCTAAGCATTCGAGCCAAAAAGTTAATAATTTTTTTTATGTTAGAAAATTAACCAAAATCATAACATTGGTGTATTAAAATAGCTTTTACAATTGTTTGATAAATCACTTTAATAGATTAAATTGAAACAATAATTATAAAATAAAAGAGTTAAAGATAAACATGATTCAAATTCTTCTACAATTTTTTTTTCTTGAGGCAAAAGTCAATCAAAAAGTTATTTAATTATCCATTACAAAACGAAAGAGAACTTTAACATTTTAAGAGAGGTCTAGAAATAGATTATTAGCTTCCTTATTGCTTTTCTTTTATATAAAGAAAGATAGAGATGTAATACAATCAAATTCTTAATGGTAATTAAAGTCTAATTCTAATTATATATTTATAATTTAACTTTACTACATTTAAATATCTTATATTTGATTCCTAAAGTTTCTTAAACTTCACAATTAAGTTTAACTTAATTCAAATTAATTTTTAATTGCTTCATATGTATGATCTACTACGTTCCTAATATGTTGCAAATAACTATAAATTATAATTAGAATTAGATCAACCAAAATTCTTTTTTATTTCTATTTAATTCTAAAATTTATAATTATAAATCAACATTATTAACATATCGTAACTATCTAAATATTAGGGATATAAAAGTAGTTTGACTTAAAATATTCATTCACAGTTATTAATAACTTTCAAATCTCAATTTACTTTGGTCAAAGAATTCTTAAATTATAATTACTAAAAATATTATGATCTTCCCTTTAATTATTTTAAGGTGATTAAACTTTTATTATCTTATTTAACCATCTATATAAAGTTCATATTATATCAAAGTACAATCGATTGAACTACCCTAAATAGAATATGTCATAATTAATATCAAAATAAACATATAAGATACTTTATTGTCCTCAAGGCTAAGTATTGATTATGCAATCATCATAACAAGGTTATCTACAAATGCACAAATAATGTTCCATTCATAATCTTTAACATCTGGTCACTTTAGTGAACTTTTTTTCCAATAAATACTTGATCATTATTTAAATATCACTACATTATAGCTTATGATATTAACTACTTTCTTCATTAAAAAAGAAACTTAATGTGTACTAGTTTTACCGTTCTATCAATATATCATCTTAATAAAATCATAACTAGGTATAATACTTAAATTCAGTTTGAATCTCATAATTATCATAACATCGTAATTTTAATTACATAGTAATTATTTTAGGATTTTATTTTTACTATTAAGTATTAAATATAATTGACAAAAATATATGCATATAAAGAATATCTTTATCGAAATATTAATAATATCATGCATAAATTAAAACTAACCGATTGGATGCAGAGGCATAAATTAACAACCTCTCATATATACTAAAGTCAATAACTTATCTATTTAATGTGAAATCCATCTATATATCGATCTTTTTTTTTGTTGAGAAAATGGCTTAGAGAGAGCATTTACAAGATTCTCTTTAGTGGACACTCGCTCTAAAGTAATATCTTTATATTCCACTATCTCTTTTATAAAGCAAAACTTCCTTAGTACATACTTGGAGACCTTGGTTCTTTTGCCTATGAATTCGTGCCATTATTTTTAATAATTCTAAAAATTACTCTAAGTTTAGTGATGAACTATTTAATCTAAAAAGGTTCCTTTGACACCTCAGGCATTAAACTATACTCTGCCTCAATCATAGATTTTGAAATAGTTAGTTGTTTACAACTCTTTCAACCTTTTACACCACCGTTTAAAGTAAATATGTATACTGATTGTGATCTTTTATTGATATGATGTGTGTATTTGAGCCAAAATAATATTAAAAATCAACTAAGAAAGTACATATATTATTCTTATAATATAGTCTATTGAATATGAGTATTGATACCACAAGAATTGCAAGTACTAGTACTAACAATCTTTTTCTTATTTAATCTAATAAAATAAATAACTAAATTAAAAGAAAACATTAATGAAACTAAATTACCAATCTAAGATAGTAAACCAAAGCAATAGATAACAATGAACCAATCGATTGACAATCAAAATCTAGATGAAGAATCCCCATAAACTTTATGTTCCTAAATTTATTTCGATTCTATTATTAACCCTAGTTTCTTAGACAAATAAAATTTCCAAAGTTGCAATCATATTTTTTCTCAAGAAATATAGTCTGTAACACCCTAATACCCCCTAAGAGGATATACAGATGCCACACAAATCAAACCTAGAACATATCAAGATATTCTAGCAAATCCTAAAAATAAGGCAACATACTTCACATTTCATTCGAATGTTGAGTTGTAAATAGAACATAATTTACACATTGTATTTATCAAATACATGCCTTAAATTCAAATCCATCTTGTATTATAGTTATTACAAACCATTTACACAAAATACACATATGTCTCATAATTTTAAATACAACTCAAAAACTTATACAAAACATCTTCCAAAACATAACACATTCTTCTTTGGCCATTACGGTTGTCCCAGCCTTAATCCTTTTTATCGAGACCTACACGGAGGAAAAACCACCGTGCTAAGCATTTAGCTTAGAGGGGAATAACTAAAATGATACAAGATGGCGACTGCTTCTAACAGTCTTCTAGCATTTATAAGCAAATGAATCATGACTTATCACAATCAATCTTAAATTATTCAAATCAAAGAGTAATCAAACTATTAATTGCATCAGAATAGAACATAAATGCATCAGAATAGAATATACTTACATCATAATATAATATAAAAGCATCAAAATAGGACACGATTGTTTCAGAGCAGAACTAATATCAAAACATATACATAATTGCCTACTAATCCTTTTTATAAAAGTGGGTAACGGGAACAAAACAGAAGATATCTAAGATTGGATAGATAGGTATCTATAGAAACAGAAGAGACTTGAGTCTCTAAAACAGAAGATATTGTAGTGTCTAAGAACATAAGACACCGTAATGTTTAAGTACAGAAGCAACTGCAGACCCTTCTAGGCAGCCTATTTACCCACAACTAGGACTTGACGGATTTAAAGCAACATATATCATATTTCAGAATCACATGTAAGAGAAATAATGCATAACGTAAGAATTTATTTCCTTATGCTCAAATTGAATACATTCTTTAACACCCGAACAAACTTAATATGCCTTATGAATTTAAGCATTTGTAACAATGCATCAATAATAACATTAAGTAATTACACGTCATATATGTTCACACAAATTCTCAATTCTCAATTCTCAAACATTCATAACTAAATCACATTACTTAAATCCTTTGGATCACATTTGTGTTTATAAGAACACCTTCATCCCTTGAACAATTTAATTATTCTAAAATTGGATACATTGATATCAAACATTCCATTCCTAAGTTATCTCATCAATTAACATTCCAAAACTTATTCAACCTTTAAACAATTAATCCAACATCAAACTAGGTTCATTTCAAACCTTAATCAAGTTTAATTATACTATTGTAAAGTGTCTTAACCTTACGTGGTTCAACAATTGCACAAAACCAAAAATTTCTCATTTCAAAGCATTTCCCACAACCATGGGAAGGAGCTAATGTAGCTCCCACTATCCAATTGCCTTTAATTTGTTTCCAGATTTTAACACCTTCATACTCAATTCAATACACCTTCATCATAATCCATTAATTATGTTGGCCTCTGATTTTTTTTTATTATAAGCATGATGAGATTAATTTTGGGGTCTTGTTGGATTAGTCATGTTGGAATTGATTAGTATGTTAATGTGGGTAAGATAATATGACATGGGCTAAGTTCTTTGAACTAGTAAAGTAGTGAGACAGTGTAAGGCCAATTTTGGCAAGTCACTTAAGTTTAAAAACCATAAGGCATTAAAGTAAGGGCAAAAGGGAACTTATGCAATCATAAAAAGAGAAGAAAATGGGGTGTCTTACTTTTGGAAGAGAGAGAAAACAAAATTGAAGAAAGAAGGGAGAGACTTTCGTGAGTTTAGGGAAAGAAAAAAGAGCAAGCTAGGTTTTGATTTTTCTTAGCCTTCAAGAGGGATTTTAGGAGTGATCAAGAAGGGAAAAAGGAAGAAGAAGATTAGAGCTTCCATTAGAGCCAAGAAAATCATTGTTTGGTGAAGATTTAAGGTAAGTTGTTTTTAATCTTTTG
>JAOTBA010000001.1:3429713-3454597 GCA_025629845.1 Erythroxylum squamatum | reverse complement strand
AATAGTGCTTTACCAGAGCTAATCTCATGATTCAATTGCAAGACAGTACTCAAAAGTTCGATGCTTAATGTATTAAGTAATAAAAATAACGCTTTCATTTTTTCAATCACAACTCATATGATCAAATCCATCACAATAGACAGCCTTATTAGTGTTTTCATCAATGCTAAAAGCCATAACTGACATGCTCTGTGCAGCAACCAATAGACTATCAAAAAATCGTTCCCTACAATCACATGAGACGAGCTAAGTTTGAAGAATACTGTAAGAAACAGCTAATCACCTTCTGCTCTAGGACTTTCGAAACAGCCTCTTGGACTGCTGCTGCATCCAAACCCACATCAACCCGAGATATGCAGAAACCCTTTCCATCTGAAGCAGCGAGTTCAGCCACTTCAGTGGCAACCTTAACAGCCTTATGCATATTTTCTTCAGCAATCTTCTTTTGTGCTTTTCTCACTTGATTCTATTGATGGAAACCTTTTTAGTATAATTCAAAATTAGAAACATTACACTCACAAAACTTTCGGAGGAGCAAAATCATGTTGCAATATAATAGGTCACAAGGTGTCTCTTTCTTGACCTATCAAAATACCTGAAGAACAGCAATTTTATTCCTAATATCAGCTTTCTTGGCTGCTGGAATAGTTGTCCCATCCACACAACTTTTTAGTGATGCTACTTTCTGTGAAATGAAAACATATCAACAAAATCAGAGATACAATCACTTATAAAAGTATGGAAAGCAAATTTTCTCCTTTATCGAAAAGTCATATGAAGAAAATACCAAAAACCACATAACTACTATATTTACAGCATCAATAAAGGGCACAGAGATCATATAATTCATAATGGTAAATTTCCTCTGCCACCTTAATTCCATTAAACAGTTCCACACTAAACAAAATGATGAACAAATCTCAATACTTCTATATGTGAGTAGCTGAGGCAAAAAAACAAAAGCAACGTAGTTCAAGAAAACACACTTGAAGCTCACCCACAGGTTTTCCAAGCATATGCCACTTCAAAAGTACTGCCAAGGGAATAGTACAAGAAACTAGAGTTCATTGACCAATAAGATAGTCCCCAATATCCAAATTGAAATCTGAATTGTTTACTGCACAGAAAATACAAACAACAAAGTTAGATCATAGAAGATCAAGAATTCAAATAAATGTCAACAGCTAGCTTAGCTATCTACGGTAATGTATCCAGATGAACATACATCCAAGTTCTTCTTGAGCTTGGGAATGTAAAAGCAGGTTCCTAGTCTCCAACAAATACATGAAAGCAAGAAGCGAAACCATAGTTTGCGTTTCACTCCTCCAATCACCATGATAACTATTTCATCATCCAAATAAAGAAAAAAAATCAAAATCCCTAAACAAAAAAAATCAATTTTGCAACTCATCTGTAGTATTGCCCAGGGCATCCGCGAACAATTTCTGCAAGTTGATTGTACCGCTCCCTTAGTGCTTGAATCTGAGTCTTTGCGTCCTTCAAAACCTCTGCTTGCTCCGCATCATAAATAAATACGTGGAGGAAATTAACATTATAAATAATAAAATTAAAAGGAAAAAGAAAAGCTTGATTTTTTTCTACCAGGAACAGGACGAGACTGGTGAAGGAGAAGGAGGCTAGCTTAAATGAGCCTGGAGGTGGATTCAATGTCATTCACAACCATTAGTATTCTCTCGCGCAAACTTCCGGATTCTTCCAATTGAGTACGGAACTCCTTAAACTGGTTCTCTATAGAGGGAGAAGAGTGGAGCGCGGGGGACTCACCGCTCACCATGCCAAACGAGGAAAGAGTGGAACAAGATAACCGAACAATTAGTAAGCGAGAATGGGGCAAAATGGAGATTTGGCTGAAACATTATCAGCTGATCGGATGAAACGCTCCTACTGAGGAGCTGGTTGGGTTGAATCAGCCAACCCAACCAGCTCTTTACCAAACACTTTTAATAGCTTTTTCATGAAGTCAATAAGCTGGAATGGGTCAAACAGCTAAAAAAGAGCTGAAAAGCTCTTTACCAAACAAGGCCTTTATCTTTGAAATGCATACCCAGAAATTTAATCTCCTTTGTAGCAATGATGCTTTTAGAGATCAACTCCTTTGGTACCTCAAACTTTACGTATTGTTTTGCTGTAGTAGATCTAAGACCGTACTGTTCCAATCTGAAACTCTAAATTAACTAACCATGGTTGTCCACAACTTTTGAGTAAGTAGATATATAGGTTTCAAGAAAAGAAAATTCAACAATCATCTAACAATAATTAGACATTAACAAATAACCTTTACCATGCCTTAATTAGCATAAACATGTTTAGCTAAACTAAATTTTGTTATTAGTTAAGTAAGTTTGGTTGATGGTTGACTTTATTCAAGAAGGAGAGTATTAGAGCAATGGTAAAAGTTGCTTATCAAATTATAAAAATAGTCTTGTTATAAAAATTACAAAGAAAAGATTAAGTATATTAATAACTTTCCCATGTTTTCACAAACCGAGAAGACTGGTACACCAGTGCGAAAATGAAAAAGGAAAGATAAGCACTGCCCATTAAACGCCTCCAACGGCTCTCTAGAGAGCACATTACCTCATGAGTAACGTCACCGTTGATGAGTCGGAAATAGTAACCCTGAAATTAGAGGAGTATAATCTACAGTAGAAGTGACCACTTTAGACAGAGAGATAAATAAAAAGCTGGGAGGAAGGGACTCTCCGAGAAAACCTCATACTGGAAGTGACTTCTTTTCAACTCCCGAGGTCTCTCTCACACAAATAACACACACGCACTCTCTTTCTCTCTCTTCCGGTTAGTGAGTGAGTGGTGGCACTGAGCGCACCAACCTCCATTGTCTAAGGAGATCACGCACGCACAGGCAATGAGTTTCAATTCGTTTCCTTTCGAAGATACTTAGATAACAGTATCCAATAAAGCGCTCTCTTCACTTTGCACGCTTTTTGGTTTTTACCGAGACGAAGCAAAGCCCAACCCAAGTGAGTGTCAACTGAACATCAGCTCAGATCAAAGCCTGTCGTGTCTAGGACTTGAAAAAGACTTCGACTTTGACGAGTTCGCGTCAGAATACGAATTGGGTAGTATCGAGTTCGTGGAGATTATGGATCCACCCGTAATGATGAATGATGGGTCGTATAATCTGGCGGAGATCTGGCAGTTTCCGTTGAATGGTGGCGGCCGGAGTCAGTTTGGGCAGAGCTTGGGTCAGTATGAGGATTCAAGTCGAGACATTTCCGGTGATGATCCGGTGAGTTCGGAGCAGATAGGACGTCATAATGGTCCGAGAAAACGGCGTGATTTGGACGATGATTCGGCGAAGGGTGTTTCTACAAGCAATGGCAATGAAAATGGAACGGTATTTGGATTCGTTTGTTTATTTCAATCAATGTGGGCTGATCTAACTTGTTGTTCCCAAAGCTATCTCCTTTTCCTTTTCCTGTTTTTAATGAAGACAAAGTTTAATGTTGGTTAAGTAAGAGCTTCCTCTCGGCTTTTGACTTGGTGGTGGTTATTTTCAGAAGCTTTTTTAAGTCTTTGTTGTTCCATTGAACTGCTGATCTAACTTGGCTATGATGGTCAATTAAGTTGACTCGTTCAATTTCTGTCTGTATGTGGGAATTGTGGAACCGTTGGTACCCAAAACTGTGAATTTGAAAAGCTAGTGGAGACTAGTTGTTGACCAGCTTGTGATGTGAATTGTAGAGTGATTGTGATCCAAAACGGCTTAAAACACCGGGAAGTAGAGATGAGCATTATGATTCTAAAGCTGAAACCGAACCCGGTTCAGGCAAGCATGTGGAACAGAATGCTAAACCAACTGAGCCACCTAAACAAGATTACATCCACGTAAGAGCAAGAAGAGGCCAAGCTACTGATAGCCATAGTCTAGCAGAAAGAGTAATTTTCGTTAATCCTCTTAATCTGACTTTTATTTGATGGAATTATATTGGGAAGCCTCCGGGGATTTCTGTGTTTATTTACACTTGAAAGATGTCCTATTATAATCAAGGTAATTGGTGAGATTAATGATAACTATTGTGTGGACAGGCTAGACGAGAAAAGATTAGTGAAAGGATGAAAATTCTCCAGGATCTAGTACCTGGCTGTAATAAGGTATGGTATTTCTATTTCTTGAGCTTTTCTTAGTCATGCTAGTCTGTTCCTGATAGTCTGGTTAGATAATTTGAGGAGTTCTTTGATGGATATTTTAATACCTATATCGTATTAAATTACAAACAAGGTTATAACTTTGGTCAACAAGAATGTTCAATTCTGCTACCTTGCTGGTGGTGTTTTGAAAGGATATATTGGTGATTTGCATTCATTCTCGTTGTACGTTGGCCTAAAGTCCTGTTTGCTAAAGTAGGTTCTCTGATGCAGGTTATAGGCAAAGCACTAGTACTTGATGAGATTATAAATTACGTTCAGTCACTACAACGTCAAGTAGAGGTAATGATCCTTATTTCTCGTGGAATGAGCATACTGATTTTTCTCCTTTTGTCCCTTCTTATATTGAAATTAAGTCTTACTTTTAATTGGAAATTGTAGTTTTTGTCTATGAAACTTGAAGCAGTGAATTCGAGAATGACTCCTGGGATTGAAGTGTTTCATGCAAAAGATGTGAGTTGCAATACTTCAATTCACCATTGACCCTCTTTTGATTTCATTTGGATTTGATTGCTAGCGTTGGCATCAGTATGTCAGCGTATTTCTTATATGCTTTGTGGGTGATCATTGTTTTAATTGGTTGCTTCATGTAAAATTTAAAATTTTCATCAAAAGTAACTGTTTGATGAATGTTTGGTCCTGGCTGAAAAATACTAACGTGGGAAAGAGGGACAAAGACACCTTCCCTACTATTTTTTCCAAGAAATTTGACCAAGCTGTGATGAACATTGATCAAGCTTTGGTTTATGGTCTAGAATGAGGTCTTTTGAGAATAGTGAGTACATGACTGATGTGTCTTTCTGCGATGCCAAATACAAATGTCTCACTATTTTGTCAAGGTCAACATTGATTGATGGCATGATTTTAACAGTTGACGGAATTTCATCAATCATATATTGCTGTGTAAGAACTAATTCAGCATATTAGTAAATACATCATCCAATACATCAATCTGCTAGAATTGGCAGTTCTCTCATATTAGTTGACCTGCTCTTAATGAAACTGTTGAGGGAAGCAATTCATTTTGCTACAACTTCTCTGCATTCTTCTTTTATGGTAAAAAGGAGAACTTAATGAGGTGTAGGATGGATGAAAGCTTGATCTAGGGAAGAGCTGAACTTGGTTATGGAGAGGGTAGGAGAATTGTTAAGGTGTCTTTTTCCTTTGCCTCTTGAATAAGAGCAATTTCTTTTACAATTTCAGTTTGGCCAACCAACGTTTGATACTGCTGGCATGGCATTTGTCTCACAACCTGCGAGGGAATACAGTTGCGGCGCATCACCGGAGTGGCTGCATATGCAGGTTGGTGGTGGTTTTGAGAGAATGTAATAATCGAGTCTCCTGAGCAATTAATAATAAAATTATCAAATGGCTGTCAAATTATACACGCCAGCATGTTCATCAAAGATAAATCTATTACAACACTTCAACATCAGGCATGGAGCTGTAGTTGCTGTCTAAAAAGACCGCTGATTCTACTTTCTGAAACATCTCCATTTGTTTGTGTTGGAAAATGATTCTTTTTACTTCACATATGACGTACTTCTCTGTACTAATACTGAACTGATCTCTCAGAATTAGGTATTATTCTTGTAGAAGAAAACTGCTTGTCCAAAAGTTGCTAATGTTTGTTTAACATCTTCAATGAGTCCTGTCATTAACTTATGATTGTTGAGAAGCTGCAGCTTGTTCAACAAATAAGCATGGATGGTTAACTTCGAAAACTCCGAAATGAGAAGGGCTAGGACTATGAAACATTTTCTCTCGCCCCTGTACTTTTCCTGTCCTCATTTCATTCTACTCTGCCTGTTAAACTCAAATGGACCACAGACAAGCCAACCCATTTGCTGGAAATTAATATTCAATGATTAAAAATATTTATTTAAAACCAATGAAATACGTTTTCTACTGAGGGCCCGTTGACATTAATGATACAGTTCCCTCTTCATCGAAGCTCCCATCTTTTTGGGCGCCCCGTCACTCACACGTAAGCACAATGAAATTCAACGTCCTTTTTAGTTTATTAAACGACATCGTCAACCATCTTCCACGCCTTAGTTGAAGTGGTCCTGGCCGCTTTTGGAAACTCTCACAGACGCGCGCGTGTACATTTTCCCAAGAAAACCCACTCCCCCCACTTTCAAGGGTCTAGACTAACGCGCCAAAAAATGAGCGTGGGTTCGAATTTCAAAATAGACACGTTTACTGTATCGACATAAGCTTCTCATTCTTTGCTGCTAATTAAGATGGAAGACTGTTACGCGCTTTTAAATTCAACTCTGTTTTTTTTTTCTCAAAGCCAATGAGAGGAAAATAATTTAAAAAGAGATAGAAAAGTAAAAAAAAAAAAGGAAAGGAGAAAAATCGAAGCAGATGAGAGGATTCTCATTTTCCTCTCTGTTTCATCGTTGATATCAAGAAGAGAAAACTCGAAGAAATCGAAGAGAAATATATTTGCTGATTGATATCGAATCGAACATTGTTCGCCCTAAGATTGGATCCATTTCTGAGTTCGGATCGGTTTTTTAGTTCTTCGTTCTGTTTGGTGGAGACGAGAGGATGAGTGGCGGCGGATGGGAAAGGGTTCGGTCCTCGAGATCGGTGTTGAATCGTGATGTGAGTTTGACCGGTCGTACGACGACACGGACGGTTCGACTCGGCCGAGTCCAGCCTCAAGCCCCCGGTCACCGAACCATTTACTGCAATGATCGCGAGGCCAATCTTCCTGTTAGATTCAGGGTATTTTTATTATAAATTTTCATTCTTTTGAATTTGATCATTTTGGTTGTTGAGAAAAAAAAAGTTTTTTTAAGTTACTGGTGAAAATTCAGTTGACTTGGTGCTACTGACTAGTTAGGCTTTAATCGGATGCGAAACCGAGGTTTTTTCTATTATTCAGTAAAGGCATTGGTTGAAACCTTTTTGCTTGATGGTGCAAAATTGTAAGTGTCCATACTTGATTTTTAAATGAAAGCTTGCGGCTTCGGTATCTTGTCTGTTTTGTTCCTGATAGATGTTCAGATCAAAGTTTAATTAGAGAGCAAAGAAAAAGTTGTTATATATAAATAGGTGCTTGTTCTGTAGCATTTACAATTTGTTTTAGAAGTTTAATGTGCTTGAGGATGAGAAGGAAGTGCTTCAACCAAACACTATAAGAACTTACTATTTATTTACTTTCCAACCTGTCTGAGACTCATTCCTTCTTGGATTACTTCACTATCTTATAATCTGTGTGAAAACATTCTTTATGTTATATATCTCTAGAAATTGACCTGTCATGTACCAAGTTGAAACGCTTTGAATGCAATTTTATCTTATTCATATTTTTGGGCCATTAATTTATCCTTGATACATTAGAAGTATTGAAAATGTTGGACATCCTTCTACATTTGATGGGAAGCCATTTGCTTGTAACACGTTTTGCCCATATCAGGCCATCTTCTAGGAGTTAATTGAAAAAACTGTAGTGACAATTCATATTTCCGAAACACATGCATCATTTAAGCCTGTCAACTGGTTATTCTACTGACACAATATAAAGCAATTAGCCAAGAACATTGATTTCCTCTCTTGAAGTTGGGAACCAAGTAGCTTTGTTATGTAAAATCCTAGTTATGATTGTTTCAACTTGAAGCTTCTTTATGAAAGCTGCCGCTTTCCATTTATTCTGTATTAGTTGAATTTGGACATTTTGCTGCTAATATATTTTGAAGAATGTTTTTGATGTATGGGAAAAAATGTGGTTACGTTTCCAATTCTGAATTTGAGTTTCTACCTCATTGCATTGATTTCTTTTAATTGCTGGAGATTAATTGTTTCAGGGCAATTCTATATCAACTACAAAGTACAACTTCTTTACCTTCTTACCAAAAGGGCTGTTTGAGCAGGTAAGCTAATATTTGGAAAAGGAAAGTTTGCTATATTGGACATTTTTTTTACCCTTATGTAATGTTGATTGTGCTCTTGGTTTAATAATGTTTTTAAACATTGTAATTATTGATGAACTGACATCAAGAATGAATTGATTTTGAATTTTCCAAATTTTTTACTTACACTAGCGATGCTTGAAAAAACATTATAGTTAAGTGATTGAGCTCAAGTTCTGTATGGTAAAGTAGTTTCCTCACCTTCCTGTTATTTGAATATCTGAGCCTTTTTCCTGATAGTATATTCTGTTTGCATTCACAGTTCAGGCGCGTGGCGAATTTTTACTTTTTGTTGATCTCAATCTTATCAATGACCCCAATCAGGTATGCTGGTCACACTCATCATTTCTACTAACAAAAATTTTCACTTGATATCATGCTTGATATACAGACATGTTTTACATTGTGTACTTGCCAAGTTATTGATGCTGATAGATTTCCCAACATTTTCCAGGAAAGGTCTTATGGTCAATGATGGTGTGTGATCTTTTGAGTTTAATTATCATACTTTTAGAACATCATAAGACTTACAGGCCCAATTGTGCTTTGTTCTTTTCATGCACCAATGTTCTAAAGCATTTAGAAAGTGGAAATAAGAAGTCAATATTGTTGTGATCATGATTTTTATGATTTTTATATGACCATTTGTTCTAAAGTCTATCTGCAGTATAATTTTTATGTTTGCAGCAGATATGTAAAGTTGACATACATTTGTGTGTTGTATTTAAGATATTTTCTGATCATGCAGCCCAGTCAATCCAATTACCAATGTCGTCCCTCTGAGCTTGGTGCTCTTAGTGTCTCTTATTAAGGAGGCATTTGAAGACTGGGTAAGTACTGCAGTTCATTATAATTGTTGCATTCTTGGTCTTCTCTTTATGGGGAAAAAGTTAATAGTGAATTTATTTATCTGTTTCAACATTATGTTTCTTTTTTCTTTTTTTTCCCTTTTTTGGAGGATGAGGGTTTGAAAGAAAATTATAATTCAGTAGGGAAATTGCTTATTTTCTCTTTTATTTCCTCTTTTATGCACAATAGAAACGGTTTCAGAATGATATGGTGATAAATAATAGTCCCATAGAAGTTCTGCAAAATCAAAGGTGGGAGACTCTTTCCTAGAAGAAAGTGCAGGTTGGAGACATTGTCAGGGTGAGTATAATGAATTCCTATTAATATTTCTCCTGTTGTTGATTGAATTTTGTTAATAACATGGTTGTCTAAGTTGTTAAATAAAATATTTGCAAACTTTCATACGGCTATTCTCTCATAATTATTTATCAGACATGAAGCTGAATTTCTTTGTGTTTCAGGTTAAGCAGGATAGATTCTTTCCTGCAGATTTACTATTTCTTGCGACTACAAACCCTGATGGTGTCTGCTACGTTGAGGTTTTCTTTTCCCATGCTGTTTAAGCCATTATTGTTCATGTTATTGCATAAAAAGCATAACTTTTTCTGCTAGATCATATCACCTTCTTTTCCTTTTCCATTTTCTATTTTTTTTCATTGCCAGACATCAAATTTAGATGGGGAAACAAATCTGAAGATCAGAAAGGCATTGGAAAAGACCTGGGATTACTTGACTCCTGAGAAAGCTGTGGAATTCAAAGGTTGAGTCTAGGTTTAGAATATCGAAATATAGGGGTATATATGCCTCCAAAATCACATTGACGTACCACAGAGCAGTTAATATCAAGCTATTTCTGCATCTGTTTTAAGCTTCTTTCTGCTAACAATCTCAACTTAGTCACCTTACATGTTTAATATGAAATAGTAAAGTATCCTGGGTTGGTGAAATTGTTGAATAGGCTTTGCTAAGAGTTTATATCTAAAATTTTGCACACATTCCATGTTTACCTTTAAAATGTCATCTTTCTTTTACGTCACAAGCATTCTTATATTACTTTATTAATGCAGGTGAAGTGCAGTGTGAGCAGCCTAACAATTCATTATATACATTCACTGGCAATCTTATTATTGATAAACAGACATTACCTCTCAGTCCAAACCAACTTTTATTAAGAGTAAGTCTTAATTATATTTCCCACTTATAAACATTTAGTTCTATAACTCTCAGCTTTCTTCAATCAGGATGGAATAATTTCCTTGAATGATTCTAAGCACAAACTTGAATCCGTGCTCTGCATAATGGGGATTTACATCATATTTCTTGTACATTTGTTATGTTTTGATGATTTGACTGATCTTGGTATGGTGCGCTTCTAGGGATGCGGTCTCAGGAATACAGAGTACATTGTAGGGGTGGTTGTATTTACTGGTCACGAAACAAAGGTTTGTTGTCAAAATATTGATTTCTCATTGTTTTAGTGCTTGTTGTCAAATTTGTGAACATCTTTGGTAGAATGATAACCTTGATATTACTTTCTTGTTATTCTTCATAAGTTTCCTTGTTTCATTGTGTGAGTACCTAGACATTCGAGCGTCTTGGTTTGTAGAAAGTTAGAGCATAGTAGGTTTATATCTGTGCCGTAATGCAAGAAAAGTCAATTACTTGCAATTTTGACATCATATTCTGGCTGCTTACTTTGTTGCTGACATGTAGTTACTGGTTTATGGCTGTTTGGAATCTTGCAGGTTATGATGAATTCAATGAATGTTCCTTCTAAGAGAAGTACATTGGAAAGGAAACTTGACAAACTTATACTCATTCTTTTTGGAACACTCTTCATTATGTGTTTTATTGGAGCCATAGGCAGGTGAGTAATGGGTAAATTGTCAATTTCTTTTTACTTCTGCTCTTTGGATTCCCCCTTGCTACCTCGTGCCTTTGTTAGATTTCTTGCATGATAATGTTTTATGCTTCACAATATTATGCAGTGGTGTATTCATTAGTCGAAAGTATTTCTACCTAGGACTTGAGAAAGGCGTGGAACTGGCATTTGACCCTAGCAATCGATTTGGGGTAATACATGCTGTCTGCCTACATTTGTAAATTTTTGATTCTCTTTTTTTTGAACTTTATGTTCTATATATTCTAGGTTGCTGCTCTGACCATGTTTACCCTGATCACACTATACTCTACAATAATCCCCATCTCGTTATATGTTTCCATTGAGGTCAGTCTCCAGGCCAGTTTCATGCAGTTTGCTATGACATTGTAGATTACCTGTTTTGGAATGTGCCATTTTTTGTTGATCAATTTCAATATCATGTCCAGATGATCAAATTTATTCAATGCACTCAATTTATCAACAAGGACTTGCATATGTTCCATGCTGATACCAATACACCTGCACTGGCAAGGACTTCAAATTTGAATGAGGAACTTGGACAGGTGAGTTAATGTCAAACAACCTTTGATGTTACTATTTATGGTCATGTAGCATTTTTTTTTTGGCTGGATGTGATATGTCCATTATGTTGGATGTGATGAATATGGCTGTTTGAATTGATTTAAATTGGTTGTACTTCATCATCCACTCGTCTGGTATTTTTGGTGTTTTTTTCAGGTGGAATATATCTTTTCTGATAAAACAGGAACTTTAACAAGAAATTTGATGGAGTTCTTTAAGTGTTCTATTGGAGGTGAAATTTATGGAACTGGTATCACAGAAATTGAGCGGGGAGGGGCTCAAAGGAGCGGCATGACTATCCAGGAAGTATGATTCCTGTCATTTATATAACATTGAACAGAACAAGTTTATGTGTATGGATAAAGATACTATACTGCCATCATTACCTTTATTATACTATACTGCCATCATTACCTTTATTAGAGTTGCTCTTAATAAGATTTTCTTGGTCTTCTTGAAGGTGCCTAGATCTGCCAATGCAATTCATGAGAAGGGTTTTAATTTTTATGATCCTAGGCTTATGCGAGGAGGTTGGAGAAATGAAGCTAATCCTGATCTCTGCAAGGTATTATATTTTTTCGAGGACTATTTTGTACTTTTGATATTTATTGGGCCCTTCAGAAAAGCATTTGTAGAATCCAAGGTTATGATATTTTACTCCGATTAGAATTTATAATTTCTGATGGAAGTATTACATGTTACTTTTTCAGTGTGTATGTGGATATTTTGTGATTTGATTAAATGATCTAGGAAAATTACAATCACGGTCAATATTTTTTTTCCCAATGTGTTTTGTGGTTGTAGTTGTCTATTTCTATTGTTCTGCATGGGAGTTTGTGATTGTAGTTATGTCTCGGTTGGAGACTTACACTTTTCTGCATAAGTTTGTAAGCCATGAAACTGAACATTGATGGTAAAAGATACTTCTCGATGTTTCAATCCTTGCTCTGATGCTTAGACTTACTATTTGTTTTGGTTATGACATTCATTTCTCATTGAAACTTCACTAATTCTATGATGAGTGTCAAGGTTCTCCCCTTTTCATCTGAATTTGATACATTAATATAGTGGTGCAAGTGAATTACTGCCGCCAAGTAGAACGAACATTTTAAGCACCACTTTTTACTTTCCTATGAAAATTCTTTGTTTTTGTTCAGAACGTGTTAAATAAAAAGCGTATGTTCTTGAGTGTCCTTCTGGCATACTTTTATTGTGTATTATGATCTGTAATTTCTGGTGCGTTAAATTTTATTTCTGCCATTATACAGGAATTTTTCAGATGCCTTGCTATATGTCATACCGTGCTCACTGAAGGCGACGAGTCCCCTGACAAAATCACTTACCAAGCTGCATCTCCTGATGAAGCTGCTTTAGTTACTGCTGCAAAGAACTTTGGATTCTTTTTCTACCGGTTTGTGATCTTGTTATACCATCTTGTGCTTGCCATTTTTAATTCTTCCCTTTACTTTAAAAGACTTCTATATCTACCAAAACAACTTTGATTTGATACCAGTTACGTTTTAAAAATTCTGCATATTTTGAGTCTAAGAACTAGTTCTTTTTTCCTAGACGTACACCTACCATGATATACGTTCGTGAATCTCATGTTGAGAAGATGGGAAAAGTTCAGGATGTAGCATATGAAATTCTTAATGTTTTGGAGTTCAATAGGTAAGCACAAACTTTTATTTGTCCAACATTCATTTATCATCTCATTCTGAATAATACTGACATCTTTTTTGTCTTTGATGTTATAGCACGAGAAAGCGTCAGTCTGTTGTTTGTCGTTATTCCGATGGTAGACTTGTCTTGTACTGCAAGGTATCATTTTTCTTAAGGATTGTTGATTCTATATGTTTGGTTGTCCCTGGGGAAGGTGCTTAGCCCTCAGGGGAGGAGGATGCGATTCAAACCTGAGACCTTGTTCTGGGTTGGAGAGCCTGCACTGCTGGGTCCTCTGGTTCTTTTTGAGTTGATGCTTTTGTTGGCTTGGAAATAACACTTGTCAGGAAACCTTTGTTTAGGGTGCTGATACTGTGATTTACGAAAGACTGGCTGGTGGAAATGATGGCATTAAAAAAGTAACCAGGGAACACTTGGAACACTTTGGATCTGCTGGACTACGTACTCTTTGCCTAGCCTATAGGGACTTGAATCCCGAAGTGTATGAAAGCTGGAATGAGAAGTTCATCCAAGCAAAATCTTCTTTGAGGGATCGTGAGAAGAAGCTAGATGAGGTATATACTGCCTGAGAAAATGTCTTTTCCATTAGATTTATTCTACCCTTGCTATGTTTTGTTGAAAGATGTTATCAATTATGCTATTGTTACTTGCTAAATCATTTAGTGAGTAGATTTTAAAGAAACATCACAAAATGTGTTTATTCATTATTGACTTATCTTTCACGTTTAAAACATTTCTTTCGCGGTTGTTGTACCCATTGCTTATTAGAAATCTTCTGATAGTAGCAGTAATGGATCGTGTTCTGAAATTAGATGATTTTAGGAGTTAGTTTTTTCTAAGCATACTGTTCCTGATACTGTTTCTAACTTATTATTTAACAATGACTAAAAGCAGTATTTTTATTGTACTTTCTGTTAGTGTGATTTAGCGAATGATGAAGGCGGCTAAATACTTGGAATGGCTGGTTTGCATTTAAAACCTTAGGAATAAACAGATCTTTTAGTAGGAAAATTTTGCACTGTAAATATTACTACAGTCCATTACAAGTTGTTCTCAAAAGGTTAATTGGAACACGTATTTGTTTTTCAAACAAAGTAAGTTCTTATTGTTAGTGGATTGGCATACCTTTTCTTCGACAAGTGTATATTCTAGTTATCTTCTTCTACAAACTAAATCTAATGCAGGTTGCAGAACTAATAGAAAAGGATCTTATTTTAATTGGGTGTACTGCTATAGAAGACAAACTTCAAGAAGGAGTACCAACTTGTATAGAGACTCTTTCTACAGCTGGAATTAAGATATGGGTACTAACAGGAGATAAGATGGAAACAGCAATAAACATAGCATACGGTGAGTTGTTACTTAATGTTATCTTGCCCTTCTGTAAGTGTTGTCTAGAGTTATGTGCCATCTTGTATGCTTGTGCAATTTAAAAAAATTTCTTTTGTTTATCATTCGCTGCAGCTTGCAACTTGATTAACAATGACATGAAGCAGTTTATTATTAGTTCTGAAACAGATGCAATTAGAGAAGTGGAAAACAGGGTAAGAGTTTATTATTGTCTGATGCTAGGAATTTGGGGACTGTTCAATTTTAGTAGACATTATTCATTGCCTCCATCAAATGATAATTTTTGCTGCAGGGTGACCAAATAGAAATTGCTCGCTTTATGAAGGAAGAAGTCAAAAAAGAGCTAAAAAATTGCCTTGAGGAAGCACAGCACCATATGCACACCATATCTGGACCAAAATTAGCACTTATTATAGATGGCAAGTGCCTAATGTATGCATTAGACCCAAGTTTACGAGTAATGCTACTGAATCTGAGCTTGAATTGTAGTTCAGTTGTTTGTTGCCGAGTTTCTCCTTTACAGAAAGCACAGGTGATTACCCTTCTCATTATTTGTCATGTATTTACCATACATCTAAAAACCAAGTGTTTTACCAATTAGTGGAGAGCATAAAGCATGGAAATATCAAATTTTCTTCTTTTTATCTTGTTGGAAGTATTTAATGGAAAGACTGACTTTTTAACGTTACTATGCTAAACTGAAAGTCCATTTTGTTTTGGTAACAGATTATTAGTCACATTCTTATGCATAAACTTTTACAGAAAACTTGATAAAATTCATGTATATGTTTGAGAATATGACTGCTTAGGTATATTTGGAGGAGCATATTTAAAAGCTACAGTTGCATATATTTTTCTTAAAATAGATATTCTTGGTGTCAAATGCATATATCGAGTATTCCAGGCCTTTCTTTTTGAGAAAATTTTATGTATGTTTAGGTAACAAGTCTTGTCAAGAAAGGTGCACGTAAGATAACACTTAGTATTGGAGATGGTGCTAATGATGTTAGCATGATTCAAGCTGCTCATATTGGTGTTGGAATTAGTGGGTTGGAAGGGATGCAGGCAGTAATGGCTAGTGATTTTGCAATTGCCCAATTTCGTTATTTAACGGATTTGCTGCTTGTGCATGGACGTTGGTCCTATCTTAGAATATGCAAGGTATGAGTTTATGATCCTGAAATCCTTAATCTTCCACTTAGTTGATTCTCTTACAACAATATGTCATATGTCCCTTTTAAATTGATGATGTTTTTATTGCTTCTGCAGGTTATCACGTATTTCTTTTACAAGAATCTTACATTCACCTTGACCCAATTTTGGTTCACCTTTCATACCGGGTTTTCTGGTCAAAGATTCTATGATGATTGGTTCCAGTCCCTGTATAATGTCATATTTACAGCCTTACCGGTTATCATGGTTGGGCTTTTTGACAAGGTTATTAAACGTTCCAAAACCCCTTTAGTTTACAATTGTTTATAGTGTTCCATCCTGGAAGTACAAGGATTTGCAGTAAGCTTGAATCTTTGACTTCCTTGGTGACATTAATGTGTGTTTTGCTAGGATGTTGGTGCTTCACTGTCCAAGAGGTATCCTCAACTGTACAAAGAAGGGATAAAGAATGTATTTTTCAAGTGGAGAGTGGTGGCTACATGGGCTTGCTTTTCAGTGTTGCAATCTTTAGTTTTCTACTCCTTTGTGACCGTGTCAAGTGATTGTGGTAAAAATCCATCAGGCAAGATGTTTGGACAATGGGATGTTAGCACAATGGCCTTCACATGTGTTGTAATCACAGTTAACCTGCGCCTTCTGATGATCTGTAATTCAATTACAAGATGGCATTACATTAGTGTTGGAGGAAGCATTTTGTCTTGGTTCTTATTCATTTTTGTATATTCACTTCTACGGGTAAGTCATTTGGATCTCTTCTTTTTCAATTTACAAAAAGATTTGGGGGTTATCAGAAATTGCTAGACCTGCTCATGACTGATGACATACTGATATGTATTTTGACATTAACGCAGGAGAATGTTTATTTCGTGATTTATGTGTTGATGAGTACGTTCTATTTCTACGTCGCACTTATTCTTGTTCCCATTGTTGCACTCCTCGGTGACTTCATTTACCAAGGGTAAGGTTCAGGAATTTATTTTGAAACACGTGATGGCAATTTTTTAATACATGATCAGCATCTTTTATCATTAGCAAACACATTTTGTTCACACTAATCATTAGACCAAATTAGTTTCCATTGAATCCGAAATGCGTCTTGTATCCCTAAACTGATTCCCAAGCTGATTTAGGTTGAGCTGCACGGACAAGAAAACTCCCTTAAAAGTCTAGAAACCCTCATTTATCAAGCAATGCTGGTTTTTAGCTTAAAAGTTTGCTGAAGGAATACTACTTGAATACTTAGGTTGTAACATTGTAAAGTTTGTTCACCAAATAAACATATATAAATAGTTCAGAGCCAGATCTTAAGAACAAAATGGTTTCCATGCACTCTTTATTATCTCTTATTTTTTTTTAACCTTTGATTTTTTCTGTTGTATATTCGGTCATTTGTATCCTTAATTTTTATGTGTTTTGGAGCAGGGTTCAAAGATGGTTCTTTCCCTACGATTATCAGATTGTTCAGGAAATTCACAGACATGAGCCTGATGACAATTCAAGAGCTGAACTGCTTGAGATTGAGAACCGGCTAACACCCCAAGAGGAAAGGAGCTACGCTGTAGCTCAACTTCCACGAGAATTATCTAAACATACAGGCTTTGCTTTTGATTCACCTGGATACGAGTCATTTTTTGCTGCACAGCTAGGTATCTATGCCCCACAGAAGGCATGGGATGTTGCAAGGAGAGCCAGTGCGAGGTCGCGACCAAAGATACCCAAAAAGAATTAAGCCCTTAAGGTAACTTTGTACAAAAGGTCTTTTATTTTTTTCAAAAAATCCACGCCTTGATTTAGTTTAAGTAGAGAATTTGTAAATATAGTCGTATTTTGCTTGTTTTGTTCAACAGGATCTCTCTTTTTTTTTTTGGTGTGTGTAATTGTTGCTTCTCCAATATATATCCATGGAGAAACTTAAATGGTTATTAGGGTCATTACTACTGTACAGCTAACCAATTGAAATGGGCATTTTGGTAGTGCATGCTGATTTCAGTTTATGATGCCATTTTGTTCGCAAGGATGCCATTTTGTTCCTTCATATGATGCCAAATTTTACATGACTGAACTAATGACTAATATGTTTACTGGAGTTGATACGGTAGAACAAAAACTACGGTTTTCGATCAATTTAGAATCGGAATTTGGGAAATAGTTAAAGAATCAGGAAGAGATGTTGGAAGAGAAGAAAGGAGTATTCATTGCCAAACTGAAACTCTGTATTAACAACTATCAAACAGCTTATTCAGTCGTTAAACACAAGTAGAGCCAATAAATATTAGGCAGATTTACTCTTCACTTACAAATTGAATAGTTTATAACATCATTTTATTTATAGTTTTTCAGAGTGTAGTTGAGCTGCTCATTCGACTATCACCTAGACAGCAATTTGATTATTCTGCTTGCCAATCTTTTTCCAAGATTGCTATAGGAATCTTCACAATTGAACCTTGTAAATTAAGAAAAGTAGTCGCAACCTTGCTGAGTTAGGAACATATTTCTTTAATTGAGAAACATTAGAGACAATTCTAATTAGTAGATCACTTTTCTATTTTTTGAGCACGATAAAATAGATGAGTTAAATTGTGAGAATATCTCTGTTATACGTCAACATTGATGATATGGTGGAGTTTGACAAAAACCAAAATGACCTTGGTTGAACTCTCTATTACTTCTATGTTTATCCATCAGCTGCTTTATCCAATATTGAATTCGTTCCGTATGGAACCCAACTATTCTAAGAACATTTTCTTTATTTGTTAAAGCTTGATCCACCGAGGGAGTTCCTAGTCTCCAGTTAAATAGGGAATGTATCAGGAGGAGGTAAGTTATAAAGTACTTCAAGTGGTGAATTAATGGCAGAATGAAATATAGTATAAGTCTCTAACGTGTGATTCAAAACCTCAAGTCTGACTATCCCTTCGAAGACTATATGCAAAAGATTTCATTGGAAAATATGATAAAATAAACACTTGAATTATACTTCTGCTGAATATGGATGGGAAGGTAGAATGAAATGACTAAATTTGCTTAATCTCTCAAGTACTACCATACAAGTACTGATTTTCCTTCAAAAACATGAAACTCCTTATAAAATCAAGTGAGATATTTACCCAATACTACTTAATAATATTGCCCCCTCCATTTCAATAACCCATGTGAGTGTGACCAAGCATATATTGAATTACCGCTTCCATTTGCCTCCTATGTTATGAATCAATTTTTATAGGACATGATCTTCATTCTAAATATCTTTAATTACTTTAAGTTAGAATTTACATTTGGCATTGTATTTGTATATATAGTTTAGAACTAAGAACCCTCGAAAGAGCATAGGAAGATGGTTTTCCATTCCATTCTTATAGATAATCTTATAGTCATATCCAACAATTTTGACTTTTGTGGTCAGTTTATAACACAAATCTTTTTCCGATCAGGTGGTGAGACCAATGTTAAATTGTTATAACCAAAGCTAGCATATTAACAATGCTAAATTTCCATAATTAAAACTAACATATCCTTCTCATAAACAACCAAATGACTATACTTGGAGATAAAGCTTTATTAATATAGTCAATTGGATGCCTATCCTTCATCAACACTACTCTAATGCCTTGCTTGCTTGAGTCTTACTAATGTTAGGTAATGCCAGTATTAGACCTATCATCGCAATATTCTTAAAAAGCTTTATATGTTCTTCAAGAGTGCAATCAATAACTTATTAATTTGTCTATACTTCTTTATCAATGTTCTATAATATCTAGTCATCCTAAGAAAATTCTTAAATTGCTATATCTTTGTTGCTAAAATTGTCTCAATTTTTTTTCTCATCGTTAAAAAAAGATGATATATCTTAAGTACTCAATATATTTAGCCCCAAAAGTGCATTTACTCTCGTTAGTATATAACATATGCTTTCTCAACACTAACAACACCTTTTCCAAATGAACCAAGTGCTCACACAAGACTATGTAAAAGCATGTCATCGTAAGATACCAAAACAAATTTCCTTAGATAATGATTAAAATAATATTCGTTAAGATTCGAAAGGCATTAGTGAGTCCAAAATGCATGACAAAAAACTCACAATATCTTTCTTAAGTTTTAAAAGCATTTTTTGGATATCATCCTTATTTGTCCTAATTTGATGATGACCATAAGCAAATCTAACTTTAAAAACTACTTAAAACCATGCAATTCATCTAACAACTCCAGTAAGTTGTATATGAAATTTATCTTTATATATATGTTCATAAAGAGCCTTATAATCTATATTTAATTTGAACCAAAAATATTGAAGAAGAAAATGAACTTATGATGCATTAGATGATCCCTTACTTCAACATTTCGTATAGAAGCTCCTCAATGGCATCTTTCTAAGCTCTACAATGTCTGTAAGGTCACAAATTGGTGGTTGTTCCACCTTTATTTAATGAAATTGGGTGATCATGTGCCCTTTTAAAAGGTAACTTCTTAGGATCTATGGATACATCTTGATACCTTTCTAGCAACTTTATTATTATGCTAGCTTTGTCCATTTCTTAAAAGCCACCATTACTCCTTTATTTGTTAACTTCGTTCATTCAAATAACTGGAATAAACCATTTTTTTCTAATCTAAATGTAAACTAGTCAATTACATATTTTACATGTAACTTGTGGAGATTGAGATGGCAGAAGGAACCCAATCACAAGACTAGAACATTTAAAGAAATTATTGAGTTGCATATTAAAGAGCTAGAGGTTAAATAGGAGAGAGAATTAAAGAACACTTAAAGAAATTATTGAGTTGCAGATTAAAGAGCTAGAGGTAAAATAGGAGAGAGAATTGAATGAATTGGAACTGATGATGCAATAACTTCCACAAATGTGCTTACAATAACAAATGAGTAATGTAGAGGAAAGGTTACAAACCAACCAATCTTAATCATCTTCGCATCTAGATTATAAGGTTCTAACTAGGTTGACAAAGTTGTAGTTTCCTTATTTTGACGACAAGAAAGTTAAAAAATGGATTTAGTTTTTTTTTGATCCTCCAACTCTTAAGGTGAAGATCATGGTGATATAACTGAATTAAGAAGTTTTACTATGGCATTAATTATATATTAAGAAAAGATTGACCTGGTTTTAAGCTTAGGGAATATATCTTGCCCTTAGAGCAATGTTTTAGAGGAACAATTATATTGACCAGGTTGGAGACTTGAAGGAACTAGCTCAAACAATTCGTTGAAAGAATATTATGCCAAATTTGATGTTTTTCTTATAATTTGATTATTCATAAACCTTATTTGGTAAGTGTACTCTTGAAAAGGGTTACAAATAATATTGAATGAGCTATGACGTTATTAAATCCATAGAACTTATACTAATGAATAAATTTGCTAAAGTCTAAAAATTAACACCTTTATAAGACAACTATGAGAAGTCATCAGGGAGGTGTATCTAATGTTAATAGGTATTTATTACTATACTTTTAGTGTGATGAAAAGTATGTTCCTAGGCACAAGTTTAGAAAGAAAATTTTCTTATGTATATTGATCAAAATGTGGGAGAAGAAAGCCAAGAAGCTAAGGTAAGGGAATGTGCAGTAAATAATGTTGATTTGTTAAACCAAAATATGTTTTTGCAAGTTATGACTTGAGTTATTAATGAAGGTTTTCGACAAATGGAGGTAGTATGGTACTTCAGAAATAAGCCAATGCACTTTTTGATAATATAGTGGCAATACTCATAATTTTATATTGCATTAGAGTGGTTAACAAGGAAGAAGATTATTTCTTAAAGGAAATCGAGCTTGTGAGGGTTTAAATTTGTGGAGGAATGTAGTAAATAAGTTATCATATTTGTAAAGGTTTTAAGTGGACAATGGAAGGGCATCAATTGTGTAGAGACGCTCTAATGTTAGCTATTGGAGGCAATCATATAGTATTAGAGTGCAATGTATAGCTTCTCTTAATGAATCCTTTTGCAAATTTTTTAAGGGGACTATGAAACTTAAGTGGAATTAGTAAAGGGTTCAACTACCTATGTTAAAACTAGTAAATGGTTCAAATCTCCACAAGTTAAAATAATTTATTACTCTAATACTAATTTGATTCAACCATAATGAAAACTTATTTCAATCAATTTAAAACATAAAATTTGAGGGAATATGTAAAGAAAAAGAAGAGAAATAAAAAGAGAAGAGAGAAAATTTAACCAAATTAAAATCTATTATTAACAACCATCAACAACTTTTTCTTAGTCATTAGAAATTAAAAAATGAGCCAACAAAAAATTGGTCTTTGTATACATTTGTTACAAATTGAATAATCTACAACCACAACATTTTATTTATGATATTTTCCTTAGAATCATGACAACATTGTTTTTCTTTATCTTTTTCACTCCTTCAGCTCCTACACCACAACTCTCTTTCTCATCACCATAGATCCCTTTTTCTCTATATTAACTTGTATTATTATACACAAAATACAATAAAACAAACATACCCTAAATAAATTAGTACCATCATTTGTGCTCCAATTATAATAAGATGTATAAATTAGTGATTGTGATATAAGTAATTTGGAGCCTTTGGGCTAAGCTCAGAAGTGAGAATATCCAAAGTGTAACCTATATTGTTTGATAAAAACCTCATGGCTCTTTCAAGTTCTAGAGATGCTGAAGGTATGATCAATACTTTACCTGAATCCTTTTTACATTAGCTTTTATAATATAATCCTTTTTTCAGTACCACTTCTAATTCATTTCTCATTTACCTAACGTTCAAATTTGATGCCTATGTATAACTAAATAGACCATGATCAAGTTAATTGATCATACTTTTCTTTCCTTAAGATTTGGAGTGATTTGATTCCCTTCCGACATACTTTTGGTTCATGATTACACTCTTAATTCTTGATGGAAAACTTGTCTAGTCCTTGTTAGTAGGCTTATGGTTGAACACCATATGGTTATATCTCATTTAAATATCAGAAGACACATTTTTTGAATTACAAATTTTATCAAGCCATCATTTTTTACAAACCATAAAATTAACCTTGCCACTTTATGCTTAACTAAAATTTCAAAACCTAGTTAACCTACTTTCTTTTCAATAATTTGGTTTACACATGTTAAGATCTTTGATATAATAGTTCATCAATTATTTTCCAACCAAGATAAGTTTTGAAACTCCTTATATCATACATATAATTCTTACTAAAGGATCACTTTCTATAAACTTTTCTTACAAGTTAAAATACAAAATAAGTTTGATATGGAGGTTTTAGTTCTTGGGTTTGGAGGAAATTTAAGGGCTTTGGGTAAGATATCATATTTAATAATCATAAATTTCATCTCCCTATATATAGTATATTATTCACCTCTAAATTAATAATCACATTTACAAGTTAATGTCTTTAATAATTTCAACAATAGATTTTAGAACAAAAAAAGTTTTTAAGTTAAGGTAAAGGTTAAAGGTGCAATTTTTGACCCTAATATTTTTATCTTAATTTAAATTTAACCATAATATTTAGTAGCATTAAATAAGAACTCTAATATTATAAAACTATTATTTTTGAACCTTAAGTTGACATAACCCTAAACTTCCATTTGAAATCTATCTAACAAACATATTTGGCTTTTTTATATTAAATATAGGCCCGTCATTGTATTTAGGCATCCTAGTTCATAATGTAGGATCTACTTGGTCTGGACTATCCTTTTCTGATTTAAGGATGAAATCCTTAATCTTGGCCTTCAATCAGACCGTTTGAAGGTTTTTTTTTAATCTCTACTATTTATCTTTTGTCTCATATCGTCTAAAGAGTAAGAAATAGTTAGGTAAGTCAATTTGATAAGTAATTCACTATTTTCTTTCTCCTTATTAAATGTCTATTTTGGTCCCTTTTTATTTAATCATTCATTATTGTCCAACGCATAAGAGACAATGCCATCCTTGGTTGATTTGTACATTTTGGAGGAAAGAGATAGAATGGTGTTTTATAGGTAGGTTTCTTTTATATATTTTTCTTGCATGTAATCCCAAAATTTATTATAGGTATCCTTAAGTTTTATTATGAATTTCTTTTATTGTTTTACAACAATGTCTATATGATATGTATTTTATTATATGTCCTTATGTTTATATTAGTATACTATTTCTTTTGCCTTTTGTGTCCCACTGATTATAATCTTGTTTTAATAAATTTTATTAGCGAGTTCTCATGGTCAAAGTAATTAAGGTTTCATATTTTTATTATTTTGTTTTTTTAGTTGAATATTTTCCACTGGGATCACCATGTATAATAAATTAGTCAACTAACTCTTTTCTTTTTCTTTTAGTGTGTGAATAGATGTATGTTTAAAACATATTATATGGAGGGTGTGGACTTAAATGGATGTACTTATTTAGATTAGGTATTTTATTTAACAAAAACTCTATCATGTTAATTGTTTAGATTGAATTTTGTATGGCTTTTAGAAGATGGAGATAAGACTTGGATAATGAATGCTTCTGCATGGAAATTATTGAACCTTAAAGGACATAAAAACATGTGGTTTATGCATTGCAAGAGAAAGGTCATACCTTTACACTGATATAGGTTTTGAGACGTTGGGTCCTGATGCCTTTAGATCTTTGGGTAAGGGAGGCTTTAATTGCTAACAAAGGTTTTATATAGTTTATAAAAATTTAGGTATGTCAAGGATGACGTGGACCTTAGGATTTAGGATACAAAATTTACAGTAAAACATTTTACATATAAAGACTGTACTTAGGCCTAAATATTAATTTTCAAACTTTCATTCAGTTTGATGTATGTAAGCCATTAGAATTTTTCTTTATTTACTATGCTATTTGGTTATTCTTTTATTTAATTTGATTGTATTATATTTGAGTAAACATACTGTTGTTTTGGGGTTATAATGACTAACTATACAACAATGTTAGAACTTACTGAGGACATGAATCGCAATAAAAAACTTTGGCTTACTAGGATACATATAAAAGATCCCTCGAAAAGAGATCCTTGTAGCTCTTATAAGTCTTTTACCTTTTTCTTCTTGTAGTTAGCCTAAACTTGTAAATAGGCAGTACTTACCTTTTAGGGATTTAGTCTAAGCCTTTTTTTCCTACCTAGCTTGATTTAGTAGTAGTTGTAGTAGTAGTAGTTGCTGTTATTATTGTTGGTGTTATTGTTGTTGTTGTTGTTGTTGTTGTTGTTATTATTATTATTATTATTATTATTATTATTATTATTATTATTA
>JAOTBA010000001.1:3405152-3422132 GCA_025629845.1 Erythroxylum squamatum | reverse complement strand
TCAAGCCTAGTGACTGATTTGTATGAGCACACCGTTGAGCAAATTGTGAGCAAATTTTTGAGATGTTATAAAAGAAAGAAAAAAAAAGTAGTAGTGATTATAAATAGATATTGTCTATTTCGGGTTCAATGAAGAACCTTTCGGGGTCATACCCACGCTTAAGGTTGTACGTTTTCGTAAGAGAGTTGGATTCCGGAAGCAGAGTCCAACAAGGAGGGCCAAATTTACCTTCTGTATAAGAAAATACATGCTGGATCAGAAAGATAGCCCCAAATGTAGAAGTTCCAGATGGATCTTCGTTGGGCGTTGCATAGATGGACTTCACCGTTCCATCTTTTAATGTCTTCAGAATTAGAGGAGTGATTGTATGAAAAGAGTATAGATGAGGCGCGTGGAACACCTTCTGGTAATTAGTGATCTATTTAGTAGGCATCAACTTTTCAAGCTCCATAGCTGGTAATTGCTTCGAGATCTGGTTAATAATAGTCTGATCATTGGAACGATCAACAACCATATAAAGAGCATTCGAAGTAGAATTTGGAAAGTTGAGGTCTAAAGCATGATTCTGTAGACGATAGATCATCTGGTGATGTAAGGTAGTCATGATGGCTATAGGATCTTGATTTGCTCCAATGATCTGAATCTGAACTTGCAGTCGTTCAAACAAAGTGGGATCACCCAATCTGATGTTGAAATCAGGTGCTATTGTCATAATGACACTTCCATTGTTGAGAGTAGTTAGCAAATTACTAATCAAGGCATTTTGGTACATCATGTAGGCAGTGTCTAGAAAAGATATCTTGGCTATAGCAGGTATTCCCTTTCTTCTATGAAGTGTGAGAACATGGTGTATAGCTCCGACATGTAAATGTGTATGGTTGTGTTCTCTTTAGAGAGAGATCAGCTCCTTTAGTATCTCAAGCTTTACGTATTGTTCTGTTGTAGTATATCTAAGACCACACTATTTCAATCTGGAACTCTGAATTATTTCTTTAACTTTTGGTCTAGATGTAGATAAAATAGTACGTATACTTCTTGTCTAAGAACGATCACAAGAATACATACTGTAAGGACTTAACAAAGGTAAAGAAGACTCACAAACATGATTTTCTACAGAAACATGGGTAATTTCAACTAGATTTTGTATACGATTAGACAAAACACACTTAACACTAGAAGGTAGACCAGACATAAACAAAGTTGAAGACAGATGAACAGGGTCATTTGGTAATATTTCCATAACTATTGGACTCTCTCCTTGCTCACTCTTATCAAGAGACAATGTTATCGTCAGCCAAGACACGAAAGATGACTATAATTTTCACCATTAAGTGGCGCAGATTTTCATTTAACTTTTGCCATAATTCTTCTTTGGCCCACTATTTGGTGACCTGTGACGTAAAATTTTGCCCATTATAATTACCTACAGTTCTTCTCTTAATTGTCCTCAACTGATAAGCTCTTCTCTCCATTAATTTGTTGTCTCTTCATCCTAACTCTTTTTTTAATCGTCTCCTCATTGTACCTCTCCAGTCTTCTTTCCATCATCTCCTCTCTAGCTATTTTCCCTCCTCACCTCTAGGTTTCCTCTTTGTTGTCCTCTTATCACAAGCTCTTTTCGCCGGATGTCTCCTTATTGCCAGCTTACTAACTCAACACTTGCCACTCGCCACTCGTCACTCACCACTTACCACTAGCTGATCGCTGTTAAGTTATTTTCATCAACTCCTCTTCTCAAACGCCTTTCTAAGATGTCAACATGCTCTTCAATAGATTAGCTATAGATAAGGATGTCATAAAAATAAACCACAATAAATTTACCTATGAAAGGTTGTAACACTTGGTTCATTAGGCACATGAAGTTACTTAATGCATTGGTCAATTCGAATGATAAAACTAAGCATTCATATAATATAATCCATCTTTTATCTTGAATGCAGCTTTCTATTCATCTCATGCCTTATCCTTATTTAGTGATAACTGCTTCTAAGATCAATTTCGGAGAAAATAATTGCTCCACTCAATTGATCCAACATTTCATTTAACTTTGGGTAGAATAATTATACCAATAGTAATTTTGTTGATTGCCCTAATATCAACAAACATCCTCCAGCTACGATGTTTCTTTGGCATAGGTAAAGTAGCAACATCACATGGACTTATGCTCTCCATAACATGACCCTTCTTTAATTAATTCTTATACTGTCTTCTCTAATATCTCGTTTTGTTTTGGACTTATATGGTTGTAAAGGTAGGTTGGGAAAATTAGTTCTAAGAACAAGGTCAATATGGTGTTGAATATCATGCATAAGAAGCAATTTATTAGGTAAATTATCAAGAAGTACATTCCCAAACTCCTCTAAAATAGGTTAGATTTCCAATAGAATTTCATCTTTTTTTCTCACCTATTTCCCTTTTACAATTAATAAATGCATCTCCCTCATTTTGTTCACCTATTTCCCTTTTACAATTAATAAATGCATCTCCCTCATTTTGTTTATCTCACTCATAACTTTTATGTTATTATTTTCTACTTGAAATTAAGATTTTTTTACTCTTTATATTAGGTTTCACACTCCTTTTCCTACCTATAGGTACTAAGATATGTTTAATCCCATCTTTCATAAATCAGTAAATTTATTTTTACGTAAATGCATTGCATCAACGTAATATTACCATGGTTTACCCAAAATAATTTTTTAACCTAAATGCATTGCATCAACATTATAGTTTTCGCTACCTCTATTAATAATCAACTCACATAAGTTTTCTTGAACTATATACTTTATATGAAAAATTTTATATCTTTGCAAATCATCTTGCTCCTTGTGAGATATCATTAAACTTTTAATCACTCCCACAAAAGCATCATCTTCTTGTTCCTCTTGCTTCTCCCAATCATCTCCTTCGATTGCACATAGTTTCTCCTCATCATAATATTGCTCTACCATATTTACTATTTTCCTCTTTGGGCATTCATTAGATTTATTACTTGGTTCATCACATCTATAACACTTATGAAGGGTTGTATAAGGATTTGTGGATTTAGAGGTTGTTGGAGCTACCTAGATTGAATTTTTAATATTATTGTTGTTTTTTCCATTACCACTATGTGTAGAAGCTGCATTTACCACCTCTTTTCCTTTCTCAACGAAAGTATTTTCATTTCCATACCTTTTAAACTCCTTATTAAGCATAGACTGGGCCTTTATAGCCAAATTCCTAGCATCTTAAACTTGTAGCACCATCTAGATCTCAATCTTATCTCTTATACTTGGCTTCAATCCTCTTAAGTACCTTACAACTTATTGAGGTTGGGTTTTAGACAATTAATTGCAAGCTTCCATCCTTAAAAACTTTATAGTATATTCATGAATACTTTTATTTCTTTGATGGCATTGATGGAAAGCATCAAAGATATATTATTCATAATCTAGTGGTAGCAATATCCTCCTCAATAATTGTTTCATTCTCATCCGAGCGCAACCCTTATGTTTAGTTGCCACTGTTCAGTTTGGAACCCTGAGCAAACTGTCGGTGATAAGCCGGAGGAAGGTGAGGATCCTCAGTTCGAATTGCAGGCTGCAACTTGCCTACATAAAATCGGAATCACTAGTAATTGTCGGTTAACCATACGTTGGTGAATTCATTTCTGGGCCTTATACACACCGTCCATCACACTATAAGAGAAATAAGATTTCTACCCTCTCTTCTCCTAGTTTCCTTCAACTGATCTCACCATATTGATGCCCCTTTTTAACTATAAACCACTAACTTGACTTTTCTCTCCTTAGGAATTTCAATAACTTGACTTTTCTCGACCTCAATCTTAAAGATCTTGAACTTAACAAGAACTTCAAACTTTTCCTTAAGCAAGAACACATAGCTATAGCAGGAATAATCATCTATAAACATTAGAAAATATCTAGCATTACACAGTGTGACTATATAGGGACTATTAATATCTGTATGTATAAGGTCCAATAAATCAAAAGTACGAGTTGACCCATTTTTCTTTATCTTGGTCAAATTACCCCTACAACAATCGATACATATTTCCAGATCACTGAAGTCAAGAGTTGGGAGAATGTTATCCTTTATCAATCTCTCAACTCTCTCTCTAGAAATGTGACCAAGAGGTTTATACCATAAGTTGTACGATGTTTCCTTTATGAAGGCTCTCTTTCGAGTAACAGGTTCTACAATATAAGAAGAGGCATACATTTCATTAAGAGTAAGATACATTATGTACAATCTGTAGAATAAGAAGGCAGTTCTGATATGCCTTGTATTGATAGAAATATTTACAACTGAAGTATCAAATATAAAACGATAACCTTCTTTATCTAAAACTGATACAGAGATCAAGTTCGGTCTAAAAGACAGTATATAAAATGTGTCTCGTAAAACTAATACAAACCTCATATCAAGGTTCAATCCTATATCTCCTACATACAAAACATTCACCTCTTCATTGTTGCCAACCATCAGCTTCTCCTCTCCTTTAGTTGGCCTTCTCTTGGATCTAAACCCCTGCATTGTGGAAGCAACATGGTTAGAAGCTCCACTATCTAACCACCAAAAACTTGATGTGGTTATAGCTACATTAGATTCATGAATCATATAGGCCAAGGAGTTACCTGACAATTCCTGCTTAACCTTCTACAGCTTGTACTTCTTATAATCAGCCTTCCTATGCCCCTTCTTCTTGCAGAAGAAGCACCTCATAACCTTTAGGTCATGTGGCCCCTTAGCAATGCTAGACTGTCCTATCTGAATCTTTGGAGAAGGATTGGATTTCTTACCCTTACCCTTAGGTTGTTAGGGCTTAGCCTTCCCCTTACCTGTGGCAGCTGCAAAAATAGTTGTATGAGGAGAACTTTTAATCTTATCCTCCGCTGTAGCACACTGGGAAATAAGGCATTGATGTTCCAAGCCTCATCTTGAGGGATGTAGGAGATAGCTAACATCTCAAACTCTCGAAGGAGAGTGTTTAGTGCCTGATGCACTATGAGATTATCAAGAATTGGTGCATCAAACGCTTTCAGCCTAGTCTGCAGGTGTACCATCCTAATAATGTACTCTCGAATGCCTCCTTCCCCCATATACCTCATGGAGAATGGTTCCTTAATCAAGGTGCTCTGCTCTATATAAGAAGACACCTTGTATCTCTAGGAAATGTTATCCATAAACTCCTTCGCTATAATAGTATCCGATAATCCACTCAGCAGATGATCTGAGATCGACCTCTTGATGGTCAAATAGCAAATCATATTTGACCGCTCCCAGACTGTCATAGCTGCTTTATCAGCTTCTAAGCTGATATTCGTAAGTGGAGAAGATCTCTCGATATGCATCGCCATGCTGACGTCAGCCATCTCCAATGCAAACTCCATATCCTTCTTCCACTTCTTGAAATTGAAACCATTTAAGGTCTCAATCGTGACAACATTGTTGTTTACAGAAAAGGTGATTATAAAATAGAAAAGACAATGTAAAGATCAGTATAAATGCAGGATAACAGTGATACTTAAAACATTAAAGCAGTGTCGCTATTGAGAATCCAATCACACATATTATGAAACACCTTTGGGATGAATACATAATGTATGTAATTAGACCCCCTACATAAAAATGATCAAAGTACAAACTATCAACTCTCATGACACTACCACCTGTGAATAGATCATTTAAGCAACTACTTTCCTCCATCTAATGCCTTTATGAATATCTTAAAACCCTATGTAAAGCCAATACCTTTGGCCAGAATAACCAAACATAAGGCCAGAGACATCCCCAACATGTGAGCAGAACAATCCAAAATACTGACCTGAAAGGTCACTTTGGTGACTACATTCTCATCAGTACCCTATAAAATCCACAAATACAAGGGTTACATCTTTATGTCATCCTCACATTTATATGGGCATAATATATGTGAAAATCAATTATAACTGTAAAAACTACATTCACAATTAAATAATCACATACTAATACTGAAAACATCGTCTTTAAACTTTATTTGAGACTTTTATATATAAAAAATCTCAATGAGAGTGATTATTGTACTTTTCGAATACCGAACCTACCACAAGAGACACGAAACCCTATAAACAACTAACATCCACCGAAAATTCACGTAAACCCTAGAAAAACCAGTTGCCTTGCTCTCAATGGTCGTTTAAAAAAGAAGAAAATGCAGCTGCCAAAATCACACAAAATCAACAATCACTCAACCCTCTGTTGTCGTGCAAAGATGGAGAATACGCAGCTGCTAAAATCAACGCAATCAACAACACAATACAACTCTTAATGGTTATTCAAAACAGAAGAATGTGCAGCCACAAAAAACACATATGATTCACGATGAACCTAGCAATAAGGTCGTGAAACCTTGACGGAAAGTTGCAGCACTAAATCAAAATCGTATCGCACTAAATCAGCTACAAAAATGATCCAACATTACCCTAAAAATCACAACTGTCGAGTCACAAGTTACCTGTCATTTTTCACACCAAAAACGACAACACTTTGACCCACAACGCATGTAAATCTCAGCCACACTACGATTGCAAATAATCAAACCAAATCTTCAAAATTTATGCTTCCTTAGATAGTCGTTATCCCAAAATGGGCTATAATAAGAGTCAAAAAATTACCAAACAATTACATCTTATATTAGTCAAAGATATGGTGATTTGATTCCAATTAAATCTTATCCTCATTAGGATTTTAATCTTCACGTAAGATAAATAACTTAGCATAGTAAAATTTTAAAGATGTCCAACTTTGTCAGATTACAAATAATGCATAAAATTAATCAATAAAATAGCTAATTACATATCTTAACACTAAATTTTTCTTTTTGCTCCACCCTACCCATAGGTACTTTGTTATACCATTTTCACTAGTCTGCACATTCTAGTTAAAAAAAGAAAAAGAAAAAAGACACAAGAGAGATTGGCAAATTGCTCTGAGCAAGCAAAAACGAATATGGGTAGTTCCACGTGCATCAAAAAAACAGTGGCAGAATGAGAATCATCCCGCAATTTACAAGAACATATGTTAAACGTAATCTATAAGTATTTCTCACGTGCTTGAATGGCCACATGCAAGCTATCCGCCAAACGTGGACATCTTACATCGCTGGATGCAAACCAGTTCATTAATTCTATTCGTGTTAATGACACAAAACAGAAAAGCAAACGCATATGATATTTTGTTTCTTATTCTATTTTATTTACGAGTTTCCAAATGATCTCATTCCAGGCATCTTAGACTTGGATTTTCCAAAAACTTCTAGACAGTTCGATTATGAGGTTTTCTTCCTTCAACTCCAAGGGTCTGTACTTTGTAGGTTAATGAATTTAATATTACAAGCTTTCTTTGATTGAGAGTAATGTACTAGACATTCAGGTTTTGACAAAGGTTATTTCATTAAAATTTTTAAATTTTAAAGACTTTTCAAATTCATTCTACATTAAATTTATTTTTTATTTGAATTAAATTCATCGCTTAATTTTAAAATTTGTAAGTTCATCAAATATATCATTTAAAACGTGTGATTGATGAATTATTATTTATTTTAAAAAATAATAATTATAAATTAGTCTATTATGAAAAAATAAAAAATATTAATAAAATCAAACTACATCGATATAATTAAATAAATGAAAATTTATTCAAAAAAGAAATTAATAAAATAAATAAGCCTTAAATATTAGTTTTAAGCTTGCAAGTTTACATTTTATTAGCTAGTTAAACATGCCTTTGTTTTATCAAAGTTTCTTGATACGGAATGTCGACTGAAGCAGAACACGGGACGGGAGTACTAAAACAAACTGATGCTGCCAAACTTTCCCATTTGGAAATCAAACTTGGTTAGGCATAATCTATCACTAGAAAGAGTACCTCACCACTTGCTCCACTTGGCTGCTCACAGAATCACAGCTTTTCGACGAAGACCTTTGATTTCCAACACGTGTTAGAAGAACTGAAATTTCAATCCAATTCCCATTTATAGGACGCCAAGTTGCCAACCCAGCAAATGCAACTAGTGTGAGTTCCAAACACAGTCGTGCTCTTGTTTGAGCATGTGGGGGAATTCTTTGCGGTCTAATCGGTCCTCATCTATTGATCTCTTTTGGAAATTACATGTGGAAAATGCACGACTTGGGGCGGCAATTTTTGGTCTTAACATCACCGAATTGCCAATAGAACAGCATCTCATGTGCGTGATTACCCTAAATGGCATTGTTTCCACTCTGTTCTTGAAGTCCCATCGAAGCTGGGGTTTGCTTCTAATACAAGCTCTCTTCATCTTTGACATTAGGGATGGTTCTTGGCTTTGGCTTTAGCGTGTGACATGAACCCGCATTGCTTGCTTTACGATGCTGACTCGATTTCTGTGATAGAGGAGAGTCCAGCTAAATGTCCCAAGGATTTTGCATTGCATCACGTAAAGTTCTAAATAACATTACAATTGCACATTAGTACAATTATTGTGGTGAATGTACATATAATTGCTGTCGGATAATTTTGCCATTTTTCATAAAGTTGAACAATATTTAATTGCATTTTTTGATTTTTCAATAACTTATTGGTTAAATTACATAATTTGATTCAGATAAAGATAATAAAGTGACTCAATAAATGATTGAAATTAAGAGGTCGAAGTCCGTGTAGAAAATGGATCCCAATCAGTGTAGACCAGACCCATATCGGCCTTGTGATAGGGAAGCCCGATATAGAAGCTATATATAAAAGTTAAGGTCTCCTACAGTTGTTGATATATCAATTGTAAGTATAAGGATTCTCTGACCCGTTAAGAGAGCTCACGTTTTGAGAAAACTGTAGAAAGATCTTACCCGCATCTCAGAGAGCAATTCCCGTGAAGATGGCGGTAGATTTGCGCTCGTTTCAGCTTCGAAAAACTCATTTGAAATTACGGAGATCGAAATCAAGTATTTTCTGCATTTCTTCGTTTCTTGCCCTTTCACGTTCGATCCGAGACATGTAACTAAGGTATCGTTACATATTACACGTGGTATCAAATCGGTTACGTGATCAAGTGGTTAAAAATGAAGATTTTTTTGTTCTCTCTATAAGGTTTTCGGAGATTTAACTGATTTAACTTCTGTTTCTCAGTTTTTCTTGCTTTTTATTGTATGAAAGTAGTATACATATGTTTAGCCTTGAGAAACGGGGTGAAAACGAGCCCAGGAGTGCAAAAAATCGACTCAAAACTCATAGAAAATCACCATTTTCTGATGGGAATGATGGAGACTATCGGGCGCATGTATCGCCTCAAGGGGCGGTATGTTTGACGCGTGCAACGCATGCGCCAAACACGGGTCGACACGCGGATGGACCGTGTCGCGCCACATGTCGATGCGTGCTACCCACGCTTCATCAGATAAGCGCGCATGGGCACACATCTGGCAAGTGCTACGCACGCTTCGTTCACTATTGAGGCGTGTCCTTAGGCGGCTTGTCATTAACGTCATAGATGACGTCAGCGCTACAACGAGCTGACGCAGCAATGACGTTAGCCTATAGAATTTTTATAGTAATTTAAAAAAATAAAAAAATAGATTTTCGTAAAGGTGCCCCGGGGTATTTTGGGTCAGTTTTCGGGTCCAAAAAATTCATAAAGTGAGTTTTCCATTTTTCTGGATTTATTTCATTAGTAATAAATTAATGTTTAACTCTAGAAATGGAATTAAGGTATTTTGAATCCAATTTCAAGTAAATTTTCATGCTTCGGACATCACTTGAGGGAGATACTTCAAGTTTTTGTGTCTCGGGTCTCATGTTCAATGTTTGGGATTACATGATAGGCGCTCAAAAAAGAAATTAAGACATTTTGAAGCCATTTGAGTGAATTTTCGTGCAACGAACTTGCTATAAGGGAGATACATGAGATTCTTGTGTCTCGGGTAATCGGTTCAATGTCCTGTGATGCACGATAGTTACTCTACTGAGATTTTTCTTTTACGAAAGTCTCAAATGAAGTTTTCATATAATGTCTTCGGCATTAGTGTCTGACAATGAGACTGTGCATTCGAGTTTTTTCATTTATTGATGTTACATTGTTACATACCATATGCCCATAAAGAAAGTGAAGATTACATAAAGATGTATCCCTTGTGTTTGTGGACTTTTTGAGTGCTGATGAGGATGTAGTCACCACAGTGGCCTTTCGAGTCAGTATTTTGAATTGTTCTGCTTACACGTTAGGGGATGTCTCTGGTCTCATGTTTAGTTATTCTGCCCATAAGTGTTGGCCTTACATGAGATTTTGGGATATACATAAAGGTATTGAATAGAGTAAAGTTGTTGCTTAAATGATCTATTCGCCCACAGGTGGTAGTGTCATAAGAGTTGATGGTTTGTACTCTGATTGCTTTTATGTGGAGGTCTAATTGCATATGTTATATATTCAGCCCACAGGTATTTCATAATATATGTGACCAGATTTGTAGTAAAGATAATGTTTAATGAATTTGAGTACCGTTGTTATCCTACATTTGTGCTAATTTAAACATTATCATTTTGAAGTCACCTTTTCAGTCAACAAAATCAGTGTCACCATTGAAACCCTGACCGGTTTCAATACAAAGAAGTGGACAGAGGATGTATTAAATGTTATGGAGATAGCTGAGGTTGATATGGTCATACGGACAGATAGGCCATCTTTACCTACATTCATGAGCTCGGGAGTTCATAAAGCAACCTATGAAGCCTGGGATCGGTCTAACAAATTATGTCGCATGACCATTAATAGATCCATAATTGACAATCTGCTTAGTGGACTTCCGGACATAGGCATAATGAAGGAGTTTCTTGGTGATGTCTCCCAGAGATACACAGCCTCACCTAATGTTGAGACAAATGCCTTAATGAAAGAATTATTCTCTATGAGGTATATGTGAGAAAAGGGAGTGATGGAGTACATATCGAGAATGATCCATCTTCACTATAGACTAAAGATGCTGAACATTCCTCTTCCTGTTGTCTTCATAGTTCACCAGACTCTGAATACACTCCCTCCAGAGTTTAGTAATCTAGTGATGACATATTATTCGTAGGGTGAGGAATGGGACTTCAATGCTTTGATTGTCCATTGCGTTGCTAAGGAGGAGAAACTCAAGTTTGTTACTCCTACAACCCTCGAAGAAACTAAAGGGAAAGCAAAGATAAAACCTGCTAAGATCAAAGGTAGAAAGTCAAAATCTTCTTCACATGCTAACGCTGGTCAATTCAGTACTGGTATAGGTCCACATGACATAAAGAAGCCAGCAGTATAAGGCATAGAAGGAAAGATTGTAACCATCAGGTAACTCCTTGGCTTATTAATTTATGAATCTAATTTGCGATAGTCGCATTAAGTATTTGGTGGATATATAGTGGAGCATCTGATCAAGGTGCTTCCACGATACAGGGGTTCATATCCAGGATAAAGCTAAATAAAGAGAAGGAGAAACTGATGGTTCACAGCAATAAAGAAGTACAAGTAATATTTATGGGGAATGTATGTACTGAACCTTGTAGTATGGTTCATTTGGGTTTTACACGACACATTTTATATGTGATCTTTTTATCAATTTTGGATAAAGAGGGTCAATGTTTTGTATTTAATGCTTCTGTTGTATAGTTGTTGTTTAATGCAAAACATAATGTTACAACTTTCTTGTCATATGGTTTGCATAGAATGTGTCTTACCCCAAATTAGATATATGCTTCTTTATATCTTGCCAAACAAGTTATGAAATGAAGAACCCTGATGAATGAGAAGTCATACATAGTGTGGCATAAAAGTTTAAGCCACATTTCCAGAGCTAGGATTGAGAGATTGATCAAGGAAAGCATTTCTTAATTCTAGATTATGATGATCTGGGAACATGTGTTGACTGTTGCGGGGGTAAGTTGACTAATAAGGATATTGAGGTTAACTCATACCTTTGACTTGTTGAGTATGATACATAAAGATATTGGTAGACCGTATACAGTTGCATTGTGAAATTCTAAATGTATTATGACATTTGTTGATGATTATTCCTATTACAGTTTTGTGTTCTTGCTTAAAGACTAAAGGTTAAGAACCAATTGGAAAATATTATCAAGATAGTTAGATTTGACCGTAGAGGAGAATATCATGGCAAACATGGTATTTCAAGACTTGAAAAAGTCAGCTTGCCAAATATATGGAATCAGTTAGAATAGTGACTTAATTCACTATGCTAAGTAGTTCTAAGCAAAATGAAGTGTTGCCAAAAGACATAACTGCACCCTAAAGGACTTAAAGAAGTCAATGCAAAGCAGGACTAATCTTCCTAATCATTTAAAAGTGTGGAAACCCAGCTTTGCACACATTCGCATATGGGACTGCCCTACTGAGGTAGTATAATCTTTATAAAGATAAATTGCATGCTTGTTGTGCTCATTGTTATTTAGTAAGATATCCTAACCATTAGAGAAGGTGAGATTAGAATAGTGAAATCACAAACAACTAAGTTTCTGGAATACAATGTCAATGATGATGGTGGGCCCTTTGACCCTTCGAATGATAACAGGGTGGATATTACAGTTATCATGTACCCGTTACTCATACTATTAGATTGGGTGGATCTAGGTCTTTGTACCGTGCCTGTACAGGAATAAGAACCCATACCTGTAAATAGAAAGGCTCCTGAGGTACAAGATCTAATACAGTTACGTAAATCCACTAGAGTGAGACGACCTACTATCTCATCTAATTTCATAGTCTATTAGGTGAACAGGATTATGCTATTAGACTTGTTACGAATCCAATTACTTTTACAGAAGTTGTTTCTGGACCCAATGCAGATTTGTGTTGGGTTGCAATGACTAATGAGATGCAAGTCATGAAGCATAGTAAGGTTTGGGAGCTAGTTGATTTGCATCGGAACTGCAAACCTGTCAGTTGTAAATGAAGTTTTAAGATCTAAAGGATTTCGGGATAAAGTTCAGCGGTTTATGAGCTCGCTTAGTTGCCTGATAGCTCACTCAAGGAGAAAGGTTGACTTTAATGTTACTTTTTCTCTTGTATCCTCGTAGGATACATTTTGAGTAATGAAAATTGTAGCTCATGATGATATAGAGTTACATCAGATGGCTGTCAAAATCGCTTTCCTGAATAAAGACTTTTATGAAGTGGTCTATATGGTACAACCTGAAGGATTTCAAGATCCAGATAAAATTGACATGGTTTGCACGTTAAGCAGATTAATATATAGTTTATATCATTACTCCCAAAAGTGATACCTTACAATTGATAAGGTTTAGCCTCTTTCGGCTTCATGTAAAATAAAGTTAAAAAGATGCTTGTACTATAAGGTCAGGGGAAGCAAAGTTATCTTCTTATTACTACATATGGATGATATATCACTCACATCAAATTACTTGACCATATTGTATGAGGTTAAGCAACTTTTGATCAAGTACTTTGACATGAAGGACCTTGGTGTAGCATCTTCTGTCCTAGGTATTCAGATTTTCCAAGACAGATCTCAACACTCATCAAACCTCTCACAGAGTGCATACATTGAGCATATGTTATAAAAGTTTAATATGGTTAACTATAGACCTGTTGTAGCATCTATCTCTCATAGTGAGAGATAAATTTTGGCACAATATCCAAAGAATAAAGTAAAGAGAGAGGTTATGAGGAATGTTCTGTATTCTAGTACTGTTAATAACCTGATGTATGCTCGGCGATGTACTAGGCAGGACATTGCATTCACCATTTGATTGTTTGGTCAATATCTGGTTAACCTAGATGTAGACCATTGGAATGCAGTCAAGCGAGTGTTGAGATACTAAAGGGAATTAAGGATTATATGTTAACATATAGAAAAGTCAAAAAGCTAAACCTTGTAGGGAATTCAGATTCAGATTTTAGCCATGTTTCTGGATGATCGAAAGTCCACTTAAGTTTTAAGTTTGCAGATGGTACAATGTCGTAGAAGAGTGTCAAGTAGACACGGGTGATTTCCTCAACTATGCATACTACAGGGCTACTTCACAATCGGTTTAACTCATAAACTTGATTTCTGAGTTGTCTATGGTTAATTTAGTGGCTAGACCAATTCAGTTGTACTATGATAATCTTGTTGTTGTGTTGTTTAGTAACAACTAAGAATATCACAGGGTCTTAGCATTTAAAAGTCAATTATTTAGTCATAAAGGTGTTGATACAAAAAGGTGACATTAAGGTTTGGAGCATTTAAAGACTGAGAAAAAGTTAGTCGATCCTTTAACTATGGGATTTCACCCACTTGTATTTGAAATACAAGTATACAATATGGGTGTTTTGACATCCTTAGACACTGTTAGTTAAGGGATCGTTATGTTTACTCCATGTACATTTGTACATTTTGATGTATTATGATGGTATGATGGTTCGTCAATAAAGATGATAATCATTTATCTTCGGTATACGTGTTATCATATATTGTCATAATACATATAAAAGTCTTAAAATTTGTGTCGATCTTAAGAACTTAAAGGTTATTAGGCATATATAAAGATTGACCTTGAGTCTCAGTCATTTAGACGCTACAGTTTTATACAGATATCCATTAAATTTGACATGATATAGGGGGATATAAGTTTTTAATCCCATAAAGGTTCTCTGAAGTAGTTTAACATTCAGTTAGAGATCATAAAGGTTTTCTCTAATACATTTTAGCATTGGTGAGAGGAAACAAGTTTTCTCTAATATTGTTTAGCATTCGGTGAGAGAAAATAGGATTTCTCTAATACAGTTTAGCATATGCGGTTTAGCATAAAGTTAGAGAAATCGAGACCTACAAACGAAGATGATATAATTTAGATCATAAAGATATCATTCTAGTTTGCCACACTCCATTTTCCCATTTATGTTAGTGAGGTATTAGGTATACATGATTGTATTGGATCTGTGTCACACATGATACATGCATTTGATACTTTTCGACATCGAAAGCCTTGCAGGACGGAATTATGGACTTTCATTATCTTTAGATCAAATGTTTTGTTTTAAACCTAGTCGACTAATTCAGTAGTGTGGCTTAACTGAGTTTTTAAACTATTTTTAAACTAGAGTCAAAACTACAATTAATACTTGTCCAAAGGGGAGAATATTGGACAATTTTGTCCTTTCTTATAAAGTTGGATAACTATTAATTGCATTTTTTGATTTTTTTTTATAACTTATCAGTTAAGATGCGTAATTTGATCCAGATAAAGATAATAAAGTGATCCAATAAATGATCTAAATCAATGGGTTGAAGTCCGTGTGAAAAATGGATCCCGATTAGTGTAGACTAGACCCATATCGGGCCTGTGATGGGGAAGCCCGATATAGAAGCTATATATAAAGGTTAAGGTCTCCTGCAGTTGCTCATATATTAATCGTAAGCATAAGGATTCTCTGACCTATTAAGAGAGCTTATGTTTTGAGAAAATTGTAGAAAAACCTTACTTGTGTCCTGGAGAGCAATTCCCATAAAGACAACGGTGGATTCACGCTCGTTTTGGCTTCGAAAAGCTCATTTGAAGTTATGGAACCGAAATTAGGTATTTTCCACATTTCTTCTTTCTTGCCCTTTCACGTTCGATCCGGGATACGTAAGTAAGGTACCGTTACGTATTACATCATTCCCTGTGATGACAGCGACTATGTCAAGGACAAGAACGAGTATTTGACCAGGATCAGCAACGACAACAACAGGCATTTGACCAGGATGACAACAACAACAGGTACTGTTCTATAACTATATACTGACGAGGAATTTTTTTTTTGAATAGTTTATCTAAAATATCTAATTACATGTACATCCTCGTTTTTATTAGTTATGATTATTATTAAATAAAAATTTATTTTTATAACATTACAATACTCATTAATTATCAATCAAAAACCTTTTTCTTCATTTAATTATTTAATTAGTAGTTAGAGAATTTCTAGAATTTGATTCTTCTATATTAGAGTAATAAACTCAAATCATAATGCTTCCTTCCAAAGGATGATTATTTATTTATTACCTTGTACTTAATTCCTAAGTGATGATGAAATTATGTTCTTACAGTGATAAAATACATACTCTCTTTTAAAAAATTCATTGGTTACTTAATTTGTTGAAATATAAAATCATTATTATTAAATTTAAAATAACTCTCTAACCTAATTGATAAAAATAGAAGATCATAAGTAATGTGTTCTAATTGTATTATTGCACTAAAAACATAAAAACGCGATTTGATGGTCTACGGGTGATCATAATCTATGACTCGCAAATTTTACAACACAATAAAAAAATAAAAAATTTTATTATTTTAATCAATTGTTTCTAAAAATTTTAAATTTTTTATTATTTTTATATTACGTTGCAAGGTTAAAAGCACAATCAATCTTTGACTACCAATTCAATCATTCAGCCTTTGCGTCTGCACCTATCCATCAAAGTTCAATCTTCGTGTTTTGGCCGAATATAAAATGAAAGAAGAAAAACAATTCAGTCTTCCAAGGACTAGGAGCCTTTGATTCTATTAAATAACTAATAACTAATAGAGCAACGACAAAGAAGCACTCACACTAGTACTAGCCAATAAAGATACCCACTGGAGAACCATGCTCAAGTTTTGGCTAGAACTTGCATGAAAGAAAACTAGATCACTTGGAAGCAACTGCAACTACTTGTTTCCCAACATTACGGCCACTGAAAAGGCCTATAAGTGCTGCAGGGGCACTCTCAAGGCCTTCAGCTATGTCCTCCACATAGACAATCTTTCCTTCTCTTATGTAACGCAGGATAAAGTCCATGAACTTCGAGTACAGGTGATAATATTCATTAACTGCAAATCCTTCCAGGCGAAGTCGCTTATACACAATGGCCGGCAAATTGTGCACTCCTTCAGGCTGTTCAAGATTGTACTGTGAGATCATTCCACATGCAGCGATGCGGCCGTGGGGTC
>JAOTBA010000001.1:3385083-3402274 GCA_025629845.1 Erythroxylum squamatum | reverse complement strand
ATTTCATTCGTTCTTTGGCATTTGAATAGAATCAATTTATTCCATTCTCTGTGGATCGACCCCATTTACCACTGTGCACAATTTATATTTGTTTGGTGTTTGGAAATTATTTTTGGTGGATTCGACACCCATCATTTACACATAAATAGCTAATACTAAATAGTTAATTTTACAAAACATCTTTCAATAAACAGTTGATATTATCTACTAGTTAAATTAGCTATATTAATCCGCTATCAGTGAACCGCTGATAGAATAAGCTAAGAGTTAATGAAATTCGTTGATTGCCAAACAAGATCGTGATAATCTAAATTAAATTTTAACACAAGCGTTATAAGCCAAAATATACCTTGAGTCTTGTTGGATCAAACTCCATAGAAAACAAGTGTTTGTATAGCAATTTTGCATATAGATGAAAGAGCTCAAGAATGATATCGGTTATACATCAAGAATCGTCATATGGCAGAAATGGCTGACTGAGAGGAGATCACCCAAGCCCCCAAACAGAGATTTGATGCAACAAAATTTAATAACCCGATAGGGGACTTTAAAGAATTAAAGAAAGAGGGAACAATGCTCGATTAATGCGCTCAATTTGACCATCACTCTAACCGGTTATCGTATTTGATTGGTTTTTTTGTTAAGAGACTCAAATCGGAAATTGACGTGATTGTGAAACTGCATGGACCTCACTCGTTACATCAAGTGTATATGCTAGCTCATAAACAAGAAGATATATTGATGTCTAACAGGAATACCCTCCTAAGTTGAGGGAACACAATAAAAAATACGGGCAACGGAGGAAATTATAAACAGTTCCGAGACTGCAACACACAACAAACATAAACAGAAGCTCAAGCTCTGATGAAATACTGCCTACACCAACACCTGGTCACCCTCATCATTAATAAAACCTTTTAAACCTACTCAACACATCATTAGCAAAGAGTTCGACGACAGGCAAGCGAGAGGGCTTTGTTTATGATGTGATGAAAAATATAATCCATGTCATAAATATAAAAATATTTTTAAAAAAACAGTTGTAATTTTATGTGATTACGTCTCAGGTCAAAGTAATAACGCCTCCTGAGACTAAACTCTAGAAACATTTTCCAAAGGGTAATTTGGTAGACAAGGAACTGAAGGAGAAGGGGATTGTTGCAAAGAAAATGAAGATGACTCCCCCGAGGAATGATGACTCCAACAGGGAATTTTGGATGAGCTGAAGAATTAATGGAAACATCATTGTTCGAACTACATAGCAACCCAGCGTTTAAATAAAGTCACACCATTATCAGAAACCAACACTTACTGTATATAGGTCATCCCTTGCGTGTATTTAAGACATTGTAGTAACAGATAGTGACAGGTATATAACATATCGGATATTGTCTTCCTCTTCTAATATTCTCCCTTCGTGTATCTCCTTTCCCTTCTCTCTCTTCTGGTTTCCTTTTCATTTCTTCTCAACACAAATATCACAAAGGTTGCACCCTCACTCACTATCATCAAAAAATATACAACAACAAATGCAGTTTCTTTTACATCATCATCCTGTGGTACAAATGTAAATGCTCATCAACATATCATCCTTTTGACTTGGACATACTGGCCATGTGTCGAATCATTACATCGTGAACCCTATTATAACTGAAAAACAACAGCAATATATACCCAAATATGGTTGTATATGCGCCTGAAAAGGAACATCCAATTCTGAAACTGTCATAAATTCCACAGCTCCATCTGTTCCCAAGTAATACACAGAAAAAGCAGAGACTCCCTTCCCTCAAGGATCCAGTTCCAGCAATCAAGAAGCAACACCATGGTTTTCTTTACCTTTCGTCTTCTGTTGAGTGTAGCTCAGTGGTTTTGAAAGCTGCAGTGATCATGAGAATCATCCTAATAAATGCAATACAAGTGATTTGAGACATTTTCCAAGAAAGATGGTTCACCACATCTAGGAAAAACAAAAATTGCATCCAACTCTTCACTTGCCAATCTCACTTAGTATGTTTCTTTGGTGAACTCCTGATTGGCAAGTATTTTGAAACACTATATGGGCAACCAAAAAAGCGGAAAAGATTTTTGCAATCTTTTTCCCCAACGTCGTCACATCCCTGTGAGCTTAAATGGCTCAAGCAAGTCTTCCCCTCGTATATGTAGTATAGTTGCTGCCACAAAAGCACACTTAATCCAATGTCCACAGAAACATTAGAAATGAAGAGATACACAAGAACAATCCCTCTTGTCGAAAGCAGAAATCCCGAATTTAGAAATGCAAGACTAATCTCTTTCAATTCTCTCCAGGCAATATAACCGTTTGTCCCACTTATTTGGCCAAGTGATTTGGTATAAGTTAGTGGTGGCCATATATGTGATGCTGTGTGTGCTGACATAATTACAACATATGTTGTGCTGATGACAGCAGAAATAAGAAAGGCAATGAAGTGCAAATGGTTTGCAGCACCAACACAATTCCCAATCTGCATAGAGTTAAACAATAGGCAAAGATTCATGTTACAAGGTGCTAGCATGAGTTCGGACTTCCACCTACAGAATAACCAATTCAAAAACCTTCACTTCTAACTGCACAATGTTCACGAAGAGAGTGATGGGGATCTAGGATGGACAGACAGATGCCAACAATTTGACAAAGCATGTGTGTAATTGTAAATCTATGAATGTTTCCAACTTTTTAATTGTGTTGGAATTTAGAATTTATGGAATTTAATAAACGAGGAATTAGACGAAGAAACCAGTATAGCAATCACTTCTAGGATTTCTAACAAGAAAACTATTAGTATCACCACTAATAGGTTATTAGAAATCACTTTAAGACTTAAGATTCCTAATTCTAAAATCAAAACTGCCACTAATGCTCTTAGATAAATAAAGTCTAACACCTAAATTTCAAATATCAATAACAAACAAAAAGGGTAGATTTTTTATTGAGATGTTGAAATTCATATATGGTGAATATATCTTGGAGTTGTAATCTTCATAGAATATCAAACTAAAATTTTCCAAATAGAAATTAATATTACTCTAACAAGGAGTCATTATGTCCAAATAAAGTAAAATCCTCAAGAAACCAAAACAACAATAAGAAATAACTTATAAAAAAATTAATGCAAATGTTAGCATTCAGCCCAAGCCCATCCTCACTTACACCCGTAGGGGCAAGATGGGGAAAGGGTCCACTGCTGCCACTTAGGCAGCAGGTGGTTATGCATGCTATCATGAGTGAGTTTTAGGGAGATTGTAAACAGCAGAGGTATATATAGCAAAACAGAGGGGAGAGAGGATTATTCGTTGATTTTGTCAATTGTTATACCGTATAGGTATAGGCCTGGGAATATTTCCAGGAGGAAACTTTTGCTGTTCTTACACAATATACGTAAATAATACAATCTTCGATAGTTCTATCTATCAAAATCTTTCTGATTTTGAACTTGTTAGCTTGGTCTTAGCTGAAGATGAAAATTTTAGGGATAAAAATCAAATAAAGCTATCTTTCACCCTCTTAAGTCCAGCACTTCTGGTAATGTTCATAGGAACTAGAATAAAATGGTACAAATAGTCATAGTTCCGGTCGCGTCTCATCTCTCTTTGAATAGATTTGAAAAATGGAATGAAAATTCTGGGATGCAAATGGCACAAGACAAATGGCACAAGACAATTCATTTCTTTGCCTAACATTGTAATTATCTGACCAGGGTTGAAAGTTTGATCCTAAACTTTGGAGATATGCCTCCAAATGAAGCATCAAGTTTGGTCACTGCAGAAAACAAGGTCTGTGTTTTCTTCTCCAAGTAGTTTTGACTGCTCATGGTTTAGTTGAAGGACCAAGTGTGTGATAATCTATTAGCTACTTTACTGAAGCCCTTGAATACTTAATTTTGGGTAGATACACCTTACTTTCCTATCATGTTTGCTTTCAGCATAAAAGTGCTGTCGGCATGGTCAACTGTTTATTCAAAAATTGACTAATATATAGCAATTAAAGAAGCAACAAGCTCTAGTTTCTAGGTTTCCATTTTAAGACACGTTTGTTGATCAGGATGAATGGCATTAAAACAAGTTATCTTGCATACTTGCTCCAGCTCTGATGTGTGTGTAATTGTTCAACCCTATTAAAACTTGGGGTCAATGATGAAAAATTTGGATGTGAATTTCTCTCTATACATATAAGGCCTATAGTTAGGGTCGTTCTTAACTTTTTATAAGCCCACAGACTCGACCCTGAGTAAGGGTAAGAAGGGTACTCGCCCAGTGCCTAGGCTCATAGGGCCCACTAGTTGCAAGTTATTTTGTAACATATGAGCTTTTCGTTCGAGCCATAAAGTAGACAATGAAAGAGTTGTCTTTAAGGATTTAAATGAATTTATTTAGGGGGCAAACATCAATCTTAATTTGGTAAAAAAGATAGTGTCCATTAGCATACATACAAAGACTTCTTTTGAGGAGATGAAACAACAGTTGAAGTGAGCATTTCAAAATGAAATTGTTCCTACTAGGTGTTGAGATTCATATTTTCTAATTAAAATTCGACAAGAGAAGGCCTTAAATTCAAGAATTTCGTCTTGACCTTGTCTCCATCAACATCATTCCCATCTAGGTAAGAAATGCATCTCATTTGCTTTTTCAAGTCTTATTTTTTATTTTTGCTTAAAATTTTTGATTTTATTAGTAGTTTTTTTTATCTGAAGACTAGGTAAAAAATTAAAATTTGATTATGAGTATGATGGCATTTTCAATCTAGGTATAATCTTTTATTTTTTAATTGAAAATTTGATTAAATTTTGTGTATAATATATCTCTTTTTCATTTCCTTCGTTAATTGTAATTTATCGTAGTAAATTGAAATTTGTCAATTTGATTATGGATGATATTTGTTAATCGCAATTTTAGTTATAATTTCAATTCGAATTAAAATTTATTTGGGTAATTTATCTCTCTTTTGTTTCACATATATTATATTTAATAGTTTTAATCTCTTCCCCTCAAAAAAATAAAGTTTTAATCTCTTATTTCATTCTTCAATTGCAATTTATCTCTCTTTTATTTTTTAAGTCATAATTAGTATTTTTTGATTAATATACAATTAATATACAAAATTAATTGAATTCATAATAAAAAAATACTAATTATGACTTAAAAAATAAAAGATATAAAATTAATTTTGTAGATTATTGGTGAAATTTAAATTCAATGTTTCTATAATGTGAATATTGCTATTAGTCTTTGTTCTCTTTGGTGAAAAGTAGATCATTTTTAGTTTTCAATGTTTTAAAATTACTTGAAAAATTAATTTTTTTTTTGAGTGTGATAGTTTTTATTATAAAAGTTTGCTTTTTGTTTTTTCATTTTTAAGATAGGATATTAAAATTTTCTCTTTGTTTTTTTTTTCCTTTATTGTAGATATATAAAATCATTGATATATTTTTGTATTATATGGCCGAGCTATTGCTACTCTGATGCGCTTGCCTACTTCCATTTCCATACATGTTCTTTTATTCTTTTTCTAGTCCTTTTGTGTTATAATTGTTTTTATATGATATTGCTTCAAAAGTAATTCTTTGGAAGTGAAAAAAGGGGAAAAAAAAAAAGAAAACAAGTAGAATAGTCAATAGAATCTCAAAAAGGAGTTATTGATAAATTTGTTAAAAGAATAAGCTACTCTAATGAGAATTATGAGGAATTAAGTGAAGATAATTTTGAACAACCTATTGAAAATTTAAGTAATGAGATTTATATTATGAGGATGTTAGTAATTTGAGTAATCATGGTCATGTATTAAATGCATCCAATTTAGAAAATTAAAGACAAATGACAAAAACTAATCTCTCTGTTGAATATTTAAGATACTAGAAATTGGAATAATATTTATAATAAAGCAAGGGATATTTTAGTTGAAAAAGGGTTTTTAAGGAAATTGAATCTTGTGTTTCCTTTAAACAATACTTCTCAATATTTTTCCTATTCTTTTTATTATAAAAATTGAGAAATAGAGAGATTGGGGATATATAATGGTTAATTTAGTCTAAACATGTGGATAAAATATATTGTTTTTGTTGTAAGTTGTTCAAATTTAATAGTAAACAAAATATATTAGCAAATGATAGACTTAGAGATTGGAAGTATCTTAGTGCGAGACTCAAAGAGCATAAGAATAATTTTGAATATATGACTAACATGAAGACTTTGAATGAATGAAGAGTAAGATTGAGCAAAAATTAAACAAATTAATAAATATTTGCAACAAGAAATTACAAAGGAGAAAGAACTTTAGAAACAAGTTTTGATAAAAATGGTTTATGTTGTGAAATGTGTTGCTAAAAATAATTTGACTTTTTAAGCATCCAATGAGAAACTATACTAAGATAGTTATAGTAATTTTTTTGGGATTGATTGTTGAATTTGATGTGGTAATGCAAGATCATGTTAGATATATTCAAAATCATGAAATTTATCATTATTATCTTAGTAACAAAAATCAAAATGACTTGATTTCTGTTTTGGCCTATAGTTCTATCATAACTAAAGAGGCAATACTTCTCTATATTTTTTGAATGTATCCTATATGTGAGCCCAAGAAAAAATGAGTTTGTAGTATGATGTGTTAATATGTCAAGTAACAAAATAAAAATAGAGGAGTATTTTTAAGAGTTCTTGAAGGTAGATGACACGTTTGGATTGAGACTTTTCAATGAAGCATTGAATACATTTAAGTGTCTTGATCTTAATGTCCACGATATGAGGGGTCAAGGTTATGATAATGATTTTAATATGAAGGGAAAGCACCATGGGTTTCAAAAGCAATTGCTTGAAATAAATCTTAGAGCATTATATATGACATGTTTTCCATAATCTTACTTTTAATGATATAGTACATTCTTGTGTTAAATTTGTTTCATCTTTTGGAATCATATAACATGTATATATATATTATTTTCAAGTTCTCTTTTATTTGTTAATATTTCAGGCTTAACTGTGAAATGATTGTCTAATTCTTAAAAGAGTTGAATAAAAAATGTAAAAGCTATTAAATTTTAGGCTTTTCAAATAAGATTGCAACGTAAGATTGCAAAACACTAAGTAGCCGCAGAATTGCATTAATAAGCACATAGATGATCATGAAAAATAATTTTTTATATATTTTTAAATGCAAAATCATCAATAATAATATCAAGATCAATATTGTTTGACATTCTTTTTGATACATAACATGGCTATATCATTAACTCTTTTTTGTGATATTGATGGTCTCAAGTAGGTTTTTAATAATTTTAACTTTGAAAAATTTCTTTCAGCTGATGCTATAATCATAGGTATAGTTAATAGGATTTGATCAGTAATTGAAATATTTGGATAGCAATTAGCAGCTTTAATAAATTTAAGAATTTTAGTTGTTGATATTGACTTATTTGGTAAATTCATTTGTAATATTTTTAATTTTAAAAAAGAAAATCGATGGTAGCATTGAAGCACTTAGATTTAAATTGCAACTTTCTATTCACCACATTAATAATAAATAAAATATTGTACCAAATAATCATATCAAGTAAAAACTCAAAACTTTTATATGTACTAATCAAACTTTCTACTTTACTCTTTAATTTGGGATCATCATAAGATCTAAATAATTCTACTAAAGTTGATCTTATTTGAGGATCTTGAAATCTAATAACTTTTAACACTTTTAATTTAACTCTTCCATCAAGTATTGGACAATGATTTTACAATTAATCTTATAAAATTATTAAATAAAACATTCTACATTTTAGGAGAACTTGAAACAACTTTAATATAAGAATGTACCATATTATTAAGAATATGATTAAGATTGACAAACACGTGACATATATAATGTTTTTGGATTTATTTCAAGTAATCGCTTTTGAATCTCTTAGTACTTTCCTTTTATATTAGAACCATTGTCATAATTTCAACACCTCACATTGTGGACATTAAGATTAAGAGACTTAAATGTATTTAATAATTAATTGAAAAGCCCCAATTTATATGTGCCATCTTCTTTTAAGAACTCTAAAAAGTATTCCTCTATTTTTATTTTGTTATTTAACGTATTCCGATCTTGTACTACAAACTCATTTGTTCTTAATGGCTCACATCTGAGGTGCAATTAAGAATTATAGAGAAGTATTTCGTCTCTTTAATGATCTTTATGATAGTTCTTCTAATACTATGAGCCAAAAAAGAAATCAACTCATTTTGAATTTTGTTACTAAAATAATAATGATGAATTTTATGATTTTGAATGCGTCTAACATTATCTTGTATTATCACATGAAATTCAACAATCATCTTAATGAATCTCTAAAACTTACCATCATTATTTTGGTAAAGTTTCTCATTGGATTCTTAAAAAGCTAAATTATATTTAGCAACAAATTTTACACCATAAATTATTCTTAGCAAAACTTGTCTAACATTCTTTCTCCTTTGCAATTTTTTATTGTAAATCTTTATTAATTTGTTTTATTTTTGCTTAATTTTACTCTTACTTCATTCTAAGTCTTTATATTAGTCATATGTTCATCACTATTTTCATGTTCTCTTAGTCTTATACTAAGATGCTTTCAATCTCTAAATCCATTATTTGCTAAAGGACTCTGTTTACTATTAGATTTGAACAATTTACAACAAAAATGATATACTTTATCTACATGTTTAGAGTAAATCAATCATTTTCTATTGCTAATCTCTTCATTGTTCAATTTTCTAAAATAATAACAATATGAAAAACACCAAGACGTATTGTCTAAAGGAAAAACAAGATTCAATTTCCTTACAAGCTCCTTTAAAACTAAATGTCCCTCGTTTTATTGTCAAGATTATCTTAATTTTTAGGATACTTGGTGTATGAAGATGCTCACTCACATTATTAATATCTTCATAAATATGAATCTCATCAATTAAATTTTCATTAGGTTCAAAATTATTTCTCAGTATTCTCATTAGAGGAGCCTACTTTTTTAATAAATTTATCAATAGCTCCTTTTTGGGATTTTATTAATTATACAACTTGTTTTTTTTTTTCCTTTTTTACATCCAAACAAATACTTTTTGGGTAATATCATATGAAATAATTACAACATAATTAGACTAAGAAATAAAAGTACTTGTATGGAATTGGGATAAGCAGGCAGACACAACAGAGCAATAGTAGCTGGATTATATATTATAAAGATATATCAATGGTATTATATATTTGCGGCAGAGGAAGAAAAAGCAAAATTTAATTTATTTTGAAATGTCCACTTCCATCATGGTTTCACTTTCCCAAAAGAAGTCTTCGAATGTATGCTAACGAACACTATCTTTTTTACTAAATTGAGATTGATGTTTACTCCATGAATAAATTCCTTTAAATCTTTAAAGAATGACAACTTTTCCTTGCCTGCTTCTTGGCTTAAGTGGAAGGCTCTTATGTTTTAAAATAGCTTGCAACTAATAGGCTCCCCATGAGCTTGAACACTGGACGAACGCCTTTTCTGCCCTTGCTAAGAGTTCAGTCCGCCTATAGCGAGCGCTAGTTACCATTTTATGCAGCTTTACTTTGCGAAGAGCAAAACTCAGTTGTCATCCCCGTAAAAGAAATTATCACAATAATTCCCGTGTCAGAAGTTAGTGTATTAAATATGGAAAGACAAGTAATAAGTTGTTGATCTGGTAACTGCTAGGAGACCAGCATGCTAGCTTTTTACATTATGATCAATTACTGGTTTGTGGTCTCTCATCTGCAGTCAATTTCCTCTGAATTTCATTCTGCATCAAATGGTCCAAGCATTGCAGTTAACAGTAGAAAGGTAAAAAACAATTTGGTAACTAATTTACAGAGGTACTTCATTTTGTAACAATGCTGGGTTGGGATTTCCATGAAATAACACTAGCTGTCCCTTTTACAGCTTAATCTCACCACCAAAATTTACTTAGATTCTGAATGTTCATCTACCAAAACTGAAACCCTGGAAATCCAGGTTAGGTTGTTGCTTAAAGTATCATATTTTCTCCTTTAGCATTGGGAGGCTGGGAGTTCATTCAAGTAAATTCTGATGACTCGTTTTCTTGTCCCAGGGAGAGGACGATAATTTAGCAAACCAGTGACAGGCTGAGATAAGTATGTTTGTAAGCCTGCTCTTTACTGTTCATTTCACTGGAAATCATACAAGCAAATGCGTGACCATCTTACAATTTGAGTTCCATAATTTTTGTTTTCTTTCCACTGTACTAGAAGTAGATTTCGATGGGCTGTGGTGAGTACAGCTCACTTAATGAATTTAAAGAGCTGGTTTTCCCTAAAGGAACTTTTCAAGATGGTGGCAGAATCTGATTACTTTCGTTTTGCCATTCTAACATGGGATTTGATTTAATAATTGATCCAATCTGAAGTAGGAAATGGTGTAAAAAAAAAAAACTCAAGCAGGATATAGATAAGTATTAAATTTCTGGATGACAAAATATTTTTGATAAATAATAATAAAAAAATAGATTAAGAATAATAAGATAAGTATAAAAAATTAAAATATATGATTCGATTTTAATTCTGTAAATACAGGTGAAAGAGCAAAATTTTATTAAAGAGAAAAAACAATAATTATAAAAATATATTACTTTTAACTCAAAATATAAATATACTCAAGATTACAACTTAAAGACATTCATAAGTGAGTTTCACAAAATACAAATAATATTGTGTATTATTTAAGGTGCTTGATTTTTATAATCAATTGGAAATAAATTTCTCAATTCTTTTGTAGGTTGAAGTTCTTGGATGGTAAGAAAAGATAAATTAATGTTTTTTTTTTATGACTAGGAATGTTAGTGGCTTCCAAGTAGCGGCAATGTAAAGTCACGTCAAATATCTACACTTCGGCTTGAAATGTTATTAAAGTTACGTCACTATACCTTCTCTATATAGCCCAATAAAGGGTGTAAAATGCTATTAATAGATATTAATTTCATGCGATGCTTGAAATTAGTTACTGGAATAGACTTTATTAACATGTATGTCGGATTAGCTTCAGTATCATTCTTTTTCACTACAATATTGCCTTGAAAAATTACCTAAGCAAAATACAAAATCAGTAACTGATCTCCTTCTGTCGAGATCACTAGCATATTCTAAGTCAACAAAACTAACCTAAGTTTTCATTTCTTCTTCCAAATTCCAAACAAGTATCAATTAAACCTCACAAATATCTTAGAATTCATTTCACCGCCTATTAATCCGTTTTACCAGGGTTAGTCATGTATCTGCTAACAACACTAACTCGTGTGAAATGTTTAGATGAGTTCATACCATCAAAGAACAGATCTTCTGTTTCTGTACTTGCATACGAAATATGTCTCATACCACCAATCTCTTCATTTGTCAAAGGAGATAAGGCGACTGAATGCTTGAAATGAGCAATTAGGAGAGTACTAACATATTTGGCGGTTACTGTCTCCGTTGTCGGAGATAGATAACAAAATACAAAAATTTTGTGCCTCGCAGTGTTTGGTTACTGATCTAACTTTTTTTTGTTCCGACTCTAAATGACAAGAACAGAATTTTTTTGTTCCTTCCAAAACTGTATAATTATTATATATATTAATTATTAATAATATTAATTATTATATATAATATATTAATATACTATATATTAATTATTAATTAATATATAATAATTATATATAATATAATAATTATATATTAATTATTTTCTCAGTAATTTCTCATAATTTACAATTCTAGTCTTAACATAGGTAACGGGATGTTACACTCATTTCATTAAATTTTTATGTTACTCATTTTTTAAATTCCTTATTTATAGATAAAATTAAATTACTAATACAAATCATTCGTTTTAAAATAATCAATGAATTACAAATTTCTAACCATATTATACTGTGGGGGTACTTTAGTCATTAATACTGTTTTTTATGTTCTGTCAACTGCAACCAAACACATTTCTATCTTCGAAACGAACACAATTTTATCTGCTTTGTTCATCATAACCAAACACTTTATTGTCTCTAAATTTTGTTCTATTCTGTTTCCAAAATTTTGTTTTGTTCCGTCTCAATATATGGATCATAGAAACCATACGCAGCGTTGGAGAACGTATCTTCTATTCCCGTAGTTGCATACGAGATATGTGTCATATCACCAATCTCTTCATTTGTCAGAGGAGATAAGGCGACTGAATGCTTGAAACGAGCAATTAAACATGTTTGACTTTTTCATCCCTCTTAATATACTTTTTTTAGTCAAATAATTTTTCTGCTTTCTCGTCTCCGCAGATTTCTCTGTTGAAAATTTTCTTTGTCACTCCTAAATATTTCACTCAAATTCATTACTCAACTATATCTTTAACTAGATGACTTCAAACGTACTTCTTGAAACAATGAGCATATCCTCTATATATAGGAGCAAATGAAAGACCTATCAGATAATTTTTCGAAATAAATACAAATATCATGCATGCTCCTCAAATAGCGATGGATAGTCATAATGAGATTTCTTGAACAAGTAAACCTAATCTTTCTTGTACCACTATCTAGCAGACTGTTGTAAGCCATAAAGAGATTTTTTCAACAAGTAAACCTAATCTTTCTTGTCTTCAGCAATAAATCCCTTGGTTGCTACATATAAATCTGTTCCTCCAAATCGCCATGTAAAAAAATAGTTTTGACATCCAATTATACGAACCCGAAGTCAAACATAGCTATTATTGTGAGAAAAACCCGAATGGAATAGTGTTTTACCATATGTGAGAACACTTCATTAAAATTTACACCTAATACTTGACTATATCCCTTTATAACTAGGTGATCTTTATATTTGACTCTTTCGTCTCTTAGAGAGGACTTCTTCCTTTTGAAGATAAATTTATAACGATCTTTTCCCCTTGTGGTAGTTTTAACTAATTTCCAAGTACCATTTTTTTTCATACAAGGATTCCATCTCTTCTTACATTATCATTATCCATTTTTTTTTTCTGAATGTGCACCAGAGATAACATATGAAAATATGAACAGTTAACCATTGTTATTAACCTTATCTACTATGATAAGATGTAAGAGACTAACTCTGCATAGTTTGTATATCTTGGTGGCGGCTTTATTTTTCTTTGACTCTTGCCTTTGGTTATACTGTAAGGGACTTCTTGTTAAGTTTGCTTAACTCTGCCTAAATTGAATGGTGGATCTCACTAAGATGGTTCTGAAGCAACATTTGTCTGAATGGAGTAGCAAGTTACTTCTAATTTTGGCTTCTCTGAATTATTCTTTGTTGATTCTATTTTAAAAGGGATAAAAGACTCTGACTTTAGGTTAGCGCTGTCTGCTCAGCAAAAGTCATATCTTTACTGATTATAACTTTTGCTAAGTTGGAGTCTATGAACCATAAATTGTATCCCTTCACCCTTAATGGATACCCAAGAAAAAGCATTTCTTAGCACATTACTCTTAACTTGCTATTACTAACATGTATGCATTTTGGAGTCTTAGAACCAATCATAACTGATAGAGATCTATCTACTCAATAGTAAGTTGTGGATGTAGCCTTTACCCATAAGTCTTTTACAAACCACTAATAGAGAGCTAATGTTGTGCTCTGTCAATAGGAGTAATGTTCAAGCGCTCTTGTAACTCTACTTTGTTCAGGTGTCTTTCTAAGTGTCAGATGTCGAGCTATAACCTCTTCCTAGCAAAACTCATTAAACTTTTTGTTATAAAAATCTAAGAATTTGTCTATTTTGAGCCCCTTGATGTACCGCCCTATTTTCTTTTAATTAAAAATTTTCACTACTTGAAAGTATTAAAAACTTGATTTTTATGTTTTAAAGAATAAACCCAAACTTTTTCTGAAAATTCATTAATAAAAGTCAATATATATTTGATGTCACCGTTTGAAGGAACATAAGAAGGACACAAAGGTCTGAATGGATATAATCTAGGGTACCACTAGTCCTATGAGTGGTTTTGATAAAACTGACTCGCTTTTGCTTCCTGCGGACACAATGTTTACAATATTCCATCTTTTTAACGCTTTGTTTACACAATAAACCTCTTTTACTCAACATGGTCACATCTTTTTCACTTACATTCCAAATTCATATGCACAATTTAATGACATCCTTATCATAAAATCATGAACTATTAGCTGCAACGCTTGCAACTATAAGTCCTTTCAATAAGTATAGCTTTTTTAATTTATTAGCTTTCATCACTACTCAAGCAACCTTGATGACCTTTAGAACTCCAACTTTAGTTGAATACCTGTGCCTGTTAATACCAAAGGTTTTTAAAGAGAGGATATTCTTCTTTATGTTAGTAACACGACGAACATTAGTCAATTTTCTCACAATGTTGTCATTCATCTTAATTTTGAATTGATCCTATACCTACAACTTTGCAAATTGCATTGTTTCTCATTAGCACAATTCTACTTACACAATATAGGAACAACCATCCATTCATCTTTGGAACTAGAGATTGAAATTGGCATTAACAATGACTAAAAGAAGATCCGTATCAGACTCATTTGCTATGATACTACCCATCTTATGAATGTTTATTCTTCAACTTGAAGTAATTGGGCTTAAAGCGCCACTTTTGTGAAAATAATTACAGGTTAAATTCTTATATTTTGATTTTGTCTTGGACCTTACTTTGTTGCTAATTGAACCTGTTAAGATAAATGTCAATATCTTAATTATTTAATTTTAGACATTATTTAATAATTGAACTTAGTTGAGTTTTTGTGAGACTCTTCCAAGACAAGTTTGATAAGTTTCAAATCCTAATTAAGATGGGATTTGATAATGGATATCTAAGGAAGGATAATTATTGGAGATTTGGTTGACAATAGCAGCAGTTGTGTTAATGTGTTTTATGTATGTTGTGGGTTTGTACAGTGTCATTTTTGAAGGGAAAAACGATAGGGTTTGAGTGACTTAGGAGCAGGGTTTTGTGGGCTATCTTGAATCACCTTTTGTAGCTGAATTCAAGTTTATTCTTGATCTATATAGTGCTGCTGCATTTTCTGTCATGGTGTGATTTTGTATATGGATCAAGAATAAACAAAATCATTCATTGTGCATGAGTTGGCAACTTCATTCTTCCTTTGTTTTGAACGTCTATTTTGGATAATTCGTGAGTGTGAGAAAAATCCTTGCAACTACCTTTTCCAAATGTCTTCGTTGTTGATTAGGAGTCCAGTAAGTTGTCTATTGATGCGTGCATGATTTGGCTGGACGTTTGATGAGTTGAGTGGGCTATTTTTCTGGGTTTATGGATATTTTCTGCAGCTGCTTATTCCTCTATTGTTGAATAACCATTGAGTGCTGCAGAGTTGCTCTTTGTATGTGACTTTTGCTGGGTATTCTCTATCTCTATTCAATGATAACAGTGGGCTATGGAGAAGGTGGAAAGTGTTGAATTTTGCAGCTGATTTTTGCTGATGTGTGCATGAATCTTTGGTGGCTGTCTTATTGTTCATGGGGTGTTAGTTTTGTGGCTGCTGATTGTGAGTTGTGATGTAAGAAAATTCTAGAAGTTGTAGCTACTATTCTTGGTCGATAGTGTGATATTTGTTAAGTGGATTGAGTGTTGATTGGGTATATTTCTAGTGGCTGTCGATAGTGATATTTGTGTGCAAAAAATTCTAGCAACTCTTCTGAATTTTGCAGCTCTGATGTTACAACATTTCGACAGAGAAACGTTTATGTTTCTTGGTGAACAACTTTCCGATTTGTCATTCAAGGAATTGAATTAATCAGGGAAGTTGTTTTTCTTATCTTAAGTGCATTCGTTTATGTTCGTTATTATTTTAATCACTTAAGTTGTCCGTTTATTATCTTTATTGTTAAAAGTTGTTGAGAAAAATCTTCTATTGAGGTTAGTACGAGGCGGTTGTACTATTGGGTGTGATTTACTTTCACGGGTAGTGAGGAAGAGGGATAGTGTCAAGGGTTGGGTGAGTCAGCTTTGTAATGACTTGAGTAAAACTATTGTTGTATCATAAGTGAAAGTAATTAAGCTGGATGAAGGCTCCGCAGACATAATCAAGGTGTGTCGAACTGTGTTAACAAATTTCAATGTTGATTTACAGTTGTGTGTTTAATTTTTCTGATTTTTGATTGTGCTACAAACGACTGCGGTCAAATAAGAGAGTTTGCGAAACTACTATATCTTTCGAATTTTCAATTGGTATCATAGCAGGTCATCAAATCAGAACTTGATACACATTTATCAAAGGAAGCTATTTGAAGACTCATTTTCTGGCTCCATCTTCTCTCATTCTCCAGAAAAGGGAATTTTCTTCTGGCTTTATATTCACATTGTTTCCTAGAAGTGATCGCTTTTCGGGTTGGGATAAATTCCATCTCCTTCACCAGGTTACTAATTGCACTTCTTGCCAATTACCAGTTGGTTCACATGCAACCCTAATATGTCCTTCATTTTTGTTCCATCAGTCTCCTAGAGGTAAGCCCTCAATTTCTATGCTTAAATTTTCTTGTATAGGTAGTTGATGGAGTTGCCTTTTTCAGCATAAGATTAGGGATATCGTATACAATTAACAAACGTTAGCTATATTCTCTACAATCTGGCTGATTGAGGTGAACATCCCTCGATGAATTTTGTGTAATGATTTTCTCTTCAACTTTAATTGACATACAATGAAAAACTTACTGCTGACTTCTACTTATGTCGTGGAACCTTCTGAGGTTTCTTTCAGTCCATATTTCCTTAATGTAACTGTTGGGACCCGATCCGGAAACCGGATCCCAACCTGAAAACGAAAACGGAAAACAAAGAACGTAGCGAAGGTATCGAAACACGGCTAAATCATATATCGAATCGAACGAATTTTTGACATCTGGGTATGTGTATCGGATAAAAACTATCGAGTCGCGTTGGAAACCCTAAGACGAATCTGAAAATCCCGATAAATTTTTTTTTTCAATCTTTTCCTCCAATTTTCCTTTTGGAATTTATCTTAATCAAACTCAATTCATAATCTCTTCTTAATCAATCATACATATCCCCCAAAAATTCATCTTTACACTTATTCAAATTCTTATTCTATACTTTGCCAGAACCCGATTTTCTCGAAAATCGGGCAGCATAACGGCTGTATTTTGACAGCCCAAAAATTTTTCTGCAAAGGCAAACA
>JAOTBA010000001.1:3365932-3384983 GCA_025629845.1 Erythroxylum squamatum | reverse complement strand
GGGTATAACCCCCAAACACACGCCGCAGTATAACCTGCAAACACCTTCGGGTGGGGTGTGGGGTGTGGGGTCCAACAGTAACCCTAAAAGGGAATAAGATAGGTAATAATATTAGGCTCTAAATTTGACTTCAATTTGATAAACCATTACATATTCCATGTAAGTTCGTGAGTGTTTAAACCCCAAAGGCAATTGTGTCTGATCTAGTTCCAAATATTCCTAGAAAATTGACACTAAAAGAATAAATGGTCTCTAATTTCACTTTTTGATTTGCACAGAACACATTCCTTATTAGGACTAAGGTAGGAAAGCCTATCCACTATGCTTAGTTTGTTTACTACTGTTAGCCATAAAACGAATGAAGAGCTAGACATAAGCTCTTTATGCTAGACTATTTTATGCCAATCTACTTTTTTATATCTCTGTATCAGCCACTCTCTACAAATCTTAGTACTAAAATATCCCCAAGGATTGATTCTTCAAATGTATCTAGCAGGGGACATTAAAATTTACTGATAGTTAGGTTTTAGGAATTGAAGCTCCTTTAGGAATTCAATCCAGTACCCTTCCCTGATGATAGAGTTACCTTAGCAATTGAAGGCAAGTGGTTCTAAAGTTAAATGACTATTTGATTTCTAATTGGGGAGCCCCTTCCAAACCAATTTTCATACCAAAGACTAGCCTTGTTGCCAACTTGGCAAGAAATTTCAAAGTTCCAATACTTACCCTTAACTTTGGTAGTTGTGATGGAAAGTTTTAGGGTTAATAGCCTATAAACTCCTCCTTTTTAGAATGTAACTATGGAGCCATTTGACCTATAAAGTTTCCTTACTTGTAATATGAACCATAACTTCTTCATCATGAGAGCTTTATTAGTGGATTTTATAGGAATATCTCCTAAACCTCCCTTCACTTTAGGTCTGTAAACATCACTCGATTTTACTTTGGCATGTCCTGTAGGAAAATTCCGGTGCGTAAATCATATACAAGCAGTGCGGAAAACAAAAAAAAATTGTTCCGGGACTTTCCTGAAGTCCAGGATATATGTGCCTATATAAGGAAATACTATTAAACCTAGCTGAAAATTCCCAATTCACATACACGTTTATAACATATATATATATATATATATATATATATATATATATATAAGAATTCATGGCATTTACACAAATCAATCATTCATATAATAACCATGTATCTTGTGTGTAGTCTCCTTCGTTCTTCGATCTTCTACTCGTCAGGTTGTCGCAAACTACAACGACCAAAGCATACTATCTCTAATGATATCCACGCAGAGATCGGAGAACTAACCGAATCAAACTCTTTGATCCGGAAATGGATAGAACAAAGACAAGAGTGCTAGCTCTCTTCTTTGTTCTATGGAGAGCAAAACCGTGAAAAAGAATGAAGAGGAAGAAGATGAGGAGAATGGCTTGAAAAGTTGTTTTCTAAACTTGTTAAAACCATTTTTCTCACGATCATCATCCTTCATTTTAAGCTTTTTGTTTTTGTTTTTTAGTGTTTTTGTCTTTTATCATTTAAAGACAATAAATGCTTTACCTTTAAAGAAGCCTCTCTTATCTTCCACGTTGTACATATCTTACATATATGTATATATGCTAAGGTGGTTCAATCATACTAGGGTCGGTCCTATTGGGTCTCAGGTGTAGAAAAAATACCGGAGATCTATTTCAACAATATCAATATCGCGATCTCATCTAGACATCTCCCGATCTCATCGGAATCTATTTGGTTCTATTGCTCTCCATATAATGGATCTCTATCCAAAACCATTTTACGAATCCTCCGAGTCACTCTTATGCGTGTGACCTATTAGGTTCTCGGTTATATTGGCCACTTGGATTAACACTTAATCCAAGCATGTCATGAGCGGCATCTAGCAACACATTATGACCCCCAATTGATCAAAAAGTAAGTGGTTTAACTTACAAACCTGTGCTCGTCACGAACCAACTCACGAACCCTCCTATAGATAATTGTTGGGCAATTCGTCGTTTCACCATACTATACCCCACATGGTTATGAGTATGGGCAAAATGTCAACTCTCACTAGATTGACTACGTCAAATCTGGCCCAAGTGATATTAGTTCTCATCTTGGAATTCATTACTCTATATGTCAATGAAGACATTCTTTATGACACATGTACTCTGGCCAGAGAACCAAGTAACCCTGGCATGAGGCCATAAGTATCATCTTCTGCTATCATAAAAGTGGTGAATCCTCTATTGGTTACTCAGTTACCTTTAAACACCTCAAGCTGTACCCAATTACCACCCTATGAGCAACCTCTACAAGGCAACAAGGAATGGAGTCAAATCACAGAATCAGTATCTAAGATATCCTTGAGTATCTTAAGTCTAAGGATACTTGCACCATTACTATGATGAGATTATCATTGACATTAGAATAGGACATCCATATGATGATCTCATAGTAGGTCATCCAATGTACTTACTACCTCTAGTAAGCATCCATATCTCAACTCTAAACATCTTATATTTACAATTTCTAAAATCCACTGCTTGATCAAATCAAGGAGTTTGACATGTGCTAGTCTGTCCGGATTAACGATGTCTAGTCTTATTAATCCTATGACTAGGGATAATTTAGATATTGACATAATTGAACATGATAGGAATCTTAGTAGTATGATCACATCATGATTTTCTTCATGCGATGTCATATATCATGGACTTCATTAATTTGCTTATAGATCAATATCAATTCATAAATAATGAATACCAAATGAATAAAATATGCCTTTCTTTATTATTGAAAATAAAGTCTGTACACAACTTTGTACAAAATGCGCTAAAGGTGATTGCCTTTAGGGCACTACTTTAACAAATCTCCCACTTGACCTAAAGCCAATCGCCTTGGTATCTGATACCATAGGCGAGTACATGAGAATCAAAGCTATTATGTGACAATGGCTTCGTCAATGGATCAACAATATTCTGCTAGGTGGGAATTCTCTCTTTCTGTACATCACCTCAACCAACGATCTCCTTGATCAAATGATATCTGCGGAGTACTTGCTTGGACCGTTGATGAGACCTTGGTTCCTTCACCTGCACAATAGCCCCATTGTTGTCGTAATATAACTGTATGGGCCCATCACTGCTAGGGATCACACCAAGTTCAGTAATGAACTTCTTGATTCGAGCTGCTTCCTTTGCTGCGTCTAAAGCCGCAATGTACTCTATCTCGGTTGTTGGATCGACGATCGTCTCTTGTTTGATTGAAAACTGTCATCTGTATGCCCACTCAGATTTCCATCTCCATATATCAAGAAAACATCCTTAGCTATTCGCAAGTACTTGAGGTTGTTCTTGACAGCCGCCTCACCAAGATCCAATTTGTATCTGCTTGTAACAATTAAAGCATATGATAAATCGGGTCTTGTACATAGCATAACGTACATGATAGATCCTACTATAGATGCATACAGGATCATATTCATGCGCGTCCTCTCATCTTGTGTATTAGGATACATAGATTTCGAGAGTGTTATCCCATTAGTCATGAAAAGATACTCTCTCTTGGACTGCTCCATGCTAAACCTCTTTAGCATCTTGTCTATGTACGTTGATTGTGAAAGACCAAGTAACCTTTTCGATCTATCTCTATAGATCTTTATCCTGATGATATAAGTTGCTTCACCGAGATCTTTCATGGCAAATTGTTTGGACAACCAAATCTTCATAGATTGTAGCATAGAGACATCATTTCCTAGTAATAATATGTCATCTACATATAACACAAGGAATATGATTGCACTCCCACTAACCTTCTTATACACACAGGGTTCATCCGAATTTTGTGAGAAACCAAACTCTTTGATTATCTCATTAAAGTGGATATTCCAACTCCTAGATGTTTGTTTCAATCCATAGATGAATTTCTGAAGCTCACATACCTTTTCGTCATCATAGGAGATGAAGTCCTCTAGTTGTGTCATACACACGTCCTCGGCTAGATTTCTGTTTAGGAAAGATGTCTTCACATCCATTTTTCATATCTTATAATCATAATGAGCGGTAATGGCTGGGAGTATCCTAATGGATTTAAGCATTGCTACTGGGTTGAAGGTCTTGTCGTAGTCAATTCCTTATCTTTGACTGAAACCTTTGGCCACAAGCCTTACTTTATAGGTAATCACATTACCATCTATGTTAGTTTTCTTTTTGAAAACCCATTTACACCATGTGGGTTTTATTCCTTTGGGTGTCTCAACCAAAGTTCATACTTGGTTTTCATATCTGGAATCCATTTATGCTTTCATGGCGCTAAGTCATTTCTCAGATTCTGAACTCTTCAAAACCTCTTTATAGGTAGTAGGCTCATTATCTTCTATGAGCAATACGTTATTCTGTTCAATTACGAGAAATCCATATCTCTCGAGAGCAAAGCGTATCCTACGTGACTTCCTGTGTTGAAGAAGGTTGAATCCTTACTTCATTTGTATGAGTCATAGTCTCAAGTTCAGGTAGTTGATTCGCGTCTGTTCGAGCATCTTAAATTTCTTCAAGTTCAATTTTGCTCCCACAGTCTTCTTTTAAAAGAAACTCTTTCTCTAAAAAGATAGTATGCTTTGAAACAAACCGTTTTTGTTCCTAAGCAAGGTAAAATTGATATCCCATTATTTCTTTAGGATATCCTACAAATAAACACTTACCAGACTTCACATCAAGCTTATCTGACTGTATTCGCTTCACATAAGCTGGACAACCCCAAACTTTTAAATGAGAAAGATATGATTTTTTTTAGTCCACATCTCATATGGAGTAACATCAACTGTCTTTGATGGAACTCTATTTAGCAAATAAACAACTGTCTCAAGTGCATACCCTCAAAAGAATTTTGGTAAATTTGCAAAGCCCATCATCAATCGTACGATATCCAACAAGGTTCGGTTTCTCCTTTTGGCCGTACCATTATGTTGTGGTGTGTAAGGTGGAGTCCATTGAGATAAAATCTCGTTATCTCTGAGATAATCTAAAAATTCTTGGTCTATGTATTCCCCATCTTGATCGGATCGTAGTGTCTTGGTACCTTTCCCAAGTTAGTTTTCCACTTCATTTCTGAATTGTTTGAACTTTTCAAATGCATCAGATTTGTATCTCATCAGATATAGATACCCATATCGAGAATAGTCATCGATGAAGGTAATGAAGTAAAGAAAACCACTTCTGACATAGATGGACATCGGACCATATACATCTGAATGTATTAGGTCCAATACTCCAATCGCTCGTTCACCCTTTCCCTTAAAGGCTAACTTGGTCATCTTGCCTAATAAAAAAGATTCACACGTCATATGATTTATAATCAAATGACCCTAAACTACCACTCTTGTGGAGCTTAGCTATGCGTCTCTCATTTATATGGCCAAGGCAACAATGCCATAAGTAAGTTGATTTTAAATTATCTCGTTTATATATTTTCGTGTCATTGACATTCATAATTGGATGCGACATATCTAATATGTAAATTCCATTACATAATGTACCAATACCATAAAGCATTCCATTCAAACTAATAAAACAACCATTGCTATTGAAATTCAAATGGAAACTAGCTTTATTTAAACAAGAAACAGAAAATATGTTCTTTGTTAAAATAGGTACAAAATAACAATCATCCAGTTTAATTACAAGCCTACTGGGGAGTGACAAAAAATAAGTGCCTACGGCTAATGCAGAAACTTTTTCTCCATTGCCCACCTACAGGTCCAGTTCTCCCTTCATGAGTTGTCTATTGTCCCTGAGGCCCTGCATATCATTACATATGTGTGAGTCACAACCAGTATCTAATACCCATATGTTATGATCAGAGACAATATTAACCTTAATGACAAACATATCTAAAGGAGTCAGGGCATCTGATGCCTGCTTCATCTTCAAGCACTCTAGATAGACTTTATAGTTCTGCTTCCAGTAGCTAGTCTTGCCATAATGGAAGCAAGTTCCTTTCGACACAGTCTCTTTGAGTTTCTTTATGGTTACACTTCCTTTTGGTTTCTTAGACCTTTTCTTCTTTAAGTTCTTTTTTCTTGAACCAGAAGAAGAAAAGTTCACCACTAGCACTGGCGTGCTATCCTTCTTAATAGCTTGCTCTGTTGTCTTGAGCAGATTGATCAACTCAAAGATTGTCGTGGAGATTTGGTTTATTTGATAGTTAAACACAAACTATGAATAACTATAAGACAATCCAACCAGAATTAAGTCAACACTTACTTTATAGTCTATAAAAAAACCCAAGGTGACCAACCTCCCAATATAACCATCCATCTTCAGTGTATACTGCACTGCAAATGTCCCCGAAGTCGTCCTAGTCGTGAAGAGCAGCCTCAAGGTCTCGAACCTTTCAAACTGAGCTTGCTCATTAAAAAGCTCTATGAGATGAAACACTATAGTATTAGCATCCATAGACTCATGCTGCTTCTGTAGCTCTGGTGACATAGAGGCTAGCATAATGTAGGTAGCCAAGTCACTATCTTTGAGATGCTTACGATATGCTCTCTGATCCTCATCAAAAGCATCAGTAGCAGGGGGATCAGGAAGTGGAATGTCTAGGACATACTCTAGCTCCTCAGATCTGAGAACAATTCTCATATTTCTCAGCCATTTAAGAAAATTGGGTCCAGTCAATTTATTAGAATCCATAAGTGAGTGCAAATTCACACTGGAAGACATCTTCAATCAACCTAATTGTGAAGAGAGAAAGAATATTATAATATAAATACATACATGATCATAAGGACTTGCATGACATACATATAACTCCCACTACTTTTAAAGAATCCATAGCCCTCACTACGAATCCAAGAAAAATTATGACAAAGTGTCCTAGTGGGTCGACATCCGACATTACTAAGAATGACTTTGGGTTTATCCAACAAACCATCTTAGGTCAATCGGTAGGTATCGGTCATATCAATTACATCATAGATGCAACTATCGTCTAGTGCTATCAACTTGTGATGTATGCACACACATTGGGTTATCAACTCTTGATGTGCGTACATCTGATGTATGCTACCCGATTGCGCCTCTGTCTACGTTGACCTTGAGTTTACTCAACAAATCAACACTTTTAGTGAAAACCAACCCACTAATATGAAAATCTTATTTTCATATTTTGAACATATCTGTATAGAGTAGGCTTAGTTTTACCCAACAACCCTAACTCTAAAAGAATTCTGGTTCTCCCCATATTAATGGAAGGCTTTAGTTTTTCATATTATATGTGAGGGATTTCATACTCTGGTCTCATCTAAGTCGTAGGATTATAGTCATGATGACTATATAGTATGATTTAGGGCGTTTCATCAATCACATTGAATCTATATCCATAACCATCCATCATCCCACCTAGCATGCATTCTTTAATGCAACCATCTCACAAGGTTTTCTTCCATAGGTTGTGATGTGTTATGCATCTAAAGATTTGACGTTTCATTTAACTCTTGAACCGAATTGCTTTCTAATGTTTAACGTTGGCTAATTTCTCAATCCGTATGTTTTCAATTCCAATTCAAAATGCCAATATACCAAGTGTAATGCCCTCTACTCTGATGTACGAATTAAACACTTTAATTGTATCGTGCTTGCCATATCTAGTCATATTAGACATGAAATACTCAAAATAGACTAATACAATATTAATCTCTTAGATTTTCAAATAATTTGAGAACATCAAACTATCACCCTAAGTATTTGTAGGTAGTCTCCACTTCATCAAGAGTACTTCGGAACTTGTCACATAACTTGTGACAACCAAAATAATCAAGACAACTGAACATACCAACGAGATGCTAATATGACATATTTGACATCCGAAAAGTTTTTTGGAAATCCAATTTCAAGCAAATAAGTTTGGCATGCATACAACATCAAACTAACATATTTCTGATCACATAAAAAATGATCTGAGGCATTGAAACCAAAAAAACACATAATCACCACTTCAAACAAACCAGGTCCAGCAGTTTTCTCAAAAATGCCTAGCTCTGTCTTTTGCTCGAAAAAATCATTGAAACAATTTCAATAAATACTGAGAAAATTACAGAGGCTATAACATGTTCCCATCATGTTCCATGAATTTTTTCAGAATTTATTTCCAAGAAAAACTCAACCAACCTCAACCACCAAGCCAATCTAGAATCTGTGTTCCTTAACACAGACATTCCCAACAGCACACAAGAAATTCTCAAATAAATATTCAGTCAACTAGAAAACATTTTCCCATCTTTATAGACATTCATAAACATCTTAAAAAGAGGGTGAAAGAAAATCCCAAAAATAATTTTTCTATAATTTATTCTCGAATTTACAAGCATGCATGTTCATGTAATGTGCATAAACACAGCAACCAGAACAGTAGGGAATTAATTAGCAAAAAGATATCAAATCTCATTGATAATTTTTTTCCTTCCCCAGACATATTCAACAACTTCTTATGAGCAAATATGGGTAAGAAAATTTTGAAAACAATATCTCTATATTGATTTCGAATTCAACACAGTCAAAATGCACAACTGTCACAACCAATCGGCAGCGTCACACATGTTATGGTTTCTCCTTTATACAAGGCACAAGTGTCTCTAATACCATTGTAGGAAAATCACAGTGTACATGTCCCCTGTTAGAACCACAACCTCCTCATAAGAAATTACTTATGAGTTTTTCTATTGATTTAATGACTCCTCTCGTTAATAACATATTAGAAGACCAATAGATATGCATGAGGTTGAGGACTTAATTGATTAATTGTAGTCTACCTCCAAAAGATAGGGTTCTATTAGTCTATGAGGTCAGTCACTTCTAAAATTTTTCAAATAAAGGATAGCATTCACTAAACGAGGTCCTTTTGGTTATGATTGGTATGCCTAAACAACATAAAAAGGTTTGTTTCATTCTCATTCCAGCTATAAATGTAATTCTCTCTTTCATTTGATTTGCACTTTTGGATATAACAAAATGGATTTTGGCATAGTTAATAGTCAATCTAGATATGGAACTGAATTAATTCAAAGCAGACATCATAAGATCAACTTAGTCATAATTAGCTTTAGAGCATAAAAATAAATCATCTACAAAGCACAAATTCACTAAGGAGATTTTCTTGCACCTGTTGTGATGTTTAAAGTGTGTTTCCTTGCCAATATTGTAATTCAATAGAGAAGTTAGAACTTCCATACATAATATAAAGAGATAAGGTGATATGGGATTCCTCTGTCTAAACCCGTTTTTACCATGGAAAATACTTGTTGGGGTTCTACTGACCAGACTAGCATAAGTTGGAGAAGTAATACAGACTTTAATTCATTTAGGGAACCTATTAGGAAAACCCATCACTTCAAGGAGTTTCAATATGAATTCCATTCCATATTATCAAATGCCTTTTTGAAGTCTATTTGAAGGAACAATTCCTTGTAAAATTCCTCCTTAAATAACTACTAAAGAGTTCTTGCACTATGGAGATGGTATCCCCTATTTACTTACCTTGCATAAAAGAACTTTGGTTATCACTAACCAAGGATCCCATAACCAATATTAGTTTGTTAGCAATAATTTTGTAATCACTTATAGAGGAAATTAGAGTAGTTATTGGTCTTTTTAATCATCCAAGGAAGCTGGGTTATTTAGTTTAAGGATCATGGATAGATAGGTTTTATTAATTTTCTTCAAAAAAAAATTCAAGAAGAAAAGAATTCCTTGATAGCTTCTTTCACCATTGGTCCTATCTCAGCCAAAGCCTTCTACGAAAAAAGACCATTGGTTCCATCTGGCTTTGATGCTTTTTAGGATTCATTTGAAAAACCACCTTTTCTATTTCAGAATCCTTAATATTCTTGATTAGTGATTCCACCTCCACCTCCATATCCGATAATTTGTTTTTAGTAATCGATTCCAAGAGTGTTTTCTTCTAAGAGCAGTAGAATTCCTCGAAATACCTCTCAATCTCTTTCAAAAAGTTCTCTTGTATGCATATCATTCTCCCATCCTGTGTGGTGATTGCATTTATTGAGGTTGAATTCCTCCTAAAAATTAGGGAGTTGAAGAAACATTTAGTGCTTTTATCTCCTTAAACCACCTAATCCTGGCCCTCTGCTCATTAAACTAGCATGGCTAGTCAAAGTTATCAAGTAAAAATTAAGAGAGAATCTTCAGGATTATAAGATAAGATAATTTGAATATGAGATAACTTGTCTTTGACTATGGTAATAGCTTGAGAGGTACTATCTCCTATTTGCTTCTTGAGAGACTTCAATCCTTTCTTGATTATCTTAAGCTTCTGCACACATCTGTATTGGAATGTTCCCTTGACATTTGCCTCCACACCTTTCCTTAGGGTATCCTGGAACCCCTTAACTTCAGCCAGATAATTGTTAAACCTAAAGGAGAAGAATCTTTTCATCTTTATCCCACACTTTAATTGGGGTATGGTTAGAGAAGATATGATCAAAGAAGGAAGCCTTGCTTTCTGGAAATTGTTGTAACCATGCCCAATTAACCATAGTCCGATTTAGCTTTTTTTTTAAGGACTATTCATTAGTTTGTTTATTGCTCCAAAAGAAGATGTGCCTATACGCCTTAAGGTCAAAGACTCCTAATAGATCAACAAAATCTTTGAAATCTAGAGAGTAATTTCTCAGTGAAGGTGCCCTTTAACTTTTATCCTATAGAGGATGGAATTAAAGTTTTCTTTAATTAAGCAAGGCCCTACCACTTTTCTTTGAAAACTCAAGAAACTCCCCCAAAGATCCTTCCTCTGAAAAGCATAGTTAAATCCATATACCACAGAGGCAAGGATGGCCATATTTTTCTTAATAAAATGCCACCTCATGTGGATAACCTGCATCTTTATTTACAATACCTCAATGTCAACAATCTTTATATCAAATCTAACTATAATTCTGCCATATGCATGAGCTTGGTGGTTTGAGATGAAAATCCAAACATATCATAGTTTATTTAGAAACTTAAGATTATCAGATCTATTTTTTTTTCCAGTAGTGCAAAAATATAAAGGTTTTCATTAACTAAAAAATCCCTTAGAGCTTAAAGTTTTTTGGGGTAGTTAAGACACCTAACATTTTATATTATAATGGTCATAATGAAATGCCTTTACAACCTTCACCTCTTCTCCTATTTTCTTTTCTCCTTTTGACATTGGTGAATTGTTCATTGAGTTCCTTTCCCCATTGACTTGAGGTTGAAGGGGAGGAACTTGCCTCCCTTTCCATTTAGCTAGTATCCAACAGTTCTCTATGTTGAGGGACCATCTTATCCTATATTGGATCTTCACTAGTGTTGCTTGTTTATGATTTCTCCTTATGTTGATGTGGCTCTTTTAAAGTAGATTGAGTTGGAACCTCTATAGTTACCTCATGGCTTTGGTTCATCTTTTCACTTTCTTCTTTATCCTCTTACTCTAGTCCTATTGATTCGATATAATCCTTTTTATTAAATATTTTTTCAGTTGACTTCCACTTCTTACCCTATAGTTTCAATGAAGGCTTCAAGTGGTAATCCACTACTACATTGTCTTCATATACTATCCCATTTAAGACCAGTCTCATAACAGGTATCTGATTTGGTAAATCCTTGGAGATATACATATTAATATATAGACGAGCATGACCTAGTCTCTTTCTTTTTACTATGTTTTCATCTATATATAAAGGTTGTCCCAAGTAGCTTCCTATCATACTCAATTCTTTGGTAGTCCAATATTCTAAAGGAACATTGTACAAGTTAACCTACAAAGGAACTGACTTGTGTTTTTCTATTTTAGCATGAAACCCAGATTGCCAGATCTGAAGAAACAATGGTAGATTCATCACATTCCAGGGGCCTTCTTCCAAGAATTTAATTACAAAAACTTTAGAGGAAAAGGTAAAGAGAGCTAAATTTTTATCGATTAGTAAGACTTTCACCAGGCCTTTGTTCTTCCAAACATTGTTTGCCCATTTTTTCAACACTAGAAATGAAGGTCTCCTTTTTAAGAAGAAGCCCACCAGTGAAGCTTCCCAGGTTTTTGCTTCCTCTTGGAGAACTTCCAATCGAGGAGAGACAATGACTCTACCATTTTCTTCTTTGGGAGGGGAGTAATGGAGTGTTAAGTCTTCATCCATAGCAATCGCCTTCTTCCAACTTTTCTTAACTTCAAAGGAGGAAGAAAAGCTCTTCTCAACTGGTTTGAAGGTAAGATCAAGATCAAGGTTTCGAGAGGGTAGCAAGCGAAAATCAACTGGTAATTCTTCACAAAGTGCTAGAGCTTCAGGGGTCTGCATAATAATCAGTATTGGGGAGGGAAAGTTGATCAGATCTGTGAATATATTTTCAAAAAGTTGTTACCAAATATGCTAACTGGTCAAAGGCAAGAGTGCAATGGAAATTAGAGGACATAAATGCCCCTATCTGGTTCTCTTAGAGGTAAGGGAAGAAAAAAGGGAGGTGAATACAAGAGTTGTTGGATTGATGAAATAGGGGAATGAGCACATGAGTAGGATGTGGTTGAATATGGTTATCAAAGTGTTAGATGAGAGCGTAGGATAAGGATCAACCAACTTAAGGGACAGAGCTCCCATCTCTAGGATATGGGGTTGTGGAGAAAGACTAGAGAGAAAACATGTTTTCATATGTGCAATGATTTTTGGTAACATGCTTTATGTTATCTTATGGATCTCTTAACATAAAACTCAATGGTACGATTAAATGAATGATCAAAGTTGTTTTGAGACTTTAATAGAAGAAATAAATAAAATTGTTCATCGACAATGATAAAAGGTAACAAATGGAAATGAATAGTTCTCCACTAATGATAGTGAATGTAAATATACTCAAAGAGGCTTTTATACTAAGTTGAAAAAAATCAAGAAAATTTATTGTTAGAGAATCCCATATTAATTAAAAATGAAAATGTTAAAGGGTTAATAAATGTTAAAGGTCAACTAACCAAATGACTAGTTCTAGTCATTTTGGCAATGGTTGGACCTAAGCTTAATTCTTGTTAATGAGCTCTACACTCTATCCATATTAAAAATTTTAATATGGTATTAGAACATGTCTGGTTCGGATTCTTAATTTCTCGGTTGTCTGTCTGGATGTTCAGTCTTAGCGACCCGATCCGGTTACCGTTGCGTTTATTTCAAATGATAACTGGATGTCTAGTCCTAGTTGCACTTGATGGAGAGTGTTAGATAATCCCACATTGATTAAAAATGAAAATGTTAAAGGGTTAATAAATGGTAAAGGCCAATTAACCAAATGACTAGTTCTAGTCATTTTGACAATGGTTGGACCCAAGCCTAATTTTTATTAATGGGTTCTACACTCTATTTATATTAAAAATTATAATATTTACATTATATATTATATGTTTTCTATGTAACAGAGAATTCCTATTTATAAATAATGCCTGTATTCAAATAATGAAAGAAAATCAAATGATCGTTACAAATTTAAAAAATTTTCAAAAATTAAAAAGATTGGTAATTTATATTCTAAAATGTTCGCTATAATATCTTCACCGATCTATTAAGATTAAATAAAAAATCATCTGAATTAATTAGTGCTAAAAGATTTAACATTTCCTCAATAAAATGAAATCATGGAAAGAATTACTGCGTCATCCAATGTGCATAAATAGCAACACAGAGAGTTTTTTGCTTTTTTTTCAAAAGCATTATACTAATCGATTGCATTACCATGGTTATATTTCTGATTGTAAAACTTGCTGATTTCCTCTTCATACCTTTATTAAGGACTGTTCTAAAGCCATCTGCTTAATCTGTCCAAATTATCAAACTGAGCCAATTGTAGAGAGGAAGACACAGCAACTCCCTCGATAAGTAATGATTGTTTCCCGACCAGTATCAATGCATGGGATTCTTAGACTCATCGTTACTATAGACGGTGTTTTGTTTTGTGGAGCACTCTCCATTCCCAAGCTTCATTTGCCAAGCATTTGGAGCTGAACTTAATCCTTACATGGATCGAGGGGCTTTCCACATAAATCTTTGTTTCCATCATAAGAGCTCCTAGGAAAATCGCTTAAAGGTTTGCCCTCAGGAATTTCGCCTACAAGAAGGTTATCTGATAAATCCAGTTCCTTCAACCTTCGCAGCTTCAGAAATCCTCTCGGTATTCGTCCAGTGAAATGGTTTTTCTGCAGATTCAAAGTTTCCAATGAACTAATATTTGCCAATGCCTCAGGCAAACTGAAACCAAATTTGTTGTTGCTCAAGTCCAATGTTGTTAATGATCCTAATCTTCCAATGGTTGTTGGAACGCTTCCTTCAAGATGATTGCATGACAAATTGATATACCGCTGTTCAGTTTGTGCCCCTTCACCAAGTTGTACACTACTTGACAACTCATTATCAGAAAGGTCAATGTATGTCAAGGAACCATCAAGGAAGGCACTTCCAATCTTGAAAACTTCATTTACAGAACCTGTTAGCTTGTTGGAGTGGAGATCCAGCACACCCAGATGCTGCAAGCTGACTACCGAAGCAGGGATCGATGAAACTAGAGAATTTCTTGAAAGATTTAAGTAGTAAAGCAGAGTGAGACTTCCAAGCCATCTTGGCAAGCTGCCTGTGATGTTGTTAACTGACAAGTCTAGTTCTTGAATTGGACTTGGAGTCGTTCTCAAAAATTCGGGAAAATCTCCTTGGATTCCACAACCAGATGCATATAACTTGGACAAAGACGGAAGAGTTGCAAGCCACTTTGGGAAGGAAATGAAGTTGAAATGGTTAAACGAAACATCTAAAGTTTGAAGATTTTGGAGGGAAGACAAGTCAGGAGACAGGGGTCCTTGAATCCAATTATGCGATACACTCAAGATAATCAAACTAGAGAGTTTGCCTATTGAATTTGGTATTTGGCCTGACAAATAATTGTTGCTCAGATACAACTCTGTTAAACCTGAAAGATTGCCCAGACTAGAGGCAATTACCCCTTGAAGCTTGTTATTCGCCAGGGAAATCCTTTGGAGGGAAAGCAAATAACCAAAATTAAGCGGTATTTTTCCTGTCAGATTGTTATCATTCAACCTAAGGAAACCAAGAGAAGACAATTGGCCAGAAATCAAAGGAAAAGGGATCACTCCCTCCAGATAATTTGTATCCAAGTACAGCTCTGACATGGCAGTCAAGTTCGATACAGACAAGGGAATATGACCTGTTAAGAGGTTGTCCGAAAGATCCAGCTTTTCTAATACCTGCATTTCACCAATCTTGTGTGGTATAGGACCAGTTAGCATGTTGCCATGTAGATCCAACTGTACTAGATTACTCAAGTTTGTGAACGAATTCGGTATCACACCAATAAACTTATTGGAGTATAGAAGTAGTTGGTTAAGAAATCTGAGATTTCCAAGGCTGGCAGGGAGAGAACCAGAGAGCATATTCTCGTGCAAGTGAAGTTCTTCAAGTTTTGACAGCTTACCAATACTATCAGGTAATGGGCCAGTGATCCTGTTTCCATAAAGATATAACTTTCTGAGATTTGGCATTCTCAGACCAATAGATGGTGGAATATTTCCTGCAAGACCAATTAGGCCACCAAGATCAATAACTTCAAGGGAACTGAGAAGTGCTATAGAAGGAGACAGCAAGCCTATCATCTGCGATTGGAATATGAAATCATTCGAGGAAACTAAACCAGCTAGACGGATTTCAGTCAACCTACCAGTGGTGTTATCACACTTAATTCCTTGCCAGGTGCAGCAATTATAACCGAACCACTTTGCCAATCTGTTTGAGGTATCAACCTTAATTCCTGCCTTGAAATCCATTAGACCCTTCAAGTCATTTACATTGCATACTTGACCAACATGTTGTTTACCTTCTCCTACTGCTAATAAGATGGTGATTAGGAAAACTAACCTCAGCATTTTGGCTGTGACTGATAAAAATTGTTCACAGATTTTTCCGCGAGGAAGAAACACAAGTCAGTTTGCGAGGAAACAGGAGTAGACAATGAGTTCAAACTGTCTAGAACTTGGGAGTAAAACTGAAGTTGGGTCCACGAGAACTGTTCTTCCTTTACTTATGCGTTCTTTTCTCCTTTACAGTTTGCATTGCTGAAAAGCATAAATACCTCTGAATGATGATTTTCTTGGTCATGGTTAAAGAAGTCAATAAAGAACCAAGATCCTCCACATGGTGGTGTTCTAGCAAAGGACAGGGGTCCCCTGCTGCAACAGTTTCAAAATGATTAAAAAACTAAACCTTGGGGCTCATTTTATAATCTTTAAAAGAATAGAATGTCGTTCCTCATAACCTGTTTTCTGTTGTGTTGTATAGATTTACTTTTTGTTCATCGACATCAATTACAATGCCACCATTCAAGATCATCAGATGAAAAAAAAAAGAAGCAAGATCACAAGGGGTTTTGGCCCTGGAAAATTAGCTACGATGTTTAGGAAAATCTTTTCAATGTTATTGTTTAACCGACCAAGCCTCGGAAACAATCCTTTTAGTGACAACCAATCAAGAACCCTAATTAACTCCATCAGTTCAATCATCTTCATAAAGATATGAACAATCTCACAATCTATGAAGGAGTTGCTTCTGGAAACAAAATAAAAGGTCTACCTCATCTCTTGGCATGAAGTAATTCCTTTTCCCCCCTTCCTTTTCGCGTTATCCTCAAACGTATTAGCGGGATTCTTACTGGTTTGTTGTTATTGTTTTATCATGTTGTTATATTTAGATGAATAAAAAAAACTTGAATATACATTATTCTATTGAGTCACTACTTTTAAATTTCATCTATTTTTAGATTATAACATCTAATTTCTTGCATCAAAAGAATAACTGATGAAATATTTCTAAATCTTAAATCTCATTAACTTTTCTTGTTATGACAATTTGTGAGTTGCAATATGATTATCAACAAGTCGAATTCAAATTTAAATTTAACTTGTAAATTTAATTTACTTTTAAAATTTTATTTGACTTTAAAAAATAAATTTGAATTTGAATTAGATTAAACTTTAGATAAAAACTCATGTGTAGATTCAAGCTCGACCCATAATTTAATAAATTTAGTTTTTAATATTTATTCACGAATCTTTTTTTTTTGTTTGTTTGATAAATATAGTAAGAAAGACTCTTCTTGAAAGTAAGAGAGTGAAAATAATTAAATAATCTTTAATAAGAGACATGCATGTTGAAATCAATATTAACATTATGTTATCGACTTTTGTTCTTTCACATTTTTACAAAATATCAAATTCCATTGATAAAGCGTTACCTCAATATCGAGGTTGAAATTTTATGATTCAATATTATATATAATACTATATGATTTTCTACTTCCATTCTTTTAAATCCAAAACCTTAGCAAAATTAAGCAGTAAATCAGAGTCACTTTAGTGGTCTATCCAACACAAAACTGTAGTTCCATCGCCACCTAAGTTTTCTCAGGTCACTATGCCACAACTACTGATCATTACTTATGATAATTACTGGTGTGGTAAAATCATTAATCCACCTATACCGAAGGTTGTCGGAGGTTAATGTACTTAAATAGTTTATCTCTCTCTAGCTTTTCCGACTGTCTATTAAACTCTTTCTTGGGTTTCAATAGGATGCTTCAAGCAAGTGACTTGGGTCACGAAGCTTCAGCATCTCAGGGTTTTTCTGGATCTATTTTCTTGCAGGTGTCTCCGATTATTTCTGAGCCAGCTTCTCTTTTGTAGACCTTAGATTTTATTCATATTTCAGTCTATTTTGGTCTAATTCTGGAGTTCACAATACAACAAAGCAGATATTTAGCTATATTTTTTTTGTGACACTCCAAAAATCATCGCTAAAAGTGAGCATAGTGCGACGATTTTCAAAATCGTCATTAAAGCTAAGTCTTTAGCGATTAATTATAAAAGCGTCACAAAATGATTAACATTTGGTGACGAATGACAAAAATCGTCCCTAAATGTTGAACATTTAGTGACGATTCGGTAAAATCATTGTGGACCAAATTGGCCGGTTTTTATACATAGGGGTTATTAGGTGAAACCAAACCGGACCACTGATCGGTTTAAACTTTTTTCGGTTGGACGGTCCGGTTCGGTCCGATTTTAAAACCTTGACGATGCCCAAAAATCGTCACAAAATGGTCCACAATGGGTGACGATTTTAAACATTCATTAGTAAATGAACTTTTGGTGACACTTTTCAGAAATTGTCATCATAATTTGGTGACCAATTTTCGAACTCGTCACTAAAGGTTTCATAATTCGTGACAATTGTGTAAAATCGTCACTAAAACCACGTTCGGTGATAATTTTTAAAAATCGCCACCAAAAGTTTGTGGACATTTAGCTTCGTGTTTTTTGCTACTTTTTTTACATTGTCGCTAAAAGTAACTATTTGGTGACGATATTTGAAAGCGTCACCAAAGGATTAACATTTAGTGATGAATTTTGGAAATCGTCACCAAATGGTCCACATTCAGTGACGATTTCTGAAAAACGTCACCAAAGGTTCTACAGTAATTTGCAACACATTTGGTGACCATTTGCCAAAATTGTCACCAAAGGAAACATTTTTCAAAATTGTTAAACTAACATTTTTATAATCTATCATAGTTTAGGTATTTTTTATTGGAGATTTGTTTTGAATGTTTACAATGTATTATTGAAAAAACACACATAACATAATTTTAAGTGTTAAATAGTAGTATTAATTAATCATTAATAATTAGTAACATTGCAAAAATTAGTTATAAAAATTTTAATAATTGTATGAATATAATAATGTTATCTATGGAGTAGTACGAACTTCAAATTAGATTGTTAACAATTCTTACAGTTATAATACAAGAACAATAACAATCCACACTCAATAGTACGCAGCTTGACCCCTAACTAGTGGAGAGGTTGTTTGACAAATTCTTACAGATACAATAAAAAATTAACTTTAAAGCTGAGTCCAGTTGATTGCATCGATAAATGACAATGATATAATTATTTTTTTGGATTCCAAGTGACATGAGAG
>JAOTBA010000001.1:3353302-3365832 GCA_025629845.1 Erythroxylum squamatum | reverse complement strand
TCTTAAAAGGTCAGCAGAGTATTTGTCAAAAGAGATAACAAATAGCAATGTTAAAAGGCACAAATCAGCAAAATATCTTAAATTAGAAAAGGTATTGTATGAGTAGTTTCTCCAATATCAAGAGAAAGTGAACATGACTGGAAAAATGATTCAAACTAAAACAAGAGAGTTTCTACAGAAGATGTATGATGATGCAAATCCAGAATTTAACTTCTCACATGGTTAGCTAGAACGGTTCAAGGCGAGACATGGGATTAAGTCTTATAAAAGGTTTGATGAAAGCGGTTCAATTATCATGGAGAATATTGAAGAAGCTGTACCTGAAATTCGAGCTAAATTGGACAAATTTTATTGGAGGGATATCTATAATATAGATAAAACAAGCTTATTTTATCGTTTGCAAGCAGATCATTCACTAGCTACAAAGCAATTAGAAGGACGGAAAAAGGACAAGGAAAGACTTACTGTTTCTGTTTGTTGCAAAGGGGATGGTTCAGATAAAGTACCTCTTTAGATTATTGGTAAGTATGCTAATCCTAGATGCTTTAAAAATATGAATATTGACAATCTTAATTGTCATTACCGAGCCAACAAGAAAGCATGGATGACTAGATTACTCTTTCAAGAATTTGTTCATTGGTTTGATGATAGAATGACAAGTAGAAATCATCAAATGATAAGTAGAAAAGTGCTACTTATAGTAGACAATTGCCCAGCCCATCCCAAGGTTATTGAAGGCTTGAGAAATGTTGAATTGTTCTTTTTGCCTCCAAATACAACATAAAAAATTCAACCATGTGATGCTGAAATTATTCAAGGAGTAATGGGTATGGAAGATGATGACGATCAAGATCCAGATGATCGTAATGTTATACCACAAGTTTCTCCAAAAGAAGCTTTTCTTGCCGTAGAGACTTTGAAAAGTTACTTGCTTCAAAGTGAGAAGAATGTGCCGAATGTAGTTTATGCCCTCCAAAAAGTTAAAGATGAAATTGAATTCAGTTCACATGAAAAGAAGAATCAATTGACTATAGATACATATTTTAGGAAAGCATAAAATTTGAAATAAAAATTGTTTAGGAAGTGCTTTATTTTATGAATTATATATGTAATTTTCATACTTATTTAATGAATTATTATTTTATATTTTCAGTGGGCCTCAAGGAATTTTTTTAAAATTATTATCTTATGCATTTAGCGAGGTTATTATTTTATCCCATTGGCCCAAGTCGGGACCGGAGAAAATTATTATTTAATCGAGATTATTAATTTATCGAATATTCATTTATCGAGGTTTTACTGTACACACACACACACACACACACATAGATATAATAACTACTACAAGAAAAATGCCGTTTAGCGATGGATATTACTGACATAAAATGTTTGGATTATGTCGGTAATATAAATTGGTGACGGAATCAACCGACGGACAAAGGCGTCGTAAAAATGATCGTAGGTAAATTTACCAATGGACATTTTATGTAACCATCGGTGAATATACCAACGGTTGGCTGTGATTGTCGGTAAGTTTACCTACAGCTTTTTTCTTTCCGTCGGAATTTGCCGATGATATTGGTTATTCTCTCGGTAACATTACCGACGGTTATGAATAATCGTCAGTGAGTATACCGACGGTTTAGCAAATCCTAACAATAAAGTTGACGACGGTTGTCAATATTACTATCGGTTACTCTGTGTTCCGTCGATAAATATCTTACATTTTATCGACGGTTTATGGTGTTCCGTCGGTAAATATAATGAATTTTACCGACGTACTTGTATTTTCTGTTGGTAAATAATTTTAATTTTTTAAAAAAAAAATCATGACATTAAAATTTATTTCATGATCCTATGGTTTACATAATTTCAACAGTTATAAATTATATGTGCATAATGTTTTGATTTGTTTATATATTTAATTTGTTTAAACAGAAAGTTGACTAATGATATAAAGTTATAATTATCTTAATTGATAATAAAAACATTAAATTGTACATAATAACTCTTTGTAATTCGAACCAAATGACTACAACAATCCTATTGTCCTGATGACCGCGGATGCTCTGAGGTGCTACTCCTCCCCTTTAACTCATCCACCTCATGTCTCAGCTGAGCTATATACTTCATCAATGTTTGCACTATAGTCCGAAGCTCATTGAATTCATTGGTTGTCGACTGTTTACTAGATGTTACTGTGCTGGACGTGAAGGATTGCGAATAACATGTGTTCGCAAATGAATCTAACTTGAAGATCTTCCACAATGATCCCTACCACCTACTGCATCAAGATCTATCTGACTCTCATCAACAGCTTGTTCGTGCTGAGACTGTCACTGAATGCTTTCTTGTATTTATTCCTATTAGGAGGCAATGTTTATATTAGTAAGTGATAATTATTAAGAATTAATATTAAAGCATAAATTTCACATACATTAAGTTCTCTACATCAGGTGTTGACGAATGCCACACCGTCATGCTTCTTAGTGTGAGTGTGCAAAAAGAGCTGACGAGGTGTAGATCTCATGCCCGTAGACTTCTCCTGCATAATAATAAAATGTTATAAGTGAACTAGAATTTATAAAAATTTTGGCAGAGTTTCTTCTATTTTATGATATTTACCCCTATTAAACAAAGAAAATAACTTAACACAGCCATATATGGCACCAAACATTTATACCATTATCATTATCCATAATACACATATTTTTATTCCAAAATTCACACATCAATTTAAATTGAAATATAGCAAAGTAAAACAATTATAATATAAGTGTAAAGTTTAGATACTTACAAGTCTCGCTCTGCATGCTCGTGGTGGGTAATGGATCCTCCCGTATGTATGAGAAGACTCTCTCCCCCCAGTCCTCCACGTCTGTTGGGAGAGTTACATTCTGAAATGGACATTGCCTTAGGTGATGCTCCATATTTACTCAGAAATATAAGGCGGTTGTACACCACCCTTATGTATTGCACCAGTAAAGTCACAATAACGTGTACATGCTCGTCTCTTCCATACTTTATGTATGACCGCGTCAAATTCAGAATCCCAAAAAAAATTCTTTCCGAACTAAAAGGACAAACAGAATCTCAAAAAAATTCTTTCTGTAATAAAAGAACAAAAATTCGATAAATATTTATAATGTAATAATATTTATCTAATTAATGTATACAAATCAATTAAAAAATAATTTTTTTTATTGTACCTCTATTCTTCCATATATAACCCTCAAGATCAATCTTCTATTTAGATTTAGATGTCATGTTTCTAGAGCACGGTATAAACGGAATCCACCTAATATAAAAACAAATAATTTTATGCCATTTGCAAAATTTTAAACCTATAACTTAATTATAAACATATAGTGTTTCATGTAATTTCACATACAAATTATTTAACAATTGTTATGTAAGTTCTTCCATCAGGTCCCTCAGCTCTAGGCCGGCGACTGTCTCCTTCATCCGCATCGTTTACCTTGATATATGTATCGCTATAGGGGTAGTGGATGATGTAGGAGTGGTGGATGGTGTAGCATCAACATCAGGTAATGCGTCATTTGTAACTGTAGGAGCTGGAGGGGGAGGATGTGATTCATATTGCAGCTACAGAGTGTGATGGTTCACCTTGACAGTAAGTACCTCCGAATCGTTGTCTAAACCCGAGTCGTATTATATCACGTTGTCTCTTTGATGGCATATTTCAACCTAAAATTTATTTTTATTGAATTTTCTGGAAATATAAGAATTTGAATTCAATATTTTACACAATATATTGAAAAGAAAATAAGGTGATTTGTTGAATATAATATTCAAGTACAAACTTTGAATTAGAAGGTTAACAATTCTTACAGTCATAGAACAAGAACAATAACAGTCGACACTCAATATTACGCAGCTTGGCCCCTAACTAGTAGAGAGATTATTTGACAAATTCTTACAGATACAACCATAAATCAACTTTAAAGCTGAGTCCAGTTTATTGCATCGATAAATGATAATGATATAACCATAAATCAACTTTAAAGCTGAGTCCAGTTTATTGCATCGATAAATGATAATGATATAATTATTTTCTTGAATTCCAAGTGACATGAGAGTCAGTAAAGGTAAATGAGTCCCAGATGTCTGGATTCCCGAGAAGGGTCCTTATATGTTTGAAGGCATCAATTGAAACAGTGATAGTTCTTCCCTCAGGTGTAGGGTTTTTAACACTTTTTTGTAACAGCATTTCCGCTACAGCAAAACTTGTAAAGGATATAGTAAATGAGTTGCCAGATTTAGTATGAAAGACAAACTCTCCAGATGAACTATCAGTACGAAACGGTTTACCTAAAACACAATCAGTATAGAACTTAGATATTGTTAGATTAGTAAACCGTTAAATGAACCAAATTTAGAGTGACATACATACGTGAATGTCCAGACGAATCTGTGGAATTGATGAATTTTCCAAAACAACCAATTTCTCTAATCCTTTACAGACCGTTGTGACATCGCTCCCGCCTCCATGGGCATACACGTCATCTTCGAGATTCATGGAAGCTTAAAACAACATGTAGTATATACCATCAAATGTGAATATATATAATAGCTTCATAAAAGGAAATAAGATGTACATTATAAGGAAAGTGACGTTGCTCGGATGATACTAAATACCTTGAAGCAGGAGATTGACCATGGAAGGCAAACGATTATTAGTGTATGAAGTGGAGATTTTTTCTGCATTATTTATTTCTTCAGTAGGGATAATTTTGCCACATTCTTCCGAACGGAATGAATTAGTACCCTACGGAATTAGTTGTCATGTTGACATTCCTTGATTAATAATGTTAAGAGGTATATTTTGCAAACGTTGATTTAGAATAAAATGATGATATGTTCAACTCCAATTTTGATGATAAGTGAAAGTAGTCCAATTTAGCACTTATACAACTTTAATGTGCCTAACGATATGAAAGTTACCCTTAATAAAATTTCATAAATTTATTGTGTCGTTTGTATCATATGCAAAATTTAGAATTTAAAGTAGAATAGACATGACTATGTTCTTGATGTATAGAAATATAGTATTTTCTATATTGGGCTATATTAATATTAATGGAAATGAACAAAAGTAAAATACTCTTAAAGACCTTTCATCAAATAGTTACGAAGCTTTGATAAGGGAAGCGTTAAAGGTTGTTTGGAAGAAGCCAACCCATATACAAATAACAAAGACAGACAGTAAATCATCTTTGAAACACACCCATAAACACAATACATACATCAAATGCATAATTAAGAACTCACAATAAACACTTAAAGGTATAAGTTAAACTTAGCACAACTTCGTTAATGAAAATATAACAAAACAACAATACCAATTCAGTTAATGATGGTTCTTCGACGGTGATGATCACAATATAGAGCCCAAACAGAAGAGAGGAGATAGTGGTTTGTAGGATGGAGGATTTTGAGAAATGTTGACAACTTGAACAAGAATGGAGTAGCCTTTTATTGTGGTTGTGATTGAAAACCTAATACAAAATGACGTCGTTTTCCTTGTTTAGGTAAACGATGTCGTATCTTGTTTACTGTAGTTGTTTATATGTACTATTAAGTAATTTGCTAAGATCTATTGTATGTGGTCGACAAACGTCAGATGTAGCGACTAATACATAATTCGTCGCCAAAGCTCGCGGGTTCATAAATAATTTTTTATAAATTTATTTTCCTATTCCAAATAAAACATAATTTGAATTAAAAATTAAATTATTCAATTGAAAACTATTTCCAAATTAATGTTTTGACCCTTCAAATAAATTGTAATTGACTTACAATTTTCAGAAATTATACATTTTAATTATTATAATTTCGAAAAACTAATTTAAAAAATTATACATTTTAATTATTATAATTTAGAAAAACTAAAATTTAAAAATTTAGCAAGTATTTCTAACAAATTAAAATTAAAGATTAGTCATCCCTAAAAATTAAGCAAATGAAGAACAATTGCATATATAAGTAAGAAGATAATTTTACATTTTGTATGATATATTAGGAATACCTCATATATATTAATCAATTAAGAAAATTAAGAAAGTAAACAGATTACTTCCATTTTGGGCGACGATGTGAAAATTTGGTAGCAAATTGTCTGCCATTTACGATTAAGTGTGGTGGTTGGTCGCGGAAATGATCTTCTGCGACTAAACTTAATTTGTCACAAAACCCTCGGGTATTTAAATTTAATTTATCTTTTTATACAAATAATAAGGTTAATGGTAGATTAAGGGCAAAGGGTATATGTTGTCATGTTAGTGATGAATTTGGTTAAAATGAATGTGGTTTGCATTCCTTATTAATTCAACTAATAACAAAAAGAAGATACAAATTTTTAAAAATTTCCCATTTTATTTTATTTATCTACCAAATTAAAAATAAAGATTAGTAATTTCCAAAAATGAAACAAATCAAGAACAACTCCATATGTAAGTGTAAAATACAAAATTTTCATTTTGTTATTGGTAATAGGAATACCTCATATATGCTAATCAATTGAGAAAATTAAGAATGTAAAGAAAATGCTTGGGTTTTGGCGACGTTGTGTATAATTGGTAGCGAATTAGAGTGATAGGACGATAGCTTTGACCATCGCAAAAAGGTAAAAGGTTTAGTATTGGCAATGATTTATCAATTTGGTAGCAAATTGTTGTACAATTTGCGACGCTATTTTATTTTCGTAGCAAACGTTTAACATTTGGCGACAAAATGTAGATTTGTTGCCAAACGTACCGATGAGAAAAATTAAACAGATGCTAGGACGAAGTTGTTTGTGGGCTGACAAACGACGATGCTAGGCCCTTCCCTTCTTTCCCCCCCGAACACCATAACAACGCCCCCTTCTCCTTCGTTTTTTCAAAACTGACATTGCCGAAGTTGCCCTATCTTCTCCTCTATCTTGGAAAACAATACAGAATCTTCTCCATACGCTTGCTCTCTTCATTTGGTGAGTAGTGTTGCTTGGAGATTTTGTTGTGTCATTGAAGTCAAAAAAAGTCCGATGGTTTTGTGTTATGTTTTGAGTTTGTTATCGATTTGTTTGCATTTATTGGTGATGATAATGGTTGAGTTATGCAGAAGTTGTGTTATTGTTGTTGAAGAAAGGGAAACCATACTTTTTTGTGTTCTTGAGTTGAAATTTACTTGCCCATAAGGTGTTCGACAAAAGTCCTGATTGGGTTTTGAGTTTGTGATGTTGGAGTATAATTTTCTGTTAGCTAATCTTGAAAGAGCTAAAGGATCTCGAGAAGGATCCTCTTTGTTTTAATTTTTATACAAATATGTATTGATATGTATAATTATGATGTATATGCATGATATAATTACTTAGAATTCATTTCTATAAATTAGCATTTGATTCTTATAAAGTATAGTATTGATTGGGTAAAATCACTTTGCTGGAATTTTTTAAAGCATTAAATTATGTGTAAGAGTATGTGTGTAATAGTTGATTTATTGTATACTTTTCTATATGGTGTTGAAAATTCATAATGCATTAAATTTAGTTATGTGTATGATGAATTTTTTTTGCCATTTCTCCTAAGTAAATGCTTGATGGAATTTATGCCCACTTCTTGAATGTATACATCTATGAAAATTTAAAGAATTAAAGTGAATAAGTTAATTTTTTTGATTTCACAAGCCTATCATTGTTTACTTCTCTTTATGTATAGCTAAATGGATAAGAGTTAGATGCCTCATCGAAAAGGGTCAACTAAATACGTAAAAGGAGTTAAGAGTTTCATGTAATGAATGTAGTATTCGTTGTCCAAGCATCGATTGCTTAAATGTCGACTTCCAAAGTCAAAATGTGGTATATAATCACTTGCTAATCCGAGACATAGATAAATTCTATACTCCATGACTTTATCATGGTGAACGTAAGGAAGCAAGTTATAGTAGAAGTGGCGGTACATCTTATGATGATAGTTGCAATAATGATGTAGATGATTGTGATGTGAATGATGATGGTGATGATGGGATTGGCAAGATGTTAGACGATTGTCGTAATTATATGGAGTCTATGAATGAAATAGGAATGCCTAACATAATTGGTAGTATTACAGAAGATAATTTTGGGAAGTTATTGAAAGTTGCTCAAGAACAATTATATCTGGGGTGCTCAAATTTCTCACAACTTTCATTTGTTGTGAAGTTGTAGCATTTAAAGGTTTATAATAAATGGAGTAACAAGTCCTTTGACATGTTAATTGACTTATTGAACGATGCATTACCTATTGGACTCAAGTTGTCGAAATCTTACTATGATGCAAAGAAACTGTTAAAGGGCTTTGGATTGGGATATATTTCAATTCATGCTTGTAAGTATAACTTCTTTTTTGGAAGGAAAGTAAAGATCTTTAGGAGTGTCCTATTTGTGGTACATCAAGGTGGCAGGTGGATGATGGGAGAGGGAAAAAGATACCAAATAAAATCCTTCGATACTTTCCTATTAAACCACGATTATAAAGACTTTTTATGTTAACAAAAATAACCATAGATATGAGGTGGCATAAAGAGAAACACATTGATGATAACATTATGCGTCATCCAGTAGACTCAATGGCATGGAAAGAATTTGATAGAAAGTTTCCATGGTTTGCATAAGATTGTCGTAATGTTTGACTTGGATTGGCCTCAGATGGATTTAATCCTTTTGGTACTATGAGTACTTCATACAACATGTGGCCGGTAATTCTAGTGCCATACAATTTACCTCCATAGAAGTGTATGAAGGAACCTTTTATGGTATTGTCTTTGCTTATTCTAGGTCCTACTACTCCTGGTAAAGATATCGATGTCTACATACGACCATTAATTGATGACTTAAATGATCTATGGGAATTTTTAATACAAACTTTTGATGTTATTTAAAATGAGACATTTAGAATGAATGCTACTGTTTTGTAGACTATAAATGATTTCCTAGCTTATGGGAATTTGTCTGGGTGGAGCACTAAAGGGTATATGGCTTGTCCTGTATGTAATCATCAAACTTATTTAATGAGGCTACGAAGTAAAATATGTTATACGAGCTATCGTAGTTATTTGGACCATAGGCATAGATGGCCAAAAAGTAAATTGTTTAATGGCAAAGCATAATTGGGTGAAGCTCCATTGTAGTTGTCTGGTAATGATATTGTTTACCAGCTATCACATTTAGGTGACATTACACCTAGGAAACACCCAAGTAATAGAAAGCAAAAGAGAAATGATGTTGAACTCAATTGGGCGAAAAAAAAGCATATTTTTTCAATTTAACATTTTAGAAGGAATTACTATTGAGGCATAATCTTGATGTGATGCATATAACGAAAAATATTTGTGAGAATATTTTAGGAACTGTGATGGGAATTGAAGGAAAATTGAAAGACACAAGTAAGGCTATACTTGACTTAGAAGACATAAATATTAGAAAAGACTTGTATTTGAAAAGAAGAGATGATAGGTCATATATTATTCCCCCTGCTTGTTACAACATGTCAAAAAAGGAGAAACAATCTTTCTGTCAGTTTCTCCAATCAGTCAAGTTTCCTGATGGGTATGCATCAAATATAGGCCATTATGTGAATGTTAAAGAGGGCAAAATATCAGGGTTGAAAAGTCATGATTGTCATGTACTTTTGCAACTATTGCTTCCTATTGGAATACATAGGTATTTGCCGAAGGATGTGACCATAACTTTAGGTCAATTGGGAGAGTTTTTTAAGCAATTATGTTGCAAGACACTTAAAGTTGGAGAGCTTGACAAAATTGAAAAAGACATAGCTTTGATTCTATATAAGTTTAAACTAGTATTCCCCCATTGTTTTTTGATGTTATGGTTTATTTGGCAATTTAGTTACGATATGAAGCAAAACTTTATGGACTGATTCAATTTCAATGGATGTTCTAGATTGAAAGGTAATTCATATTAACTTTTACTTTTCTCCAAGTTATTTGTTAGTAACAATTCCTAATATTTTATATTTTGTTCAAGTTTTTATGCTCTTTTAAGCAATATGTAATAGAGCTCAACCTGAAGGGTCTATTGTAGAGGCTTATATAGAAAATGAGTGCTTGACATTTTGTTCAATGTACTTAAGTGATGTGGAGACAAGATTTAATAGACTAGAACGTAACTTTGATTTTGATGAAGAGGGTGGTTGTCAATTTTCTCCAAAAAAGTTAGGCTACTTGGTGTAGGTAAATATGTGGAGTTAACTAAAGACAAATTCCAAATTGCCCATTGGTATATTTTGAATAATTTCGAAAAAGTCGATATATATATATAGAGTATATGGAGTATGTATATTCCTTTTAATTTAAACAATCATATTAGAAATTTGTTCGTTGAATCTTATTTCCTTACTGTCATTTACTTTTTAAATAGAGAGCACAAAGAGTCTATTAGCAGCAAATGGGTTATTAATGTTGAAGAAAGAGATAAGTTGAAGTTTATATCATGGTTTAGAAATCAAGTAAGTTACATATTGATTACATATTATGAACATATGACAATTTATATGTTAGAATAACTTCTAACTTCATTTTGTCATACAGATGATTCGCTTGCATAACCGTAACATGCAAGAAGTGACAACAACATTATATAGTTTGGGATGTGGGCCTCATATTTGTAGGAAAAAAATATATAGGTTGCACTGTTAATAGGGTGAGATTTCATATATAAGATCAAGATACTCGACTTCAAAGCCAAAATTTTGGGGTTGTTGTTGAGGGATGTCATGATGACGAATTTATTGACTTCTACAGTGTTATATCTAAAATAATAGAGTTGCACTACATCAAGGATAAGAATGTTGTTCTATTTAAGTGTAAATGGTTTAATCTTACTGACATGAAAGTGAACGAGAATATTACTAGCATCAATGTGAGTAAGACATGGTATGATAATAATCATTTTGCCCTTGCAAGTCAAGTGAAGTAACTTTTTTACCTTAATGATACTGTATTAGGTAGAAATTGGAAGGTTGTTTAAAAGTTTCAACACCGAAATGCCTTTGATTTTTGTGAAAGGGATAATGGTCAATTAAATGATGAAGTCATTCGAATAGAAGATGCAGATATATCATCATTCCATAGGAGAAATGTTAATCTAAACATAGTATTACTGGAAGAAGTCCAAATCAATTTTTTCAATCAAACAGATGAAGACTATAATCAGGATGAATTAAATGACAATGATGATACTTTGGCCGAATATATTAGTGATGAAGAGTCCAATCATAATGTAATTAATGATGATGATTTTCAAAATATTGACTATGATGATTGAATGTAAATAAATTGTTTATATTGTTTGAATTGCTTTAGTTCATATTTGAGTTATGTTGTTGATGTTTTACTTATGTTTATTCAGGATGAATCAATGCGTATTGTTAATTTTTTACTTATGTTTAGTTAGGATGAATCAATACGTATTGTTGATATTTTACTTATGTTTATGTAGAATGTTGGTGTTTGATTTATGTTTATGCTGAATGTTTAGCTTTTCCTTGTGTTTGACTTATATTTATATGGAATGTTGATGTTTGAGTAAAGATAATGTGTTATGTTGATATTTCATTTATAGATATTCAATATAATAGGACCTGGTAGGAACAAGGGAAAGAGGGTGGCAACTACCGAAGATGTTCCTCCCTTACAACAATTAAATCAATTTGACCCTATCGATGAGGGCAATCAGCAACAACCTATATCTACCTCAACTAGTACTAAGGAATCTTCAGGTTTGTTATTGTCAACCACTTATATTTACAGTTATACCCAAATATATATTTAAATGTTTAATATGTTTTTCTTATCATTATTCATTTGCTGTCAGGTTCCAATACCGGTATAAGAAAAAAGGTAGAGGTATCACTAAAGGATCTGAGTTGCAACACATGAATGTTGCAATGAACAAGTTGTCTGTACATATTGATCCTATGCAACGTCGTCCTGTTGATAACATCTAATCAACAAAATTGTCTAGTGAGTTGAGAGTCATTGTCAAATATGAATTGTCATGCCTTCAGCATTCCAGGTAGTTGAAAGAAGATAACATGCTATGTTAGATCTTGAATTTTTTCTAAATTTCTTATAAATTGCTTAAATAGTTATTTATGTTTGTTTGTTGGTTTAAATTTTTTATTTTAGAATTGGGTCATTTATTAAGTAGGCATGAATAAAGATTGAAAATTTGATGGGAAGATTGGGACTTAGGTAGAATTAATGTAGTGTAAGTGGAGTGAAGGGGTTAGAGCCATAAAAGACAAAACAAGGGTAAAATGGGAAAGGCCATGTAAGTTAGGGGCAATTTTGGAATAAAAGAATAACAAAAAGGTAAAAAATTAGAAGAAGCAAAGAAGAGAATCGTGGAAGCATAGGGAGGAGAAGAGAAAAACGTGAGGGAGAAGAGAAATCGAAAAAGCTAGGGGAAAAGGAAGGAAAAATCGTGGGAAGAAGAAGAAATCAAGGCTTTCAAGGTAAGTTCATCATCT
>JAOTBA010000001.1:3340353-3353202 GCA_025629845.1 Erythroxylum squamatum | reverse complement strand
CACTTCATGCTTAACCCTCTCTGTAAAAGTTACAGAGTTCTCTCAATCTATTCTGTGGATACCGTTAGAGGCCGGACACTTGTGCAGCTACGGTGTTTGAGACGGATCGGTTTCAGAAATGGTTCGAGGGATGCATCAAGATAAAGATCAAGTTTCGGAATAAGGTACGAATTAAATTTTCGCTTTATTTTAATTCGTGTTAATCATTTTATAGAATTAAATAGATCTTGGTTTTCTGGAAACTAAAAATTACGGAAGAGTTTTGTGATTATTTTGCTGCGGTCGGATCAGATCCGGTCCCGATTTCCCAACATAAAAAAAACTAATTGAAATGGAAAGGGAAGTGGATGTACAAGGAGAAACTAAAATAAAGATAAAGATGATTAAGTGGATATACAGAGATAAAGTGGATGTACAGAGAAGACGATTAAGTAAAAAATTAGAAGTAAATTTTTTATAGTATTATTAAAATTAGTAATTATACAAATTTTGAATTGGTTTAGGAAGTTTACAAAATTTTGATAAATTCTTTTGGTTAATAATTTCTCCTTTCTACTGTTTAAGAATAAAATAGAAAAGATGTTTTATATAAAAAATTAAAATGTTTTAAAAATTTGTACTCACCAAACCTCCACCTTCTGCTACTGTTCATTAACATTTAAAACTGCTTTGCCAGTACATATCTTTTCTGTTTTTGACAACCTTGCTCCAAAAGGTGGAATCAGCCACCCCAGCTGCCCCCACTCACGGGCCCGACTGTTTTTGACAACCTAACAACAGCAAAAGGTTGTTAGAATCGAAATCTGTTTTTCTTATAGATTAGAATATAAGAGATCAACAATGCTAATCTTGAGCTAATTAATTAATGGAACATACGATACAAGGATCGATCTACAAGGCATGTGCACGGCATTATCTTGTTTTGGCGAACGTAATAGGCGTAAAATAATGAGTCTATGTTTCAAGAGAATGTGCGACTTGTAGATACTGTAACAAGTTAACTAGAAAACTACATTCAGAGTATGATTTTAACTTTTTCATCGATTTACTCGCTAATTATTTTAACCCATGTATAACCTTAATATCCGGATCTTGGTTTATTATTTTTTCCTTTTCTTATTCCTCATGTATAATTTTTTTCATAAAATTACTAGGTGATATGAAATAAAAAAAGGAAATCAGTTGCACCTAACTAAGTTAAAACTACAACCTCCTAAAATCTCGTGTTTAGCATAATTTTGCTAAAATATTATGTTTGACAGATTTTTTACTAAATTGTTATTATTATTATTATGAAATTAGACATAAGGGCATTTCACAAATGATTAGACAATTTTTACGACATTTTTGAATATCCATTTTGTACATCGGCCGTAGCCCTGCAATTAAGCAAAAAACGTTAAGTAATGCCCAACTATGTCATTAATGGTTGTGATTGAAATTAAAAGAAAAAATTGCTCTATGGCGAAGATGCCACCGTCCTCGAGAAAAAGTTACAAAAAGGAAACCTCTAAGAGAGATGCAGTGTAGAATTAAATTTTGTGTTCAATTAACACTACAACAAAGTAGACATTTAGCTGCGTTTTTTTAGGCAACGTTTCAAAAATCATCGCTATAAGTGATCATATTGCGACAATTTTTAAAATCGTCCTTAAAACTAACCTTTTAGCGACTAATTACAAAAGCATCACAAAGGATCAACATTTTGTGGCGAGTTACAAAAATCGTCCCCAAATGGTGAACATTTAGTGACGAATGCCAAAAATAGTCACAAAATGATCCACATTGGGTGACGATTTTGATCATTTTGTGACGATTTTTGATGTTTGTCGGTAAATGAGCTTTTGGTGACGCTTTTCAAAAATCTTCACCATAATTTGGTAAACATTTGGTAACTAATTTCCAAAATCGTCACCAAAGGGCACAATTGGTGACACTTATGTAAAATCGTCACCAAAAAGACATTCGGTGAAGAACTTGAGAAATCACCACCAAAGGTTCGTAGACATTTAGCTATGTGTTTCTTGCTATATTTTTCACATTGTCGCTAAAAGTTACTATTTAGTGACGAATTTTGAAAATATGGTCTGACATTCAATGACGATTTTCTGAAATCGTCAAGAAAAGGTCCACATTCGGTGACAATTTCTGAAATTGTCACCAAATGGTCCACATTTAATGATGATTTCCAAAAAACATCACCAAAAGTTCGACAGTAATTTGCAACACATTTGGTGAACATTTGCCGAATCATCGCCAAAGGGTCCACATTTTCCAAAATTGTTAAACTAACATATTTATAATCTATCATAGTTAAGATATGTTTTTATTGTAGATTTGTTTTGAATGTTTACAACTTGTTGTTGAAAAAACACACACATAACATAATTTTAAGTGTTAAATAGTAGTATTAATTAATCATTAATAATTAGTAACAGTGCAAAAATTAGTTATCAAATTTTTAACAATTGTATCAATATAATTATATGATATATGGAAGGTTAACAATTCTTACAGTCATAGTACAAGAATAATAATAGTCCACACTCAATAGTACACAGCATGACTTTTAACTAGTAGAGAGGTTGTTTGATAAATTCTTACAGATACAATAATAAATCAACTTTAAAGCTGAGTCTAGTTGATTGCATCGATAAATGACCATGATATAATTATTTTTTTGGAATCGATAAATGACCATGATACCTTGAGAGTTGGTATAGGTGAATGAGTCCCTAATGTCTGGATTCCCGAGGAGAGTCCTTGCACGTTCGAAGGCACCAATTGGAACAGTGATAGTTCTTCCCTCAGGTGTAGGGTTTTTCACACCTTCTTGCAACAACATTTCCGTTATAGCTAAACTTGTACAGGATACAGTGAATGAGTCGCCAGATTTAGTATGAAAGACAAGTTCTCCGAATGAACTGCCAGTATGAAACGGTTTACCTAAAACACAATCAGTATAGAACTTAGATATTGTCATATTAGTAAACCGTTAAACGAACCAAAATTGGACTGACATGTATATGTGAATGACCAGACGAAGTCTATGGAATCGACGAATTTTCCACATCAACCGATTTCCCTAATCCTTTACGAGCTGTTGTGACATAGATCCCGCCTTCATGGGCATACATGTCATGTTCGAGATTCAAGGAAGCTTAAAACAACATGTAGTATATACCATCAAGTGTGAATATATATAATAGCTTCATAATAGGAAATGAGATGTACATTATAAGGAAAGTGACGTTGTTCGGATGATACTAAACACCTTGAAGTAGAAGATCAGCCATGGAAGGCAAACGATCATTAGTTTATAAAGTGAAGATTTTTTCTGCATTGTTTATTACTTTAGTAGGGACAATTTTGCCACATTCCTCCCAACGAAATTAATTAGTACCATCCAGAACTAGTCGCCATGTTGACATTCCTTGATTAATAATGTTAAGAGGTATATTTTGCAAATGTCGATTTAGAATAAAATAATGATATGTTCAACTTCAATTTTGATGATAAGTGAAAGTAGTCCAGTTTAGCACTTATACATCTTCAATGTGCCTAAAGATGTGAAAGTTACCCTTACTAAAATTTCAGAAATCTATTGTGTAGTTTGTATCATATGCAAAATCTGGAATTTAAAGTGGAATATATATGACTATGTTCTTGATGTACAGAAATATAGTATTATCTATATTGGGCTATATTACTATTAATAGAAATGAATAAAAGTAAATACTCTTAAAGACCTTTCATCAAATAGTTACGAAGCTTTGATGAAGGAAGCGTTAAAGGTCATTGGGAAGAAGCCAACCCATATACAAATAACAAAGACAGACAGTAAATCATCTTCGAAACACAACCATAAACATAACCCATACATCAAATGCATAATTAAGAACTTACAATAAACACCTAAAGGTATAAGTTAAACTTAGCACAACTTTGTTAATGAAAATAGAACAAAAGAACAATACCGATTTAGTTAATAATGGTTCTTCAATGGTGATCACCACAATACAGAACCCAAACAAAAGAGAGGAGACAGTGGTTTGCATGATGGAGGATTTTGAGAAATGTTGACGACTTAAACGAGAATGGAGTAGCCTTTTATTGTGCTTGTGATTGAAAACCTAATACAAAATGACGTTGTTTTTCTTGTTTAGATAGACGATGTCGTTTCTTGTTTACTGTAGTTGTTTGGAAGTACTATTAATTAATTTGCTACGATCTATTGTATTTGGTCAACAAACGTCAGATGTAGCGACTAATACATGGCTCGTCGCCAAAGCCCTCGGGTTCATAAATAATTTTTTTATAAATTTATTTTCCTATTCCAAATAAAACAAAATTTGAATTAAAAATTAAATTATTCATTTGAAAACTATTTCCAAATTAATTTGTTGACCCTTCAAATAAATTATAATTGACTTACAATTTTAAGAATATTGTACATTTTAATTATTATAATTTAGAAAAACTAATTTTTTAAAATTTAACAAGACATTCTGATATAATTAGAAACTATTTCTAACACATCATTACAAATTACTATTTTGTTACATAATAGTCTATTTTCTGATATTAAAAGAAAACCACTTTCCAAATTAAATAAAACACTTAAATAATTAAGAAAGTAATTTAGATTATTTATTTAGTTGTTAATTTGTTAATTATTTAGAAAGTAAAGAATTTGCTTGGGTTTTGGAGACGATGTGGATATTTGGTAGCAAATTGTCAACCATTTGCGACTAAGTGTGGAAGCTAGTCACGAAAACTAAGATTCTGCGACTCACACCTCTTCGTCGCAAAAACCATAGGGTATTTAAATTGAGTGTTTCTTTTTATACAAATAATAAAGTGAATGGTAGATGAAGGGAACAAAAATGATGTGATGTTCGCTAAACATTGATTCATTTGGTAATAATGAAATGTGGTTTGCATGTCATATTAATTCAACTAATAACAAAAATAAGATACTAACTTATGTAAAGTTTCCAATTTAATTTTTTTTATCTACCAAATTAAAATTAAAGATTAGTCATTCCCAAAAATTAAGCAAATGAAGAACAATTGCATATATAAGTGAGAAAATAAAATTTTCATTTTGTATGATGTATTAGGAATACCTCATATATATTAATCAATTAAGAAAATTAAGAAAGCAAAGAGATTGCTTTGGTTTTGGGTGACGATATGGAAATTTGATAGCAAATTGTCTACCATTTGTGACTACGCGTGGTGGTTGATCGCGAAAATAGTCTTTTGCGACTAAACTTACTTCGTTGCAAAAACCCCTTGGGTATTTAATTAAATGTATCTTTTTATACAAATAATAAGGTTAATGGTACATTAAGGGCCAAAGGGTATATGTTGTCATGTTAGTGATGAATTTGGTAAATAAGAAATGTGGTTTTCATTCCTTATTAATTCAATTAATAACAAAAAGAAGATACAAATTTTTAAAAATTTTCTAATTTTATTTTGTTTATCTACCAAATTAAAATTAAAGATTAGTAATTTTCAAAAATGAAGCAAATCAAGAACAATTGTATATATAAGTGTAAAAGACAAATTTTTTATTTTGTTATTTGTAATAGGAATACCTCATATATGATAATCAATTAAGAAAATTAAGAATGTAAAGAAAATGATTGAGTTTTGGTGACATTGTGTATAATTGGTAGCGAATTGTCTACCATTGGCAACAATAGTTTTGTTCGTTGCAAAAAGGTGAACAGGTTAAAAAAAAAGTGGGACAACGTCCTTTTGCCCGCATTTGTTTTAACAAACACGGGAGCTTTTCCCTCCCTCCTATTTTCACCGAAACTTTGCTATTGAAGCTCATGAACTGGCCCTCTTCTCTTCATCTGCCTTCTATCTTGGTTCTTTTGTATCTCAAATGTTGTACTCTTCATCTACCTTCTTACCTTCTGCTTGTTCTTCACCTCTTCGAGTTCTCCTACCGCTTCCCATAGTCAAGGCGAGTCCAGTTGTTTATTTCATTTATTAACCAATGTGAAACCCGACATTGTGTTAATCTTTTTTTTGTGTTTCAAGTTCAAATTTTGTGTTAGTTGGTGATTGTGTATATGGTTTGTTTTTGTAGATTCTGTCTTCCTCTATTTGATTGGAGCCAAAACTGAAGAATTTGTTTGGCATCTTGAGATATATTCTCCCTGCCCACCACATGTTCGACAAAAGCCCTTTGTTGTATTTTGTTGGAAATCAAGTACAACTAGTTGATATACCTAAAAACTAGTCATTGTAATGAATGATTTATGGTTCTAACAACTATTTGAAGTGGTTGTAGATAAATTGGAACCTTAATTGAGTTATGAAAGATAATATTTAACATATTAGAAAGTTGTTAAGAACCTTAAGAGGTTAGAAAGTGTACTTAAGTGCATCTGTACAGTTCATAACCATATTGACTCTAATCATTAGTATGGATAATTTTAAGGAAGATTTTGAGTTATATATGGTTGTACAATATATTCATTTGGAAGAATTGCTCATAATACACATTGTGAAGGTTCTTCTTGACATTCAATAAAAGGTGTAAAGGAATTTTGTTCACTACTGATAAAGGAAGACAATTGTAAGGGTTCCTTTGGTCTCGTGATAAAGAAGATGTTATATGAATGGTTCTTTTTTAGCTATGAATTGGAATATGTTATATGGAAACCTTTTTTTTAACCTTTTAAAGGAAGAACATGGTAAATTCTTAAGTTGGGCTTGGAGAAAAATTGTAGGTGAAAGGTTATTTAGAAAAACCATTATAAATATGTCTTATGTCTCTTTTTCTTATTGTTTCTATTATTCTTATGTTTTATTTTGTGATTACATGAAGAAAATTTGCTATAACCATTTAATTAGAATAGAAAATTTATTCGTTAAGTTTCTAATAAGAAAAAATGTATACATATATAAATCTCTCATCTTTATGGGTGATCTAAGGATTAATCATTGAAGTTCCTTCTTCTTAGTGGTTTGCAGTTGTCCGTTGATCTAGGTAACTCGTCTAACCCATTTACAATATCATTTGGACAAATAGTTGCAACTGTTGTTAATGCGAATTAGTACTAACCATTATTGTGAATGCGAATTAGTAGTGATCATCTTATTAATTAGCTTGTTACGTAATTGAACTAACCACACGAATTGAGTGGATAGTAAACCCATTGACGCGTATGTAGTCAAAACATGATATTGTCACGTCATTTTATAGCCATTTTTCGATAATAAACCGTTAGGATGGTAACTATGCTGGAAACTAGTGCTGCAGCTCCGTCATTTTGATATCGGTAAAAAATTCCAAGAGTCGAGGAGCGATGACAAAAATTTCGTTTCTCGATTTACAAGTGTAATACATGTCAAATACCTTAATTAATATTAACTTTTACTTTGACAAAATAGTGAATGAGAAAAGTGTTTTGAAATTGAATCACCATGCAATTTAAGAAGATAAAATTGGAACCTTAATTTCTTTCTTTTGCCAATGACATTTTAAATAATAGCTTCAAGGCAAACAACAAAAATTAATACAAAATACTTAACCAATTACAATGTCATTATGTAATAGAAGAAGTTCAACCGAAAAAGCAAACAAGAACAATTCAACATAGTACAAACATAGGATGGTATATAGGCCAGAAACCAGTGATGCAGCTCTAATGAGACTTATCGGTGAAAAATTCCATGATCCTAGGAGCGACAGTGAGAACTTCGTTTCCCGATTCACAGGTGTAAACAATGCCACGTACCTTAATTACATTGTTTTTTTAAAACAGTATATTAAACGAAAAATGCATGTAATAACTCAGTTATCTTCTTTTATTGTATAGGTAAATGGATAAGAGTTGGATGTCTCATTGAACATGGTCAACTAAATACGTAGAAGGAGTAAAGAGTTTCATGCAATTTGTAAAAGATCAAATGGGTGATGAATGTACTATTAATTGTCCATGCATCGATTGCTTAAATGTTGACTTCCAAAGTCAAGATGTGGTATATAATCACCTACTAATTGGAGATATAGATAAATTCTGTACTCCATGGCTTTATCATGGTGAACGTAAGGAAGCAAGTTGTAGTAGAAGTGGCAGTATATGTTATGATGACAGTAAAAATAATGATGTAGATGATTGTGATGTGAATGATGATGGTGATGATGGGATTGACGAGATGTTAGACGATTGTCAGAATTATATAAAGACTATGAATGAAACAAGAACTCCTAACATAATTGGTAGTATTATGGAAGATGATTTCCGGAAGTTGTTGAAAGTCGCTCAAGAACAATTATATTTGCGGTGATCAAATTTCTCACAACTATCATTTATTGTGAAGTTGTAGCATTTGAAGGTTTAAAATAAATGAAGTAACAAGTCCTTTGACATGTTAATTGACTTACTGAAAGATGCCTTACATATTAGATACAAGTTGCTAAAATCTTACTATGATGCAAAGAAACTGTTAAGGGACCTTAGATTGGGATATATTTCAATTCATACTTGTAAGTATGACTATGTTCTTTTTTGGAAGGAAAGTAAAGATCTTCAGGAGTGTCCTATTTGTGGTACATCAAGGTGGCAGGTGGATGATGGGAGAGGGGAAAAGATACTGAATAAAAGCCTTCGATACTTTCCTTTTAAACCACGATTACAAAGACTTTTTATGTCAACAAAAACAGCAATAGATATAAGGTGGCATAAGGAGAAACGCATTGATGATAACATTATGCGTCATCCAGTAGACTCAATGGCATGGAAAGAAATTGATAGAAAGTTTCCATGGTTTGCACAAGATTGTCGTAATGTTCGACTTAGATTGGCCTCAGGTGGATTTAATTCTTTCAGCAATATAAGTACTTCATATAGCATGTGGCCGGTGATTCTAGTCCCATATAAATTACCTCCATGGAAGTGTATGAAGGAGCCTTTTATGTTATTGTGTTTTCTTATTATAGGACCTATTGCTCCTAGTAAAGACATCGATGTATACATGCAACCATTAATTGATGACTTAAATGATCTATGGGAATTTAGATTACAAACTTTTGATGCTGTTGAAGGTGAAACATTTATAATGCATGTTGTTGTTTTGTATACTAGAAATGATTTCCAAGCTTATGGGAAGTTGTCTAGGTGGAGCACTAAAGGGTATATGGCTTGTCCTGTGTGTAACCATCAAACATATTCAATGAGAATACGAAGTAAAATATGTTATACAGGTCATCGTCGTTATTTGGAACATGGGCATAGATGGCGAAGAAGTAAACTGTTTAATGCCATAGTAGAATTGGGTGAAACTCCAATGCAGTTGTCCGGTGATGATATTGTTTACCCGCTATCACATTTGGGTAGCAACGAGAAATTCTTTGGTGCTTAATCGGAGTATATTACACCTAGCAAACACCCAGGTAATAGAAAGAGAAAGATTTCGAGCTAAATTGGACAAAAAAACATATTTTTCAACTTGCCATATTGGAAGGAATTACTATTGAGGCACAATCTTGATGTCATGCATCTTAAGAAAAACATTTGTGAGTCCATTTTAGGGACTGTCGTGGGAATTGATGGGAAATCCAAAGACAAAATGAAAGCTAGACTTGACTTGGAAGGCATGAATATTAGAAAGGACTTGCATTTGAAAAGAAGAGATAATGGGTCATACGTTATTCTTCCTGCTTGTTACAACATGTCAAAAATTGAGAAACAATCATTCTGTTAGCTCCTCCAATCAGACAAATTTCCTTATTAGTAAGTATCAAATATAGTTCATTGTGTGAATGTTAAAGATTGAAAAGTGACAAGGTTGAAAAGTTAAGATTGTCATGTACTTTTGCAACGATTACTTCCTGTTGGAATACGTGGGTGTTTGCTAAAGGATGTGTCCGTTACTTTGGGTCAATTAGGAGAGTTTTTTAAGCTGTTGTGTTGCAAGACACTTAAATTTGAAGAGCTTGATAATATGGAAAAGACATATCATTGATTCTATCTAAGCTTGAACTATTATTTCCCCCATTGTTTTTTAATGTTATGGTTCATTTGGCAATTCACTTACCATATGAAGCAAAACTTTGTGGATCAGTTCAATTTCGATGGATTTTTTCGATTGAAAGATAATTCATATTAAATTCAACAAGTTTTTTCTATGTTATTTGTTGTAACAATTCCTAAGTTCAAAACCGATTATATTCAGGTTTTTATGCTCTCTTAAGCGTTATGTACATAATAGAGCTCGACGAAAAGGGTCTATTGTAGAGGCTTATATGGCAAATGAATGCCTAACTTTTTGTTCAATGTACTTAACTGATGCGGAGACAAGATTTAATAGACCAAAGCATAGCTTTGATTTTCATGACGACAGTGGATTGTCTATTTTCTCCTAAAAAGTTAGGCCATTTGGTGTGGGTAAATATATGGAGTTAACTAAAGACAAATTCGAAATTGTACATTGGTATATTTTGAACAATTGCGAGAAAGTCGATACATACATAGAGTACGTATATTCTATCTAAACAATCATATTATAATTTTCTTTATTCACTCTGAGATCTTATTGTCATTGTCTTTTTTAAATAGAGAGCACAAAGAGACAATTCGCAGCAAAGGGATTATTAATATTGAAGAAAGACATAGGCAGAAGTTTGTATCATGGTTTAGAAATCTAGTAAGTTTCATATTGATTACATATTATGAAAATATGAGAATATGTCTCATCCTTATATTTATTTTCAATTTGTCATATAGATGATACGGTTACATAACCGTAATTTGCAAGAAGCGACAACAACATTATATAGTTTGGTATGTGGTCCTCATATTTGTGGGAAGAAATACACAGGATGCATTGTTAATAGGGTGAGATTTCACATACAAGCTCGAGATAATTGAGTTAGAAGTCAAAATTGTGGGGTTATCGTTAAAGGATGTTATGACGATGATTTCATTAACTTCTACGGTGTCATTTGTGAAATAATAGAGTTGCATTACTTCAAGTATAAGAAGGTTGTTCTACTTAAATGCAAATGGTTTGATCTAACTGACATGAAAGTGAACGGGCATATTACTAGCATAAATGTTAGTAAGAAATGGTATGATAATGATCCTTTTGTCCTTGCAAGTCAAGTCAAATAAGTTTTCTACGTCAACGATACTGTATTGGGTAGCAATTGGAAGGTTGTTCAAAAGTTTCAATAAAGGAATGTCTTTGATTTTTGTAAAAGGGATATTGGTCAATTGGATGAGGATGTAGATGAAGTCTATCAAGAAATTGGATTGGAGTTCAATAATGAAGGCATTCTAGTAGAAGATGCAAATATATCATCATTTGATAGGAGAGATGTCGATCCCAACATAGTTCAAATAGATGATGTCCAAGTCCATCTTATCTTACAAACAAATGAAGACTATACTCAGGATGACTTAAATGACAATGACGATACTTTGCTCGAATATATTAGTGATGAAGAATCCAATGATAATTTTCTTAATGATGAACATTTTCAAAATCTTGATCATAATGATTGAATGTAAATAAATTGTTTATATTATTTGAAATGTTATGTTCATAATTACCTTATGTTGTTGATATTTTACTTATGTTCATTTATGATGACTAGATCTGTATGTTTAATGGTTCACTTATGTTTATGCGGTATGTTATACCGAATGTTTAGTATTTGACTACTGATCTCCTTATATTCATATGGAATAATGATGTTTGAGTTAAGATTATGTGTTATCTTCATATTTCATTTTAGTTGTTCAATATAATGGCACCTGGTAGAAATAAGGGAAAGAGGGTGGCAAGGACTGAAAAAGTTCCTCCCCCTCAACAACAAACTCAATCCGACCCCATCATTCAACAACCAATAATTGCATCCTCGAATGAAGACAATCAGTATCAACCTTTACCAACATCGTCTATTAGTGCTAAGGGATCTTTAGGCCTGTTGTTGTTAACCAAACACATTTATATTAATGCTAAAATTACTCATTACACCTTTAGTGTTTTTTTTCTTATTATGATTTTTTTGTTTTCAGGTTCTAATACTGGTATTAGAAAATGAGGTAGAAGTATCACAAAAGGAGCTGTGTTGCAATGGATGAATGTTGCAATGAACAGCAAGTTGTCTGTGACCATTGACCTTACACAATGTCGCGCTCTAGATAAGATCCAATCTATAAAATTGTCTAGTGAGTTGGGAGTCGTTGTGAGGAATGAATTCCTTACCTTCAACATGCCAGGTAATTGAAGGAAGACAACTTGCTCCAAAATACTTTGGACAAAGTTTCGGTAATATTTCAATTCATTTGATTATATGTATTGCAATTTTACTTAACAAAAACAGTTAGTTAACTTATACATGTTCTTCACAAATGAAGCTCAATATCATTGATATCGACAAGCCTGAGGTTTCAAGCTGTTTTAGTTCACTGTTGAAACAAAGGGTGAAGGATCACCGATATAGACTTTATAAATATTACAAATCTTTCCCTTCCGTTGAAGAGGCAAAGAGACATGTTCCAGAATGGGTGACTTCAGAAAATTTGAGTGAAATGTATGATTATTGGGCCTTTGCGAAGGTTGAGGTTTGTTTTATTTCTCTTCATATTTCCTTCCATTAATTTTGTTTATGCATTTCATAACTACTTCTCTTAATTTAGGAAAAGTATGAGAAAGCCAAGGTGAACAGAGAAAATATGAAGACTCTTCATAACACCAGCTCCAAATCATTTGTTGTCGTCTGACAAGAATTTGTAGTGTAACGTTTTCAACTTATTATTCTATTTCTTAATACAATAAATTCTATTATCTTCTAATTTTTTAAATTCATAT
>JAOTBA010000001.1:3330054-3340253 GCA_025629845.1 Erythroxylum squamatum | reverse complement strand
TCTTGATGTACAGAAATATAGTATTATCTATATTGGGCTATATTACTATTAATGGAAATGAATAAAAGTAAAATACTATTGAAGACCTTTCATCAAATAGTTACGAAGCTTTGATGAGGGAAGTGTTAAAGGTCGTTCAAAAGAAGCCAACCCATCTACAAATAACAAAGAGAGACAGTAAATCATCTTTGAAACACAACCATAAACATAACCCATACATTAAATGCATAATTAAGAACTCACAATAAACACCTGAACGTATAAGTTAAACTTAGCACAACTTCGTTAATGAAAATAGAACAAATGATCAATAACAATTTAGTTAATGATGGTTCTTCGATAGTGATGACTACAATACATAACCCAAACAAAAGAGAGGATTTTGAGAAATGTTGAAGACTTGAACGAGAATAGAGTAGCCTTTTATTATAGTTGTCACTGAAAACCTAATACAAAACGATGTCATTTTTCTTGTTTAGGTAAATAATGTCGTTTCTTGTTTACTGTAGTTCTTTGGAAGAACTATTAATTAATTTGCTACGATTTATTATATTTGGTCGACAAACGTCAAATGTAGCGACTAATACATGGTTAGTCGCCAAAGCCTGTGGGTTCATAAATAATTTTTAATAAATTTATTTTCCTATTCCAAATAAAACATAATCTGAATTAAAAACTAATTATTTAATTGAAAAATATTTCCAAATTAATATGTTGACCCTTCAAATAAATTATAATTGGCTTACAATTTTCAGAAAATTATAGATTTTTAATTATTATAATTTCGAAAAACATATTTAAAAAAATTATACATTTTAATTATTATAATTTAGAAAAGGTAAATTATAATAATTTAACAAGACATTGTAATATAATTAGAAAACTATTTCTAACAAATTAAAATTAAAGATTAGTCATTCCAAAAAATTAAGCAAATGAAGAAAAATTGCATATATAAGTGAGAAGATTAATTTTACATTTTGTATGATATATTAGGAATACCTCATATATATTAATCACTTAAGAAAATTAAGAAAGTAAAGAGATTGCTTTGGTTTTCGGCGATGATGTCGAAATTTGGTAGCAAATTGTGTACCATTTATGACAAGTATGGTGGTCGGTCACGGAAATGGTCTTATGTGACTAAAATTACTTCGCCAAAAAAATCCTTGAGTATTTAAATTAAATGTATCTTTTTATACAAATAATAAGATTAATGGTAGAATAAGGGCTAAATGGTATATGTTGTCAAGTTAGTGATGAATTTGGTTTAAATGAAATTTGGTTTGCAATCCTTATTAATTCAACTAATAACAAAAAGAAGATACAAATTTTTTAAAATTTCCCCATTTTATTTTGTTTATCTTCCAAATTAAAAATAAAGATTCCCAAAAATTAAGAAAATCAAGAACAACTCCAGATGTAAGTGTAAAAGATAAATTTTTTATTTTGTTATTGGCAATAAGAATAACTCATATATGTTAATCAATTAAGAAAATTAAGAATGTAAAGAAAATGCTTGGGTTTTGGTGACGTTACGTATAATTGGTAACGAAATTGAAGTAATAGGCGATGATAGTTTTGGCTGTCGAAAAAAGGTAAAAGGTTTAGTATTAGCGATGATTTATCATTTTGGTAGCAAAATGTTGTACAATTTGCAACACTATTTTATTTTCATAGCAAACGTTTAACATTTGGGGATGAACGACGTCTGTTTAAACACAGACACTAGCCCCTCCCTTCTTCCCCTGCCCTATCTTCTCCTCTATTTTGGATAACAACAAAGAATCTTCTCCGTGTGCTTGCCCTCTTCATTTGGTGAGTTGTGTTAATTGTAGATTTTGTTGTGTTATTGAAGTCAAAAATAGTATGATGTGTCTGTGTTATGTGTTGAGTTTCTTTTCTATTTTTTGCATTTATTGGTGATGATAATGGTTGAGTGGTGCAGAAGTTGTGTTGTTGAAGAAAGGAAAAACAAACGATACTTTTGTGTTCTTGAGTTGAAATTTACTTACCCATAAGGAGTTCGACAAAAGTCTTAGACAAGTTTTGAGTTTATAAATGTTGTGGTCTTTTGTAATAATGGTATATAAATGTTCATGCTGATTGGTTTGATAAGGCCTAGAGGAGGCTTTGACGCAGAAAAGCATGAATCCTGCATCTGTTGTAAGGTAAAAGGGAAACATGCCTAAATCAAAGAAGTGATTTAATTTTTTGTAACTTTAAAATTAAACTCACCTTTTAATAATACATATATGTAAACAAATAGTTACTATAATGTTATCATAAGAATACATATTAGCTAAATATGATAACTTTCTTATAAGTACAAATAAAAATACTTTATCTCATGTTTTAATTTTATACAATATTTATTAAAATAAAAATTTCTTTGACTACAATTTATTATGCATGCTTATTTTTATAATAAGGATTACTTTTACATTCTTTTAAACATGGATATATTATAATTAATAAGCAAATTAATTCTTTTAAATGTTTTTATAAATAAATATATACATGGTCAATATTGTTTATATATGTATTATATAGATATGGTATAAAATTAAAAAATTTAAATGCATTAGAATTATATTGATTTCTTTCTATATAAGTATGAGTTAAAACAAAAATATTAATTTGAATATTACTCACATATATGGATTTGTGCATATTGTAAACATATAGTTAATAAGGCATTAATAATTAATATCATCAATATTTTTAGAGTCAAAATAACTTCTTAAAATGTGTATTAAATTTTTCTAAGTTTCATATTATACGTTAGTTGTTACAATAACATTTAATATTATGCAAGTTTAAAATATGATTCATTTTTAACGTGTGGAAAAATTATAATAACGTTCTTATAACTACATGTTCTTGTATTAATAGTTGATTTATTGTATACTTTTCTATAGTGTGCTGAAAATTTATAATGCATTAAATTTAGTTATGTGTATGATGATTTTTTTTGACCATTTCTCCTAAGTAAATGCTTGTTGGAATTTATGCTCACTTCTTGAATGTATACATCTATAGGTTAAAATGATTGTTTGGTATGTGAGAAATCTCTTCACTTTTAAAATACTTTATCAAATTGTTCAACATCCTTTGTTATGCTTTAAATATGCTTTTATAGTACCATAAAGAAGAAATTTTGTATTTAGTTGGTGATTGTGTATAGGTTTTTTTTGCAGATTCTGTGTTCCTCTGTTTGATTGGAGCCAAAACTGCAGAATTTGTGTGGCATCTTTATGTACATTCTCCCTGCCCACCACATGGTTGACAAAAGCAACCGTTGTTAATGCGAATTAGTAATAACCATTATTGTTATTGCGAATAAGTAGTAATCATCTTACTAATTAGCTTGTTAATTAATTGTTTTATATATAAGTTGTCGTTTCGTTTTGTTGTATATTGTTTACGTAATTGGTGCGTATGAACTGAAACAACGTTGTTGAGTGGATAGTAAACAACACCATGTACCTTAATTACATAGGTTTTTTTAATGTAATGTTAAACAAAAAATGCATGTAATAACTCAGTTATCTTCTTTTATAAGAGTTAGATGTGTCAACGAAAATGGTCAACTGAATACATAGAAGGAGTTAAGAGTTTCATGCAATTTGTAAAAGATCAAATGGGTAATGAATGTAGTATTCGTTGTCTATGCATCGATTGCCTACATGTTGACTTCCAAAGTCAAAATGTGGTATATAATCACTTGCTGATCCAAGGCATAGATAAATCCTATACACCATTGCTTTATTATGGTGAACGTAAGGAAGCAAGTTGTAGTAGAAGTGGTGGTACATGTTATGATGGCAGTTACAAAAATGATGTAGATGATTGTGATGTGAATGATGATGGTGATGATGGGGCCAACGAGATGTTAGACGATTGTCAAAATTATATGGAGACTATAAATGAAACAGGAATGCCTAATATAATTGGTAGTATTACAAAAGATAATTTTGGGAAGTTATTGAAAGTTGCTTAAGAACAATTATATCTGGGGTGCTCTAATTTCTCACAACTATCATTTATTGTGAAGTTGTTGCATTTAAAGGTTTATAATAAATAGAGTAACAAGTCCTTTGACATGTTGATTAACTTACTGAACGATGCATTACCTATTGGACACAAGTTGTCGAAATCTTACTATGATGTGAAGAAACTATAAAGGGACCTTGGATTGGGATATATTTCAATTCATGCTTGTAAGTATGATTGTGTTCCTTTTTGGAAGGAAAATAAAGATCTTCAGAAGTGTCCTATTTGTGGTACATCAAGGTGGTAAGTGGATGATGGAAGAGGGATAAAGATACCGAATAAAATCCTTCGATACTTTCCTATTAAACTATGATTATAAAGACTTTTTATGTCAACAAAAACAGTCATAATATGAGGTGGCATAAAGAGAAACACATTGATGATAACATTATATATCATCCAGCAGACTCAATGGCATGGAAAGAGCTTGATAGAAAGTTTTCATGGTTTGGACAAGATTGTCGTAATGTTCGAATTGGATTGGCCTTAGATGGATTTAATCCTTTCGGTAATATGAGTAATTCATATAGCTTGTGGTTGGTGATTATAGTCCTATACAATTTACCTCTATGGAAGTGTATAAAGGAGCCTTTTAAGTTGTTATCTTTGCTTATTCCAAGACCTACTACTCCTGGTAAGGACATCGATGCATACATACAACCATTAATTGATGACTTAAATGATCTATGGGAATTTGGATTACAAACTTTTGATGTTGTTGAAGGCAAAAGGCAAAACATTTATAATGCATGCTGCTATTTTTTGGACTATAAATGATTTCCCAGCTTATGGGAATTTATCTGGATGGAGCACTAAAGGGTATATGGCTTTTCTTGTGTGTAACCATTAAACATATTCAAAAAGGATACAAAGCAAAATATGTTATACGGGTCATCATCGTTATTTGGAACATAGGTATAGATGGCGAAGAAGTAAACAATTTAATGGCACAGTAGAGTTGGGTGAAGCTTCGATGCAGTTGTCCAGTGCTAATATTGTTTACCTGCTATCACATTTTAGTGACATTACACCTGACAAACACCCAAGTAATAGAAAACGTAAGAGAAATGATGTCGAACTGAATTAGACAAAAAAATAGATTTTTCAACTTGTCATATTGGAAGGAATTACTATTGAGGCACAATCTTGATGTCATGCATATTGAGAAAAACATTTGTGAGTCCATTTTAGGTATTGTCATGGGAATTGATGGGAAATCCAAATATACAATTAAGGCTAGACTTGACTTGGAAGACATTAATAGTAGAAAGGACTTGCATTTGAAAAGAAGAGTTGATGGCTCATACGTTATTCCCCTTGCTTGTTACAACATATAAAAAAGTGTGAAACAATAATTCTGTCAGTTCCTCCAATTAGTCAAATTTCTTGATGGGTATGCATCAAATATAAGCCATTGTGTGAATATTAAAAGGAAAAAGTACCATGGTTGAAAATTTATGATTGTCATATACTTTTGCAATGACTACTTCCTATTGAATACTTGGGTGTTTGCTGAAGGATGTGTCCGTTACTTTGGGTCAACTAGGAGAGTTTTTTAAGTAATTATGTTCCAAGATACTTAAAGTTGAAGAGCTTAAGAAAATGGAAAAAGACCTAGCATTGATTCTATGTAAGCTTGAACTATTATTCCCCCCATCATTTTTTTGATGTTATGGTTCATTTGGCAATTCACTTACCATATGAAGCAAAACTTTGTAGGCTGGTTCAATTTCGATGAATGTTTTCGATTGAAAGTTAATTCATATTAAATTCAACAAATTTTTTCTATGTTATTTGTTTGTAACAATTCCTAAGTTTATAACTATTTATGTTCAGGTTTTTATACTCTCTTAAGCGTTATGTACGTAATAGAACTCGACCAGAGGGTCTATTACAGAGGCTTATATGGTAAATGAATGCTTGACTTTTTGTTCAATGTACTTAACTGATGTGGAGGCAATATTTAATAGACCAGAGCGTAACTTTGATTTTTATGACGACGATGGGTTGTCTATTTTCTCCTAAAAAGTTAGGCCACTTGGTGTGGGTAAATATATGGAGTTAATTAAAGACGAATTTGATATTGCCCATTGATATATTTTGAACAATTGCGAGAAAGTCGATACATACATGGAGTATGTATATTCCTTTTCATTCAAGCAATCATATTACAATTTTCTTCATTCACTATGAGATCTTACTGTGATTGTCTTTTTTAAATAGAGAGCATAAAGACACAATTCGCAACAAAGGGATTATTAATGTTAAAGAAAGAAATAGTCAGAAGTTTATATCATGGTTTAGAAATTGAGTAAGTTTCATATTGATTACATATTATGAAACTATGAGAATATGTCTCATCCTTTTATTTTTTTTCAATATGTCGTTCAAATGATACGGTTATATAACCGTAACGTGCAAGAAGCGACAACAACATTATATAGTTTGGCACGTGGGCCTCATATATGTGGGAAGAAATACACAGGTTGCATTGTTAATAGGGTGAGATTTCACATACAAGATCGAGATAGTCGAGTTAGAAGCCAAAATAGTGGGGTTGTTAGTGAAGGATGTCATGACGACGAAATCATTGACTTTTACGGTGTCATCTCTGAAATAATAAAGTTGCACTACATCAAGATAAGAAGGTTGTTCTACTTAAATGCAAATGGTTTGACCTAACTGACATGAAAGTGAACAAGCATATTACTAGCATAAATGTTAGTAAGACATGGTATGATAATGATCCTTTTGTCCTTGCAAGTTAAGTCAAACAAGTTTTTTACGTCAACGATACTGTATTGGGTAGCAATTGGAAGGTTGTTCAAAAGTTTCAACAAAGGAATGTCTTTGATTTTTGTGAAAGGGATATTGGTCAATTGGATGAGGATGCAGATGAAGTCTATCAAGATATTGGATTGGAGTTCAATAACAAAGGCATTCCAATAGAAGATGCAGATATATCATCGTTCCATAGGAGAGATGTCGATAGTTCAACTAGATGAAGTCTAAGCCCATCTTATCTTACAAATAGAAGAAGACTATACTCAAGATGACTTAAATGACAATGACGATACTTTGCTCGAATATATTAGTGATGAAGAATCCAACGATATTGTACTTAATGATGATGATTTTCAAAATCTTGATTATGATGATTGAACGTAAATAAATTGTTTGTATTGTTTGAAATGTTATGTTCATAATTTCCTTATGTTGTTGATGTTTTACTTATGTTAATTTACGATGACTAGATGCATACTTTTATTGTTTCACTTATGTTTTTACGAAATGTTATGCCGAATGTTTAATATTTGATTACTGATCTCCTTATATTCATGTGGAATATTAATGTTTGAGTTAAGATTATGCGTTATGTTCATATTTCATTTTACACAGGTTCAATATAATGGCACCTGGTAGAAACAAGGGAAAAAGGGTGGTAACGACTGAAGAAGTTCCTCCCACACAACAACCAATTCAATTCGACCCCATTGTTCAACAACCAACAATTGCATCCTCGAATGAAGACAATCAACAACAAACTTTACCAACATCGTCTGTTAGTGCTGAGGGATCTTCAGGTCTGTTATTGTTAACTAAACATATTTACATTAATGCTGAAATTACTTATTACATGTTTTGTGTATTTTTCTTATTATGATTTTTTTTGTTTTCAGGTTCCAATACTAGCATTATAAAACGGGGTAAAGGTATCATAAAAGAAGTTGAGTTGTAACAGATGAATGTTGCAATGAATAGCAAGTTGTTGTGACCATTGACCCCGCGCAACATTGCCCTCTAGATAAGATCCAATCTGCAAAATTGTCCAGGGAGTTGGGCGTCATTGTGAGGAATGAATTTCCTTGCCTTCAGCATGCTAGGCAGTTGAAGGAAGACAACTTGCTCTAAAATGCTTTGGACAAAGTTTCGATTATATTTCAATTTATTTGATTATATGTATTGCAATTTTACTTAACAAAAGCAGTAACTTAACTTATACGTGCTCTTCAAAGATGAAGTTCAATATTGTTGATATCGACAAGCCTGAGGTTTCAAGCTGTGTAAGTTCACTATTGAAACAAAGGGCAAAAGATCATCGATATAGACTTTATAAATATTACCAGTCTTTCCCTTCCGATGAAGAGGCACGGAGACATGTTCTGGAATGGGTGACTCCAGGAAATTGGAATGAAATATGTGATTATTGGGCCTCAACAAAAGTTTAGGTTTGTTTTTTTTTTCTCTTCACATTTCCTTCCATTAATTTTGTTTATAAATTTCATAAATACTGCTCTTAATTTAGGAAAAATGTGAGAAAGCCAAGGTGAATAGAGGAAAAATGAAGACTCCCATAACACCGGCTCCAAATTATTTGTTGTCGTCTGATAGTAATTTCTAAGTGTAACGTTTTCAACTTACTATTCTATTTCTTAATACAATAAATTATATAATCTTCTAATTTTTAAATTCATATAATAGAGCCAAACACAACTCCAAGGATAACAGTATGATAGGATCACACTCTAGAAGCTAACACACTACAAGGAAGGTGAAGGCTGGATGTCTAAAGAGGCATAAAGTAATTATGTAAGTACAAACAAATTAATATTACAGTTTATTTTTCTATGTAATAGTAAGTAACAAATTTTTAGTTAACTCTATTTTGTACTTTAAATTGTAGGACAAGATGCAGGAGTTGTTACAAATAACATTTTCTGAGAAGAATCAACCCAACGTCAATGACATTTGCAACAATGTCCTTGATACAAAATTGGGGTATATCAAAGGTCTTGGGTATGACCCTAAGTCTGTTGGTGCATCTTCTTCATGACCAGCATATGTCACGGTGCTTCAAGAGGATAACTAGACATTGAAGAGTAAGATACAATGTACAGAAGAGAAGTTAGATCGTAATGTAAAAGAAGTGAATAAGCTTAAAAAGATGGTCAAACAATTATTAGGCTCAAACTATGTTAGTAGTAGTGACGACGATGAGGAGTCTTAGTTTGTATATGACCTGTAATTTTTTTTCTATAAAATGCATTCCATTTTTAATGTTGATTTTATTTCAATTTATTATTATTTAAAAAACATGTCACCAACAATAAATATAAATTGTAACTAATTTATATTTCAAACTGTCTTAAAAATTGTAATAATAACAATTATAATACAATTTAAATTTAAAATAAAATTTTTATCAATAAAAAGTATTAGCTACGAAAACAAAATCGTCACAAAATGTTATTACCTACGTTTCCAAAAGCATCTCTAAAAACATTTATCTATAACAAGAAATTAGTAGCTAAAACTATTCTACTACAAAAACAAAATCGTTACTAAAAAGTATTAGCTACCAAAACAAAATCGTCACAAAATGTTGTTACCTACTTTTACAAAAATGTCTCTAAAAACATTTACCTACAACAAACAATTAGTAGCTAAAACTATTCTGCAACAAAAAAATCGTCAGTAAAAATAATTACCTATGACTACAGTCTAGTAGGTTAAAATCTTTATCTACGAAACATATATGTCACAAAATCCTATGTACGACATTCTTCATTCTCATTGGTTATATGTTTTACCGACGAAATTATTGTGTATCCAAAACCTTTTTGTGACGATTTCAAAAAAACGTCGCGAATATTGTTTTGTAACTAGGATTCAGCGACTATTAGGGCGACGATTATTTTTCGTCGCAAATTAATATTTGCGATGATTTTTTAATATTTAGCGACGTTTGGTTTCGTCGCCAATAAGGTTATCTGTTGTAGTGTACTAAGGTTATCTGTCGTAATAATTGCATGGTTTAATAACATAATAACAATGTTGAAATATGGTGAGCTTTTAAACACTCACATTCGTTAATTACATAAATAAAATAAAGACGAGTATTAATAAAATTTTTTATTTTATTAAAAAATTAAAACCGATAAATACAAATGGGCAGTGAGAGATTCTTATATTTCTTTCTAAGATGGGGTTCTTTTTCTCCAACCTTGCTTTTTACTTGTTAGTTTTACCTGTGTTGCTGTTTTTGAACTTTTTTTTTGTTAAATCAGAAAAATTTATACGAAAATGAATAGTTTATATACATAGCTAGAGATTACCCAGAATCTCTGGCCCACAAAGGAACT
>JAOTBA010000001.1:3318061-3329954 GCA_025629845.1 Erythroxylum squamatum | reverse complement strand
ACCCCATTTACCACTGTGCGCAATTTATATTTATTTGGTGTTTGGGAATTATTTTTGGTGGATTCGACACCCATCAATTGTTATGTACTTTTACAACGATTACTTCATGTTGGAATACATGGGTGCTTGCCGAAGGATGTGTCCTTTACTTTGGGTCAATTAGGAGAGTTTTTAAAGCAATTATGTTGCAAGACACTTAAAGTTGAAGAGCTTGATAAAATGGAAAAAGACGTAGCATTGATTCTATGTAAGCTTGAACTATTATTCCCCATCGTTTTTTAATGTTATGGTTCATTTGGCAATTCACTTATCATATGAAGCAAAACTTTGTGGACCAGTTCAATTTCCATCGATGTTTTCGATTGAAAGGTAATTCACATTAAATTCATCAAGTTTTTTCTATGTTCTTTGTTTGTAACAATTCATCAGTTTATAACTGATTATGTTTAGGTTTTTATGCTCTCTTAAGCGTTATGTATGTAATAAAGCTTGACCAGAAGGGTTTATTGCAGAGGCTTATATAGAAAATGAATGCTTGACTTTTTGTTCAATGTACTTAACTGATATGGAGACAAGATTTAATACACTAGAATGTAACTTTGATTTTTATGATGACGGTGGGTTGTCTATTTTCTCCCAAAAAGTTAGGCCACTTGGTGTGGGAAAATATGTGGAGTTAAATATAGATGAATTCGAAATCGCTCATTGGTATATTTTGAACAATTACGAGAAAGTCGATACATACATGGAGTATGTATATTCCTTTTCATTAAAACAATCTTATTACAATTGTCTTCATTCACTCTAAGATCTTATTGTCGTTGTCTTTTTTAAGTAGAGAGCATAAAAAGACAATTCACAGCAAAGAGATTATCAATGTTGAAGAAAGACATAGGCAAAAGTTTGTATCATGGTTTAGAAATCGAGTAAGTTTCATATTGATTACATATTATGAAATTATGAGAATATGTCTCATCTTCATATTTATTTTCAATTTATCATATAGATGATACGGTTATATAACTGTAACGTGCAAGAAGTGACAATAACATTATATAGTTTGGCATGTGGGCCTCACATTTGTGGGAAGAAATACACAGGTTACATTGTTAATAGGGTTAGATTTCACATACAAGATCGAGATAGTCGAGTTAGAAGTCAAAATTGTGGGGTTGTCGTTGAAGGATGTCATGACAACGATTTCATTGACTTCTATGGTGTCATTTGTGAAATAATAGAGTTGCACTACATCAAGGATAAGAAGGTTGTTCTACTTAAATGCAAATGGTTTGATCTAACTGACATGAAAGTGAACGGACATATTACTAGCATAAATGTTAGTCAGACATGGTATGATAATGATCCTTTTGTCCTTGCAAGTCAAGTCAAACAAGTTTTCTACCTCAACGATACTATATTGGGTAGCAATTGGAAGGTTGTTCAAAAGTTTCAACAAAGGAATGTCTTTGATTTTTGTGAAAGGGATATTAGTCAATTGGATGAGGATGCAGATGAAGTCTATTAAGAAATTGGATTGGAGTTCAATAACAAAGGCATTCTAGTAGAAGATGCAAATTTATCATCATTCCATATGAGAGATGTCGATCCCAACATAGTCAAAGTAGATGAAGTCCAAGCCCATTTTATCTTACAAACAAATGAAGACTATACTCAGAATAACTTAAATGACAATAACGATCCTTTGCTCGAATATATTAGTGATGAAGAATATAATGATAATGTACTTAATGATGATGATTTTCAAAATCTTGATCATGATGATTAAATGTAAATAAATTGTTTATATTGTTTGAAATGTTATGTTCATAATTTCCTTATATTGTTGATGTTTTACTTATGTTAATTTACGATGACTAGATGTATATTTTTAGTGTTTCACTTATGTTTATGCGGAATGTTATGCCGAATATCTAGTATTTGACTACTAATCTCGTTATATTCATGTGGAATATTGATGTTTGAGCTAAGATTGTGCGTTATCTTCATATTTCATTTTAGTTGTTCAATACAATGGCACCTGGTAGAAACAAGGGAAAGAGGGTGGCAACGACCAAAGAACTTCCTCCCCTACAACAACAAACTCAATCCGACCTTATCGTTCAACAACCAACAATTGCATCCTCGAATGAAGACAGTCATCAACAACCTTTACCAACATCGTCTATTAGTGTTGAGAGATCTTCAGGTCTGTTATTGTTAACCAAACATATTTACATTGATGCTGAAATTACTCATTACATGTTTAGTGTGTTTTTTTAATATGATTTTTTTTATTTTCAGGTTCCAATACTGGCATTAGAAAACAAGGGAGAGGTATCACAAAAGGAGTTGAGTTGCAACGAATGAATGTTTCAATGAACAGCAAGTTGTCTGTGATCATTGATCCCACACAATGTCGCCCTCTGGATAAGATCCAATCTGCAAAATTGTCCAGTGAATTGGGTGTCATTGTAAGGAATGAATTGCTTTGCCTTCAGCATGCCAGGCAGTTAAAGGAAGACAACTTGCTTGAAAATGTTTTGGACAAAGTTTAGGTAATATTTGAATTCATTTGATTATATGTATTGCGATTTTACTTATCAAAAACAGTTAGTTAACTTATATATGTTCTTCACAGATGAAGCTCAATATCGTTGATATCGACAAGCCTGAGGTTTCAAGTCGTGTTAGTTCACTGTTGAAACAAAGGGCGAAGGATCATCGATATAGATTTCATAAATATTATCAGTCTTTTCCTTTCGATGAAGAGGCAAGGAGACATGTTTCGGAACGGGTGACTCCAGAAAATTGGAGTGCCATGTGTGATTATTAGGTCTCTAAGAAGGTTCAGGTTTGTTTTATTTCTTTTCATGTTTCCTTCCATTAATTTTGTTTATATATTTCATGACTACTTCACTTAATTAGGAAAAGTGTGAGAAAGTCAAAGTGAACAGAGCAAAAATGAAGACTCCTCATAACATCGGCTCCAAATCATTTGTTGTCGTTCGACAAGAATTTATAAGTGTAACGTTTTCAACTTATTATTCTATTTCTTAATACAATAAATTCTATTATCTTCTAATTTTTTAAATTCATATAATAGAGCCAAACTCAACTCTAAGGACAAAAGTGTGATACGATCATACTACATGAGCTAACACAATGCAAGGAAGGTGAAGGCTGGACGTCTGAAGAGGCACAAAGTAATTATTTATGTACAAAAAATTTAATATTACAGTTTATTTTTTTTATGTAATACTAAGTAATATTTTTTTAGTTAACTCGATTTTGTACTTTAAATTGTAGGACAAGATGCAAGAGTTGTTGCAGACATCATTGTCTTAGGGGAATTAGCTTGATGTCGATGACATTTGCAACAATGTCCTTGGTATAAGATCTGGGTATATCGAAGGTCTTGGATATGACCCTAAGCCAATTGGTGCATCTTCGTCACGACCAGTATATGTCAAGGCGCTTTAAGAGGAGAACTAGATACTGAAGGCCAAGCTACAATGTACAGAAAGGAAGTTAGATCGTAATGTAAAAGAAGCGAACAAGTTTAAAAAGATGGTCAAATAATTACTTGGCTCAAACTATGTCAGTACTAGTGACGATGAGGAGTCTTAGTTTGTTTATAAATTTTGATAAAATTATGTAATTAACCTATAATTATTTTTTTTATAAAATGCATTCCATTTTAAATATTTATTTATTTCAATTTATTATTATTTAAAAAATATGCCACCAACGTTAATTATAAAATGTAACTAATTTATATTTCAAACAGTCTTAAAAATTGTAATAAATTAAATTAAATTTGTTTTTAACAATTATAATAAAATTTAAATTTAAAAGGGAAACAATTGTCAATAAAAAGTATTAGCTACCAAACAAAATCATCACAAAATGTTATTACCTACGTTTACAAAAACGTCTCTAAAAATATTTACCTACAACAAACAATTAGTAGCCAAAACTATTCTGCTACAAAAAGAAAATCGTCACTTAAAAGTATTAGCTACGAAAACAAAATCGTTACAAAATATTATTACCTACGTTTATAAGAACGTCTATAAATACATATACCTATAATAGACAATTAGTAGCTAAAACTATTCTGCTACAAAACCAAATTCGTCAGTAAAAATAATTACCTATGACTGCGGTTTAGTAGGTAAAAACCTTTATCTATGAAACATATTCGTCACACAATCCTGTGTACGACGTTTTTGGCTCTCGTTGGTTATATGTTTTGCCAACAAGTATATTGTGTATCCAAATCCTTTCTGCGACGATTTTAGAAAAACATTGCGAATATTGTTTTGCTACCTGGATTCGACCATTAGGGCGACAATTATTTTTTGTCGCAAATTATTTTTCGACAAATTTTTTTAATTTTTAACGACATTTGCATTCATCGCCAATAAGCTTATCTATTTTAGTATATAATTGCGTAGCTAATAAATGTAAACGTAATTAATGATGGACAAATAAAATTTAGCAATTTGATTTTGGTAATATTTTCAAAACAAATATAGCCAAAAATTATTTACAAAATTTTGCTTAATCCATAGTAATAAGCACTTTATGACGTCTCCTATAAAACATCTCAAAATGTTTTTTGCTTTGAATTTAAATAAAACGCAGTTAAAACTGCTATTATATTTTATTTTGGTTTTTACTTATTATCATTGTTTTCATTGTTATTTAGATGAATACTTTTTAGGATTGCAATATTTTCTTTTCAAGATTGATGCTTTTCTAAGCAGAATAATTCGACAGAAAGAGTTGATCAATGTTTGAAATGAAGCTGATCAAAGACGATGCCAGTGGCCACTTTTTAAATCGTACTTCTCACCGATATTATTTATTTCATTTAGAAACAAGCTTTGCAATCAATTAGTGGATACCATCATGCACCATAATTAATCACTAAGAAAGCCTGAGAATAGAGTTCAATTTACATGCAACAAATTTGCCCTTATTCCCCCTTTTTCTTGGAGCACCAAACAAGAAGTTCGATTCCACATCTGAGACCTATTCAACAGGAGGGTAACAACTATAAGTCTGCAAAGAAAACCTCAACTGCAAAGAAGTAAATATAACCTCAACTGCAAAGAAGTAAATATCTACTTGTCTCCTCCAAAATTATTTCACAGAGCACTCAGCACGTTAAATTTCATTCATCACTATACCTTCTGAACAACGCATTCAGTGGCTGAGAAAATCAAGCTCATAACTGCAAATGCTTTCCATAAACTCCAACTCCTCTGGCTCGTCTGTCTTGTGGTGTACATGAATTGTTGTCTAGCAGTCATCTCTTTTTGATGCAAAAGATTATCCAGAGCAACTAGAAACATACCCATGAGCAAGCCAAGGCCACCACCTACAAACACCTCAATCACAAAAGGACAAGTAAACACTTCAAGTCACATGTTTGCCAAAGTTCTCAAGATGTAGCATAAACCAATGTATCCAGCACAAATCAACCATAAAGTTGATACAAAACTAAGTGCCCAATTCAGAAAATAAAAGCAAAAACAATACAAATTGAACATTAGAAGTACGGATTTGGCTCTTATAGTTATCTTAAAGCAAAACTAGTAAAAAGAAGCTAGCATAAATTCAGAATGGGACTACAAAACAGTTCCATGAAATTCTGAAAACTAAAACTAATAATGCTACGACTCAAGTCCAAAACATAGTGACTCAACAGTAATCTACTTTCCCAGAAAAAGAAAGGTATGTATGTATGTATGCATACTAAATTCAAGAAGTTAATCACTACAAGCATGGAGAAATATCTAAATTTACACCCTAAATGACAAATTCGTAAAGATGATGTCTTTCAAGGATATTTAGATGCTTGTTGATATGCTTCTTAAGTAAAAACTCTTCCATAGATTAGAAAGGGTAAACCCATGCATGAAGCAAGGACAATGTGAACTCCATCAAATGCAATAGCATCTTACTTGCCACCTAGAGAGGGAAACTGAACAGGGTATTCAATAAAAAGTGTAGCTGCATCTCTTGCCCAACCTCTACTGAGTCAACCACATCTTGATCCACAACTTCTGCCTCAATCATGATCACCATAATAAGTTTCCACATCAGTAAGCTTCAGGAACTCATTAATGCTCACAACCTATTATAATCAAACCAACATCTCAAACCAGCAGTACATGAAATAATAATAAAGTACTACAATGCAGAAATGTGAATATGTCTGAAGTATTGTTGTTGTTAATAACCATTGAGGGAAAATGTATACTTTATTTTCATTGAAGGAGTCAATTTTTAAGCAGAGAAATACAATCAGCACCATGAAAATTATTTGATCAGTTCTGAAGCAAAAACCAGCAACTTCAGAGACCACATAACCATAATTTTAAAAGTAATAGCTTTAATAAAAGTCGTGGACAAGGGTTTAAAACAACAAGAATAATAATGTTGTCAATCAACAAAACAACTTTAAATCAACCACTTCAAGTTAATAGCATCAAATGCATGGACAAGCTGTAAATGAGAAATTACCAGATGAATCAATTAACATAACTAAATTGCCATACACAAGTGACTAAAAGGATTTACCTTTGTATGCCCTTCTTCTGGGCTATGAGGCATTCGAGGATACATTCTTTACAGAAGACGTGACCTCTCTGTTAGGACACGGGATCGATTAAAGGCTTCAAGCAGAGGCAGCAAAGGTTGAAGGTTTTGATGGACGCTCTGGGTTCCATAACCCAGCTTCCTCTTCTCGTCATATGTGAAAAAACGCTGAATCATTATTATTTTTTTGGTGTCTCTGCGGCATCTTCTTCTTTTTGGGTCTTCCGATCGTCTTTAGATCGGGTTGAATACTCAAAAACCCTAGAATTATGGAATTGGATTGGATCGCTGTGTCACGGAGAAACAACATAAGAGTCGTAGGAGATCATTAATTCGCACATATCAACAGTCTATATTCAGCTAGATTGATTACGTGACAAAAATGAATTAATAGTAAATAATGTTTTATTAGAAAGTTCGCAAAATATTTCTTTATATAGGTCTTTATTAAGCTACGATTTAGAAAAATCATAGAGATGTACAAACTTTTATTTACGAATTCTAAAAATTAAGCTAATAAATATAATTTTTGTAATGTCTCTTTATTGTCTTAAGGCTTTAATCAACTCTCTATTATACCAAAATTCTTTTCATAACTAAATTATACCAAAATTCTTTTCACAACTTAATTATGATGCATTTGTTTCCAAAATTAGCTCAAATAATCATTAATTTACATAAACTAATTGAAAAACCAATAAGGGTAGTAGTCTCGCAAACTTTCCAATTTTACTGTAGGCATCTCTAGCATAAACAAAAACAAAAGGAATCAAAAATAAAATAATAAAAAACACTAGAAATTTGATAACGTAATTCGACACACCTTGCTTACGTCTGCGGGGCTCTCACCTAGCTTAATATTTTCACAAAAGTACAATAGATTTACCAAAGGTTTTACTGAGCCGATACCACTCAATCCTTCGCGTGAAAGAATTTCACACCCAATAATACGACCGCCTCGTACTAACCGCAACAGATGATTTTCTCAAACAATATTTAATGATAATATTATGAAATAAAATAAACAACTCAAGTGATTAAACAAAATCTAACATAAACGAAAACACTTGAGATAAAAAACAACTTCTTTAAATTTGTCGCTTGATAATGAAAGAACGGGAAGTTGTCAACCAAGAAATTTGCTATGGATCTTCGATATAATCACTAAAACATCTCACGCACAGCAACCATAGCACGTCTTAAATCAACGAAAGTTTCATTATCAAAACATTAATCCAATAGAGCTAAGACCGCCCTCAATTGTCGTTCAACAATAGGAAAGAATACCCAGCAGCAAAAAATCGCGTAATTAACCAAAACCACAGCCCCAAAATTACGTGATTCCTTAACAGAAAAATTCAGCTAACGCCTAGAAAGACCAGCTGCCCAATTGCTCTCAATGGACGTTCAAAACAAAGGAAAACACAGCTATATCTTAACACATAATTTCGATGGCTAGCTTCAGCTCAACTGTGGGAGGTGGTGCGACGCACGCATTTTATTGTTCCAAGCATGCGGTTCCAGGCCTGACAAGGAATGATGCCGTTGCGCTAGGACACTTTGGGATCAGGGTCAATTGTCTGGCACCTTTTGCACTTGCAACACCTTTAGCTACTAAATTTGTTGGGCATGACAGTGAGGAACTAGAGAAGGCAATGTACTTGATTGCTAAACTCAAGGGTGTGACACTCAAAGCTGAAGATGTTGCCAATGCAGCTCTTCTTTTAGCTAGTGAGGAGGCCAAACATATCAGTGGTCACAAACTGTTCATAGATGGAGGATTCAACATCTATATTTCAGCTTTCCACATGTTCCTGCACCCAGATTATTGATTTTCATCAAAACCATTACCTACTCTCCTTTCTGTACCTCACGTAAATAAAGTTATGCCAAATTATATAGTAAAGATCTATTATTTCAGGTAACGACATAATCAAGATATTCCATGACTTAGATGAGCATCTTAGCTACATAATATTGATGATAATCCTTGTATATCTAGCTGCTATAATCTAAGTTAAAATTTTCAGAAAGATAACCATTATCACATCCCATCTTAATTAGAATTTGAAACTAATCAAACTTGTCTTGAAAGAGTCTCACATAAACACAACTAAGTCCAATTATCAAATATTGTCCAAAATTAAATAATAAGATATAATTACCTATATCTTAACACTAATCATTTCTACGACTAGTTTATATGCAAGATTAGCTACATTCCACTAGGCATCAGCTACTTAGACAAAAAAATACCCTCTTGGTAACTTCTAAAATGCACTATTGCTTAGGTAGTTATAATCTGTCGACTAACTAGTGGTTTACCAATTAGCACATCGACTAGTCGTAGTCTAGTAGGTGGCAACTATTGGTTATAATTTTTTAACACTTTATTTAGTTAATTTGAAACTTCAACTTCAAAGTCTTCCCAGAGATAAAACAAACCATTAAAAAATAATTTGTTTCAAACGTATTTCAAAAGGTTTAAAAATTGTTTGAAAATTGTATTTTAAAACTTTTTTTTAAAATTCTTGGTTATAAAGAAAATTTATATATTATGTTTTACATGTAAATAATTATGCAATAATTAAACATGTAATTCACTTAAATGACTAATTCACCTGGTAGAAACAAGGGAAAGAGGATGGTAACGATCGAACAAGTTCCTCCCACACAACAACCAACTCAATCCAACCCCATCGTTAAACAACCAACAATTGCATCCTCGAATGAAGACAGTTAGCAACAACCTTACCAACATCATCTCTTAGTGCTGAGAGATCTTCAGGTTTCTTATTATTAACCAAACATATTTACATTAATGCTGAAATTACTCATTATATGTTTAGTGTGTTTTTTATTATGGTTTTTTTGTTTTTAGGTTCCAATAATGTCATTAGAAAACGAGGTAGAGGTATCATAAAAGGAGCTGAGTTGTAATGGATGAATGTTGCAATGAGCAGCAAGTTGTCTGTGACCATTGACCCCACGCAACGTTGCCCTCTAGATAAGATCCAATCTGCAAAATTGTCCAGTGAGTTGGGTGATGCAACTCTACAAGTTCACGGGTCTCAAGTAGTATAGTATAATATCGTCCCACAGGGAGTAATTGTGTAAGCACTAGGCTTGGATCACACAATTAATTGGACTAAGCAGTTGTGTAAGAATGGGGAATTAAATTAAGGAATTTAACTATCAAAAATAATAAAACCAATGCTAAATAAATATGCGAATATCTTTAGGGATTAATCCGAATGGAATGTGGTAAGCTTCAAGGAGGGTTCCACTTTTAACGTTTCCTATGGACTTTAACTGGATCGATTTATGAGGTGAATTTTGGTTGATAAGAGGTTGAGCCTAGAGTTTCTTAGATCCTTTTTCAATGTATCAAAGGAGTATTATGCAATAATCCTTATCTACTATCGTAGCCTAGCAATCAAGCATAACCCATTAAGTTCTTTGCTAACCTGGGTTTCCTCTTATAAATTCAGTTTATATCTAAATTTGAAATTTATAAGTTTCCTATTTTGGAGTTCCGTTATCAATTTTCACCTATCGGTTCTTCAATTAACAACTAATATCAAGTAATAGTTGGCCAAACACAATACCAGAAAAATTAGTCTCAAAACAGAGAAATCAAAACCAAGAAACTCACACTCATAAATCAAACCAAGATTCAATCCACAGAAACTAACTAAAAGCTTCAACCCCAATCTTGAAGCTTCAAGGAAGCTACTCACTCATGGTAGAATGAAAACCACAGAAATTAGAATCAGCAAACAACATTAAGAGAAATCAGATAATAAAACAGAGAATGAATGAGTTTTGAGATCCCTTTTTTTGCGTCACCCTTTGTCTCTGCCTCACTGTGTTTCCGCGTGGTTTTGGTGGTGCCTTCTGCATGCCTCCTCGCGTGCTCCCTGTTCGTGCACTGTAGCTCTCTGTAGCTTGGTGCCTACGTGGTGCATCTCGTGGTTCCTGCAGATGGTCTCCTCACGTCAAGCCCTTGGAGCTGCCGCCTCTCTCGCGTCACTGCATGGAGTGTCTTTGGTGCGTCGGCATCTCAAGCTCGCGTGCTCCCCTTGGTGCGTCGACCCCCCTAGCCAGTTGTGTCCTTCCTGAACTTAAAAGCCCCCAAAAATTAAAACCTATTCCCATTTTGTAGCTGCTATTGCGTTGTGTTCTTTTCCTCCCTACATTTTGGATTGCTTCTGGTGCTGCCGATTTTTGTTGTTCTGCTTGCCATTTTCTGCTATCGACCTTTAGGTGATAAACCACAAATCCTGATGGGTTAAAGATAAAGGAGCAAACAACCAAGAAACCACTATAAATGCAGATTCAGAGGAACTAAACAAATTAGTGGGTAAAATATGTATAAAACCTAATAAATGTATGTAAAAACTAAGGGAAAATGTCACCCATTTCAATGAGAAAATGCCTGCAACAAATGCCCCCAAACTCAAACTCTTGCTTGTCCCTAAGCAAAATTAAGAAAACTATTCAAAACAGATTAAGGAGCACTCAACAATTGGAATTTTCATAATTGCAATAACCGATTAAAGTTTACCTTTAGTCACTTATCAAACCATACCCACCTTCATAGTGCAAGGATACCAAAGCTCGCTCAAACATACACTCCTTGATTCAAGTCTAATTAGAAACCAACCAACTCACAAGAGTAGAGAAAAGCCAAATAAATTCAAAGACAAATTACAACCCAAGAGACTTTAAAGGTATTATTAAATTAACCAATCTCATAGGCAAAAATTCTCCATCCCATCTCCACTAATTTTTAACACTCCTTCTCAAAGGATCAAAAGGTCTCATTAGGGTTGTATGAGGTTGTTGGGGTTTAAACTCGACTTAGACGAAGGAAAAGGGTAATAAAAGCTCAAATGAAATGAAAACAATTATTCAAGAAATAGGAAAGTGTAAGGGATCTCTTCTTTTCTTTTTTTCTTTTTTCTTTTTCTTTTTATTTTTTAGAGCAAGTAAAAACAAGGAGCAAAGTTTTTTTTAGGCTATCCGTGACATCAGCTTATAAACATGATTTCCTCGAGGACTATAAGAACATTAGGACTATCTTACCAACACCACTTCATATATGTTGTTGGTTGATCTGTATATCATCATGTCAAGCTTGTTAGGGAACCAGCAACATCATTATGTCACAAGAAGGAATACGCATGGTGATGTTGATATGGGATGACAAAACTCAAACATGACAACATGTTATTGAAAACGATAACAATCACAAGACTTAACTCAATATCAATGAATTCCC
>JAOTBA010000001.1:3275418-3287987 GCA_025629845.1 Erythroxylum squamatum | reverse complement strand
TTAGTGACTAAATATGGCCCATCCCAACGAGTGTTGAATTTCCCATGCTTAAAGGTGAAACGAGCCTTGAATAGCAGGACTTTGCCCCTTCCTTGAAGCTCTTCCTCTGGAGAATCTTATCGTGTATCAACTTTGTTTTCTCTTTGTAGAGGCGAGAATTTTCGTATGCCACTAGCCTCAACTCCTTTAATTCTTGCAGTTGCAGCTTCCTCTCCATACCGAAAGATTCCAAGGCCATGTTGCATTATTTGATTGCCCAATAAGCTTTATGCTCCAACTCCACGGGCAAATGGCAAGCTTTTTCATAGATTAAACAGTAAGGGGACATGCCTATTGGGGATTTGTAGGTAGTTCGATAGGCCCACAGTGCGTCTTCTAGGCGTAGGCTCCAATCCTTCTTTGATGGCTTTACAATCTTCTCCAAGATGTGCTTCACCTCTCTATTCGATACTTCAGCATGACCATTAGTTTGTGGATGGTATGAAGTGGAGCCTTTTTGAGTGACTCCAAATTTGGAAAATAGGTTACCAATCACTCTATTACAAAAATTTGTCCCTCTATCGCTAACTACGGACTTAGGAATCCCAAATCGACCAAAAAAAATGACTTAAGAAATTTAGACACTACTTGTGCATCGTTTTTCCTAGTAGGAACAGCCTCTATCCATTTGGACAAGTAGTCGATAGCTAAAAGGATACGCACAAAGCCAAAAGATGGGGGAAAGGGACCCATGAAATCAATTCCCCATACGTCAAAGATTTCACAAAATAATAAAGGTTGTTATGGCATTTCATGTCGTTTTCCTAAACTTCCAAAGTGTTGACATTTGCCATATGACCAACAAAAGGTAAACGAATCCTTAAAAAGGGTAGGCCAATAAAAACTAGAATCTACAATTTTTCTAGATGTTCTCTTTGCACTAAAATGCTCACCACAAGCCATTGAATGATAAGCTTAAAGTATAGCATTGAATTCTTCATTACGCACGCATTTTTGGATTACCTGGTCACTGCACAGCCTCCATAGATGAGAAACATCCCAAATGTAATATCGAGCTTCGCTCTTTAGCTTTTGGGCCTGTAATTTAGACATGAAAGGAGGAGTTAGTTCAGTCATGAGATAATTGACTATATGTGCATACCAAGGTTTTTAAAAAACTAAAGCACATAAAAGTGAATCAAGAAAAGAGTCGCAAGTCAGTTCAGAAGAGTCCACTCACTGTGTATCGTCTGGTAGCCTACTCAAATGGTCAGCTACATGGTTTGCTGCTCCAGCTCAATCCTTGATCTCAACATTGAATTCTTAGAGAAGCAGTGCCACCTTATCAATCTAGGCTTTAATTTTGGTTTCTTGAGGAGATATCGAACTGTTGCATGATCAGTATAAATAGTCACATGGGAGTTCAACAGATATTTCCTAAATTTTTCTAAAGGAAACACTACTGCAAACAGCTCTTTCTCAGTTGTTGTATAGTTGATTTGAGCTGGATCCAGTGTTTTTTAGGCATATGCGATAACTCTTGCTAGTTTCCTCCCATTGACCTAGCATAGCTCCTACAACACAATTAGAAGCATCACATGAAAGCTCAAAAGGCAAGTTCCAATCAGGAGCAACTAAAATGGGAGGGGAAATGAGTTTTGGTTTCAATTGTTATAGGCATTTCTGTAAGAATCGTCGAACTCAAATTTTGCATCTTTTTGTAAAAGCTTGGAAAGAGGCAATGCAATTTTGCTAAAATCTTTTATGAACTGCCTACAAAATCCTGCATGACCTAAAAATGATCTTATATCTCTAACACAGGCAAGATAAGACAAAGAAGATATAACCTCAATATTAGCTTTATCAACTTCAACCCTTTTGCTAGAAATCAAATAACCTAGCACTATACCTTCATTAACCATGAAATGGCATTTTTCAAAGTTCAAAATCAAATTCTTTTCAATTCACCTCTTTAAAACTTTTGTAAGACTAGATAGGCAAGAATCGAAAGAATCACCATAAACTGTGAAATCATCCATGAAAACTTCCATGCATTGCTCTAAAAACTCTCAAAACACAACCATCACACAATGTTGGAAAGTTCCTGGGGCATTACATAAGCCAAAAGGCATCCTTCGATATGCAAAGGTTCCAAAAGGACATGTAAAGGTGGTTTTATCTTAGTCCTCTGGTCCAATAGGAACTTGAAAATACCCAGAGAAACCATTTAGGAAACAATAATGTGATTTGCTTGTAAGTCTTTCAAGCAACTGGTCAATGAAGGGTAAGGGAAAATGATCTTTTCGGGTGGCAACATTTAATCATCTATAATCTATACACACACGCCACGAATTCTGTACTCTAGTGGGAATAAGCTCATCCCTATCATTTTTATCACAGTTATTCCACTCTTTTTTGGCACTACATGTATTGGATTGACCCACTCACTATCAGAAATGGGATATATGATCCCAGCACTCAACAATTTTTTGATTTCTTTCTTAACCACGTCTAAGATAAGTGGATTCAGTCTCCTTTGAGACTGTCTCACGGATTTTGAACCCTCACTCAACAAAATCCTACGTGTGCAAATGGCTGGGCAAATTCCAGGTATGTCCGCCAAAGTCCACCCTATAACCCTTTTATGTTCTTTCAAAATAGCAAGGAGTCTCTCTTCCTCATTACGAGAGAGGGTATTGGCAATTATAACAGTTAAACGCTCATTAGACTCAAGGAAGGCATATTTCAAAGTAGGGGGTAGGGGTTTCAACTCAACCATAGGAGGTTGCACAACAGAAGAAATTAATTTATGAAGTTCAAGAGAGAAAAGATCACTCCCCTTTTCTTCGACCAATGATAGCTCAAACTCCGTGCAATTGGCTCTACAATCTCCCTTTTCTTCAGATCTTGAACCCATCTCGGGGTAATCTAAGGTGGCAACGGGCTTGGCCAACTCATTCTACATCCCTCAATCAGAAACTTTTGTTGAGGTACAATTCCTTCAGCTATTTCCTCATCGATGTCAGTCTTCGTGATGCCAAAATCACCGGAAAAATCAACAGAAAACCTTTCCTAACAGAGATTATCACTGACAATAGAAGATGTCAAAGTCACACATGATTTAGAAAAATCAATTGAATGCAACTCAAAATTAAAGGAATCCTCTTTGAATTCAAAATCGGAGCAATTTTGATCAACAGCACTTCGACCATATTAACTCCCAAGAGCGAATAATCTTTATGAGGGTGTTTCATAGCTTCATACATGTTAAAGCTCACTTGTTGATCTCCTACCTCCATGGTGATTGTACTTTCTTTCATGCTAATCATAGTACTAGTAGTTCTTAAGAAGGGCCTACCGAGAATCAAGGTAGTGTCCTACACAACTTTAGAAGATATGTCAAGTACATAAAAATCAGTTGGAAAGATCAAACCCTTTACCTGGACCAAGATGTCCTCTATGATGCCCACTAGATGCCTAAGAGACTGATCAGCCAATTGCAATACTACAGATCTAGGCTTAAGACTCTTAACTCCTAATGATGTATAGACAGACTTAGGCATCATATTGATTATCGCCCCTAGATCTAGTAAGGCTCCTCCTATGGTAGCTTTTCCTATTGTGCACAGAATGGTGAAAGATCTATGGTCTTAACAATTAACAGGTATTTGGGGTTTGAAAAGGGCGGATAAGTTTGAGTTGACTTGTACTCTCTCATTACGCCTAAACTTTCTTTTGTTTGTGCACAAGTCCTTAAGATATTTAGCGTATGCAGGAACCCTTTTCACTAGATCAAGCAAAAGGATGTTAACTTCTACTTTCCCAAACAAGTCAATAACATCTTTCACATGTTTAAAATCAGACATCCTTTTTCTAAGCAAATAAGAATTGGGAAAAGGAAGGTCCTTTATACGTACCTCCTTGTCGTTTGCTTCTTGGGTTCCTTACTCACTCGATTCCTGAGTGTTTTCTGAATTTGCTTCCTTATTCCTCGATTGTTTTAACTCTTTTCCAGTCAAGAGTGCTCTTTCCTTTAAACTTTTAGACTTCTTAACTCTCTCAGTTGATGAAGACAATTCTCTACTCTCATTCTCCGTTTCATCTTCTCCCTCATCTTAATTTCCAAACCTCACTTGTTTCCCACTGCGGAGAGTATGGAATTCAAACTTTTGGGGTTCATAACGGTATTGGAGGGGATAGTTCCACTATTTCTTGCTTGGTTCTCACTCTTGTAGTTGGATAATTGGGTGACATAGGAATTGATATTCTCAGCTTTCGTCTCCCATTGCTCCATTCCTTTTTCTAGAGCATTAAACCGAGTAGCGGTTTTAGAAGAATTCTGTTGAATGAGATTGGCTATGGCATTGAAGTGGTTGTTGGTTGAAGTCCCTTCTTCCTTCATCAAAGCCATCATGTTATGCAGAAGTTGGTTAGTTTCCTCCTTTTGTGGAACCGTCAGGGCTTGCTATTGGTTGGGGAACTGGTTAGTTGAAGTACCAGCTCCTCCTCCTTGTTGAAATCTATTCGGTCCTCTTCCTTCCTCGTTCCTCCAACTGAACCTGGGATTCGCTTTCCATCCCTCATTATAGGTGTTCGAATAGGGGTCCCATTTCTGATTGGGTCGACCCTGATATACAACGGACATCTCTTCATGTCGACTGGGGCAGATACTGGAATTTTTATTGAATTTTTAAAAGTTTGAACACAATTAATTAAAATTTAATTTTTAGAAAGTTAAATGTTGAAATAACAAATTAAAATTACATTTTTTATTTCCTTGTCTCTTCTTTTATTATTTTATGGTTACAAAGGACCTATAGTCCAATTTACCCAAATGCCAACACACCACTTGGTCTATAACATATAAGTTTGTTATTAAAATGAATGGTAAAGGGATATCCAAGCCAGCAACAAGTCCATTTTATGATGAACCATTTTTTACATAAGTTTAATCGTCATCTGGGTTTTGAGATAGTTTCAATGTACTTTGACTAATATACCAATTTAAAAAAATTAAAACTATCCTTTTTCACATATTAATATACCAAGTGAACTCAATTTACCAATGTTAAGTTTTATTAGAAAAATATCACTTATCTTAAGTTAGAATAGATACTTAAGTTGAAATTTGCCCAAAAGTTGGTATAAGTGCTAAATATTTACAAAACCAATATATGTATGATAGGGTCTCCTTCATAAATTTATAATCATGTCATAAGGGTAGATATATTTCTATAATAAAAGCCCATTACACTTGTATACTTCTTTGTTAAATTCTTTGTTTAATATCTAAAATGGCAGGTGCAGGTACTTCAATTTTGATTTTGTTAATGTCCAATTTAATCAATTTTAGCAGGATATAGGTAAAAGTAAATGTAATATAATGAATTGGTGAGGCTAATGAGAGATTCTCTAACCTCATACTAACATTCCCTGCATATCTTACTTAAACGCACCAGCTTTACAGGCCAACCCAAACTAACCTGCAACCTCTTATTTCCTACTTTGGTCACCCTCCCCCTCTTTCTTGCATTTCTCTCCAACATTTTTTACCATTATCAGAAACTTCCTCCTCACCTTCACTTTAACAAACCACTGATCTTTTCCCCACATAAAGGCTTGATGTCAAATGAAATCATACTTTCCCTACCTTACTATCTTTTTATCATGGTAAGTCTAAAATACCCTTGGAGAATAATCAGGTTCTCGAGCCATCTTGGAAGAGAACGAAGGAATGGAACTCGGTGGTAGGTGATCCTTTGAACTTTGAAAAGCTTAATTATGTTCCCTCTTCTTATGAAGATGGCCTAGTCCTTTTTCGTAAGAAGATTTTGTACTAAGGAGCGAAAAAATGGAAAACTAAATTGGTTGGTTTCTTTATATAAAAAAAAATTATCATTCCCACAAGTCCATTAATGGGAAAATCTGCACTAAAAATGTTATTCTCATCAATAGCTCCTCCCCAACTCCCATAAGTGATCTAAGCACCAGTAGGAATACAATTGGAAGAAAAGACAGGAAAAAGAAAGTTGGCAACTCTCCTATTTAATGAATTTTATCATATAGAATGTGAGATGCTTAAATGGCCTCATTAAACAACATGCTTTTAATTATTTCCTCATCCAAAAGAGATCTCATTTTGTTGGTTTGGTTAAAACCAAAATAAATGAAGACCTCTTCCAACAGGGTCTATAGTTTTAGGAAAAGGACTTGATCACTCTAAAATGAAAGAGATCATGACAATAAGAAGCTCAAACAAGAGAATCTTAATCTTCTTTGATCCTCTAGTTTTTCATCTTCGAAGTTTGCACTGCTTGAATCCATTTATAAATTATAAAGTTCAGACTGTGCAGACCCAGACCCCTTACACATCATAACCATTGATGTGAATAACCTATATTTTCAAAGAAAGCATCTGCGACTCTAACATTCTTTAGTTGTATGTTGGTGAATATAATTACACTTTTACTGCTACAGAAATTTGAGCGCCCAAGGTGAAACTAAACCAAAAAAATTATTATCTACAAACTTACTAGGGACCTTGAGCTAATTGATCCAAGTTATTTTGGATATTTCTACACTTGGAACAAGAGGAAATCCTGAAACTTGTTCTTACAAAAAAAAGTTAGATAGATGCTTAGTAAAATGTGCTTAGATATCCACCTATTCTTAAAGTTTTTTTGAGTACTATAATCTACTTACCCTATAACACACACCCATTATTATTTAAGCAAAGGTAGCTAACAAACAAAGAACTTTTTTCAGATTCTTTAGCTCTCTCCCAACTTATCCAAACTTTACTGAACATATTCAAAACGGTCTAAATGCTAATGTGGTGGGATCCTAGGACTTTACCTATATCCGAAAGTTGAAAGTCATCAATTAGAATTTATTAAAATTGAAAGGAAAACAAACAACCTTTAATTAGAGAGAAATATGAAGCTCTTAATACTCTTCTTATGTTAGGACTTGTTAGCACTTCATCCTGTAGACCCTACACCCAAAATTTTAAAAACTTAAGCCTTGAGAAACTATGTCAGTGTTTTGGAGGATCTTTACTCCCACTGAGATAAAAATAAAAAATGTTATGGCTTAAAGAAGGAGATAGAAACACAAAATTCTTTTATAGGTTTATTTAAGCTAGAAGGAAAAAAAGAACAAGATTGTTTCTCTCAACAATGATGAAGGCAAGCTAATTGAAGACTAAGAATTTATAAAGGAGTTATCTTATTAACACTTCAAAAAGACTTTAGGCACTGATCAAATGGTTCATACTATTCTTGATGACCTGAGGATTTACCTAGCTAATACCTTCCCTATTGAACATACAACTAACTTAGTTAAAGAGGTGACCCTAAATGAAACAAAGGATACCTTAATTAGCTTTTATCTTGACAATGATCCTAGGAAAAATGTTTTTAATGCTACATTTTCCCAAAGAATTTTACACTCATAGGAGAAATGATAATCAGATCAATCCAAAAATTCTGATTCAATGGTAATATTATCACTAAGTTAAATAAGACATATATATTCCTTGTCCCCAAGAAGAATAACCCTACTACATTAGAGATTATACACCAATTTCTTGTTGAAATGTGGTCTATGAAATAATCTCCAAGATCCTAGTAGATAGACTAAAGATGATATCCCATTGCTTTTAATCCATCCCAAAATGTATACATCTATTGTATGAGCATCACGGATAACATCATGATCACTTAAGGGCTGTTCAAAAGCTATAATACCAAGAATACTATAAGAAGTTATACCTTGAAAATTCATCTATCTAAAGCTTTTAATTCACTTAACTTGAAATTTTTGTTTTATTATATATAGTTTATTGACTTTCTAGACAAGTACATCGGTTAGATTACAGAGTGTATCACTAGATTACAGAGTGTATCACTATCACTTCCTATTCAATTGATATGTGATTAATTGATTGATATATTTAATCCATGACACTTAGTGATTAATGCTTTAAAATGCTTAAGACATTCACTTTAGTTCACATTTGGTTTTAAGTACAATATGGAAGCATAATAGCTAAAGTGAGTTGAAAGCACACTCTTTGAGTCATATTCTTGAGACTCACACTTAATTGTCTCCATGGAACAAGAAGGAGAAGGATTAAAGCGAAGACGAGACAAGAAAATGCCAAAAAAATGAAGAGTATATGTTGTAATGCATGCTCACGGTCATGATCATCAAGACTCAAAAGTCACTACTGTGACTTTTATGACCTAGCACCTGAAACCTAATTTTTTTAGTATAAATAGAACATGTTGATAGCAAAATGAGCAGACATCATTTTTGGGACTTCGTGCAAGACAGAAACTTACTCTTTGGAGACACCTATGAAGGGTTAAACTTCTCAACCCCAGTTTGGAGGTGAATTGATGCCTAGAGTCACAGTTAAGCATATCTTTTATTGTTTAATGTTTAATCCCTCTCTAGGGATTGCTTAGGTCATCCTTTTCTTAATTGATTTAGGTATTCGTGTATGGATGATCGTTATTCTCGTTATCGTTAGATAGTTTATGTATGAACCCATTGCTAGAATCATTAATACAATACATAATCATTGTATTTGGATTCATTTGTGGCAACTAATGACATTGAATCATTAGGGATAACGTAACATAAGTTAAATGACCTGAGCTTGTGTGGTTGTTGCCTAGATTGGTTTGTTTTCCTTATTCATAATGTAACTGTCTGACTAAATCTAAAGAGCTTGTTCTAGGTTGTCAGATAGCTAGGTTTAATTAAATATCTTGTTTTAGTTAAACACAATCTAAAGGAAAACTAGGATTAACATAACTTCTTATTAGTCTATGGTCAATAGTTCTAGGAGAGGTGTGAAACATTATAACAATGAAATATGTTTAATCATGTGTAGGTAGAAATTGATCTAAGAACTAGATTTTACACATATTCATCACCTTTATCACTTTTGACTATTTTCTATAAATTGTTTGCATTAGTTTAATTTTATTTTGCTTTTTATAAATTGATTACGTTAGTTTCCTTAACATCAATTATTTTCATTGCAAAAATTAAACGTACATTTATTGCGGATATGATCCCGACTCACAACAATTACAAATTTTTAATGTGTAGAGTTAGGTAAATTTTGTAGTACATTTAACACACACTATCATCAATTATGGTGCATGGTGAGCAAACTATACTTTTTAAAGCAGTTACAAGATTAAGGCAAGGTGACGCTTTATCACCTTACCTATTTTCCATTAGTATATAGGTCTTCACTAGGCTAACCAAGCTTGATATCTCTAAGGAACCAGACTTTAAGTGCCACTATAAATGCAACAAATTAGGCATTTTTAATCTCTCATTTACTGATGACTTATTGCTTTTATAAAGAGCCACTACTACCTCCATTAATCTCTTATTCCATTTACTAGAACTCTTTATGTCCATCTTTGGATTGTCTTTCAATCCTAGGAAGAATGCTTTCTTTCTATAGCTAGCTCCATGGCAAATGTTGAGTAGTTAGTTAGCTCCAAAGGACTTGAGCTTTAATAACTACCTTTCAAATACCTGAGGACTCGTATCACTACAAAGAAGCCCTCGTATGCTAATTAATATACACTCATTGACTTAATCCACAAAAAGTTTAACAACTAGTGCAATATAATAATATTTATTTGGTAAAATTTGTAGCTTGCAAATTTTGTTCTCAGTAATATACATGTGTATTAGCTTTCCCAATTAGTTATTCAAAAGCACATTGAGAAACCCATTAATAAATTTGCTAGGAACTTCTTATGAAGTGGTTTTAAGGTTAAGATAAGAATGCCTAAAGCGAAATTTTATGAGGCTTACTTATCTAAGGAAAATGGAGGTCTAGGTATCCCCTCAATAAACCTTATAATCAAAACTTTTTTCATCAAAGGATATGGAAAATTTTCATGGATAAGTAAAGTCTATGTGTGTCAATATTTTCTAAAAGGTGCAAGTTTCTAGTTTGTTACCATCAACTCAAATATCCCCTAGCCTCTTAAATAGATTTTACTTAGTAGAACTAAGGTACAATCTTCCATCAAGTATAGGACTAGTGATGGTGGAGACATATTCTCCTAGTTTGATAATTGGAATCATATAGGACCACTTTTTAAATTAAGAGAACTCTAGCCCCTTAAAGCAATTATTCTGATAGACATAAGGTACAAGCACTAATCATAAATAATTCATAGGATAAATAATTCATAAATCTGGCCTACTCAATCTAGTAGAGGATCCAAAAAAACTTTTGGAACATATGCCAAAATATGCTCCTATCTCCTCTACTCTAGATACCATCTTCTGGCTATAGGATGCAAAAATGTACTTCACTACTTCCTTATGAAAAAAAAAGGTTCTTCAAGGTTTCCAAACTAGATCCCATAGGATAAGTTTGGAATGGGATTCTAGCCTAATTATAGTTAGTGATTTTATTTTATGGCTTATAGTGAAAGGAGAACTAGGTACCAAGTATTCACTAAAGTTCCTTATAGCTAACAAGAAATTCAAACTATTTTAGACCATAAATGAAGAACTTAACCACCTTTTCTTCAACTATAGATACTCCTAAATCATGCGGAACATAATCCTAAGATTTTTCAAAACATAAATAAGATGAGGATGTATATTTGTCGAAACATGAATGATTTTAAGATGAGGATGTATATAAGAACATAATCCTAGCAATTAAATGATTTTAAGATGAGGATATACATTTACCGAAACATGAATGAGAAAATTGGGTGTGTTCATGTCTTGCTTTTGCATATTTGATGAAAAATATTTCATATGATGTTGAGATGATTTTCGAGATAGAAAGATCATTGAAAATGTATATAAAAAGAGTGCAGAAAATTCATGGAAAGATGATATGCTTATGCTTTGTTTTCACTATTCCTATACGTGGATCTCTTTGGGTGTTATTGAGATTGATTAAATTGAGTAAGAGTTAAAGAAAAGGCTAGTGTAATGCGATGTCTTGAAATGGACAGAATTAAGGTGATAGTTAGAGATGAAATGAAGGTGTTAAAGAAGATGAACATGTGTAGAAAATATGATGAATATGTATATATGATATGTTCTGTTTTTTATGTTTAAGATCTACCATAGATTTTCATTTGTGTATGAATAATTTGAGTTGAAATGGAATTAGAAATGAAGAGGAAATAATGAGGATATAAGTTAGAAATGATAGACTAAGCAAAAGAGAAGAACTAGTGATGAAAATATGTTGTTCGTAAAAATCTAGGTAAGTTCGTCTGTCACGATCATGCACAAGCACGATCGTGATAGAGAGGAAACCCTAGAGGACTTGCATGATCGTGTAGAAGCATGATCGTGATAGAGAGGGAGCCTTAGAGGAGTTGCACGATTATGCACAAGCACGATCGTGTCAGAGAGGAACCTCCAGGGAAGTTGCACGATTGTGCATAACCGCAATCGTGACAAAGAGGAGAAATCAGGCAATGCATGATCATGCATGATCATGACAGAAGGGAGACGTTAGGTAGTGCACGATCGTGACAGTGAGAGTGCAATACCTTTTGACAGTTTTAAACACCCTTTACTCTTTTGACCATAACTTATTCTCCGGACCTCCGAATTACGTGAAATTTGAACCACAAGCTCCTCACACATTGCTTTTCCTCTCCAGAAAATATCAAGGCCATCTGAATTCATTATGAAAGGATTGATAATGATTGAGTGATGAGTTTAGGATGAAAATGATGAAGTGTGATGGAAATATGTTAAATGGAAAGTTTTCACTAAACATACATCTATATTTTGGCCATATCCTGATTTGTAGTTATCTAAATTGAATTATTTTAAGTTTATATTAAACTAGAGACATATGGATACAACGTTCATGAAGGAATCTAATTTTAATTCTGTCTCTAAGAGTTTCAAATTCTGGCTTGAAGTTGAGTATTGTGTACTGTCATGGAAATAGAATAGTCTGAAGTATTTTGTGTATAACTTGTAGAATACTGAACCAAATTGTATGAACTTTTGTTCATTAGAAACTTAATACATAGAGGAACATTTTTTTAGAAGGTATTGCCTAAATACTTCAGTTTTGTTGTCATAAAAACCATACAAAAATTGACCTAAAAATATATTTTGAGAAAAAGCTGGAATGATCGATTGAGTGATGAACTTAGAATAAATTTGTATTATTGAGGTGTAAACCTATGTTCAAATTTGAATTATATTAGTTTTGAAGTATGAATGATCATGATATATGAATAAAGGAAACATACCTGGGATTGTCATTGAGCGTGCATTGTACATAATCCATATATACATATGTGCATAAATGCCTACTTATATAATTATGCAAGTTGGGATATGTGTAAATGTATGTTGCATGATATAGAAGAGTATTTAGAGTGGCAACTTCCAGACAAGACTTCGAGGCAATAACTATCTGGAGCAAACTGTAGTATTGAATTATTTTGTGAATGTGATTGTATTGATTCCAAACATTGAGTGTCCGAGGTGTTTGATGCATGAATAAGATATTGGAAGTGCTCCTTGTATGTGAATTTGACGAAATAAGTGAT
>JAOTBA010000001.1:3247540-3272159 GCA_025629845.1 Erythroxylum squamatum | reverse complement strand
GCCATCATATACTAATTAATGTCTACTTAATTAATGCTAACACAACTTACTCAATTAATCTAATCATGCTTAATTTTAAAAAAAATTCGGGGCTAACACAACATGAGTTGGATCTTCAGGAACTGGAAGTGAAGATGACTCTCCAGTTTGATTAGTTGTTTCTAATTGTTGTTTATGAACGCCGATACTGGCAAAGATTTCTTTTCTTTTTATGTCCAATCTCATACTCCATCTTCTTCAAAAGTAACATCACGACTGATGATAACTTTTTTAGTCTTTGGATTATAAAGCTTATAGCCTTTTGTTTCCATGATGTAACCGTAAAATATACATTTTTCTATCTTGTCATCTAGCTTCTTTCTCAACTCATTAGGTACATGTGAATATGTTATACAACCAAACACACTCATATGACTAAGATTAGGCTTTTTTTCCACTCCATACTTCTTGTAGAGTTTTATCCCAAACACTTTTAATAGAACACCTATTCAAAATATAAATCGTACAAGCCACAACCTTTACCCATAAACTTTTGGGTAGCTTCTCACAAAATAACATGCTTCTCACCATACCCACGATAGTTTAGTTTTTTCTTTCTGCCACTTCATTTTGTTGAGGAGTATATCTAGCTATTAATTGATGCTTAATTCTATGCTTTCTTAAGAAATCATCACAAACAATATATTATGTGCCTCTATCCGTTATCAAAGTCTTAAAAAAAATAACCACTTTGTTTTTCAATATACGCTACAAAATTCTTAAGTACTTCACATGCCTCTGATTTTTGCTTCACAAAATAAACCCATGTCTTTCTACTGTAAGCATCAATAAATGTAATAAAGTATTTGTTATCTCCATTTGATGGAACCTCCATATAACATAGACCTGAATGCATGAGCTCTAGTGGACGTTTAACTCTCCTTGCCCACTTTGTAGGAAAATGGATCTCTATGCTTCTTTCCCATCACACATGACTCACAAATATGATCAAGAACTTGAGTAGTTGGCAAGCCTGGAACACACTCTTTGTTTACAAGAAACTTAATGCTTCCAAAATTCAAGTATCCATGTGGCATATGCCATAGCCAATTATCATTGATAGTCATAGTATTATAGCAAGAAGAATTACCGTAATTAAGATATGTTGGAAATAAACGGTTGGATGTCATTCTTGTCCTTATAATCTTACGCTTTTTTATATCACTCATGGTGCATCCATCGTTATTGAAGTGTAAATCGTAACCCTTTTCTGATAGTTGTCTAACGCTCAATAGATTCTGGCAAAGAGTAGGAGCATAGTACACATCAGAAATGTAATTTAAAGACTCATTCTTCAATTTTATAGCAACTTTTCCTTTTCCCAAAACTAGAATCTGGTAGTTATCGGCAAACTTTATTAAAAAATGAAATTATTCATCTAACTCGGCAGAAACTTCCTTGTTTCCACTTAAGTGATTACTATAAGCTGAATCTAACAATCATTGGCAGTTGTCATTGTTACTGGTTTCATGAGCGGTCATCAACAAGGTCTCTAGATTATTATTCTCAGCAACTCCAACTCGATTATCCTTATGTTCTTATCTTCAAGCACGACATTCTTTATTAAAGTGACCATATTTTTTACAATTATGGCACCGAATATGTGACTTGCACTCAGATTGAAGTGACAAAACTTTTTACACTTTTAACATTGAATATTGGATTTATCCTGAGGAGACTCACTTTCTCTTGCTCCAGGTCTAGAAATGGTTCTGAAATTTTTTCCTCCTCTTCCCCTGAAATTTGAACTTTTTTTAGTATTCTCTATTTTGCCAATTGCAGGTTCCTTCTCATTTCTCAAATTTATTTGGGCTTTTAGAACTTGCTCCGTTGTGTTTGGTGATTTTTCATTCATAGGCATTTCACATAACTCTAATGAGGCTTCCAAATCATTAAGAGTCATAGACTCCAAATCTTAGACTCTTCAATGGTTGTGACAACATAATCAAATCTACTTGTCAATGCCCTCGTGATCTTCTCCACAATGTCTTTCTCCGTAATTTCATGACCATTATTTTTCATCTCATTGATCAATTTTTCCATTCATGCAAAATAACGATGAACCCTTTCATATTTGCCTTGCTCCATCAACTTGTATTGCCTTTTTAAACCTTACAATCTTGTTCGTTTAACTATGTCCGATCCTTCATACGTTTTGAGCAAAATATTCCAAGCCTCCTTTGTTATTTTAGCTTGAAATATTTTTTTCAAGTATCAGCAACTCAACAAATTGACAAATTAAAAGCAAGGCTTTTTCATTTAATGAACGATCACGAACCAGTTCTTCAGCCGTCGTCATTTCTTTTTCTTCTAAGCCTTTCTCCAAAATTTCACCATATTCATTGCTTCTCAAATATAACTCTATCAAGTGTCTCCGCATCGCAAAATTGTTTTTGCCGTCGAGCTTGAAAATAGCTAATTGCATCAGTTGAACTTCAGTTATTGAACTCGAAGCCATCTTGATCTACTTGAGCACTTTAACCGAGCTTACCAGATATTGGCAAATGAAAATTGCCTAGAAAATGTATTTTGACATCCAAATACACTCACAATTTTATTGATTGAGAGAATATAAATTTTACAAAGACAAACTCACACACTACGAACTCACGACCCAAAAACTCGTTATGCGTTAGTTTGTTGAAGCTAACAACCCAAACTTACACACGCTCTCACTATTTTCTTCTATACATTTTTTTTTACATCAATTTGAATTGTTAAATTGACCAACTAAAAGGAGGAAGACAAAATCAATTTGAATTGTTACATTGACCAAGTCAATTTACAACTCATAACCTTCATGATTAACGTCAATTAAATCAAGTTTAATTTCTAACACAACTGTTTTGCCAGGAGGTTGATGAGGATCCAGGAATGGTTAAATCGATGGATTTGGACATGGGATAGCAAGAGCCATTTGTCCGTGATGTCAAATATGTAGCTATGAAAGCTACTCTTAAGCCTGAAAGCTTACCAATCCGAAACTTAGAGCGATCCTCAGTCATTTACTTCAAGTGAAATTGATCATGATGTTTCTACATCAAAATATGGTGACAAGGTATATTTAAGCAGTGTCTTTGAGGAAGAACAAAAGCAGAATATGGAAGATGAGGTAGTGGAGAAAGAAGTCATAGAGGTCAAGCGGATCATTGATGGCCCTATTCCTGGAGTCAATTACAATTCATGTTCTTTGGGATTTTCTCCACAGAAATATGGGATGCCGGGGAAGAGAGCAGAACGTTGAGAATACAAAATATTTTCACACTACAGAGAACTTTCTCAACGAATGAGAACCCCTTCAATGCCTCATGAAAACTCACTACCTCAAAAAGGACTTGGAAACATTCCACTGATGAAAGGGCATCAAAGGTTCAGTCGAAACCGTTAACAAAGGAATTCATTGTTTGACTCATGCCCCATTCAGCCCTCTGCCACTTACTCCAATGGAAAACAAACTGCCACTCAGCTCGTCCTTTGCAAGGTGATGAGTTATTTCTCAAACATAAGTTCTACTCCTTCCATTACCTCCCCGCGAATACACTAAGATGGTCTGATATGCTTTTGTGAGTATATACGCTATGTACCCTATTAAGAATCATTGGTGTCAACAAGAATTTGTTGATTCTTGTAATGTTAGTTAAATATCATATATTCATGTTTTGGTTGGCTTTTTAATTATTAAAAATCGTCTCGGGTATAGTACACTTTATTTTATTAAGACAAAAAAGCACTTTTCAATGATAAATATGGTTGCTAAAATTGAAGGCATTAATTTCCTAAACCCTATCTGTCGTAGATGTAGTGTGCAAGTCAAGAATAGATTTGAGGACATTTAAAAGGCCTTCCAATCCAAGTTCAAGCGAAACTGTTCAAGCAGAATATATGGGCATCATGAATAAATAAGGCATGAGACTTGGGACTCCTGCTTCAAGGTGCCACCATGCTCCTTGGCTACATTTTGTTGGTGGGAAGTACTTTCATGTTCTTTATTCACTTGCGAGCTGTAAACGTTAAATAAATAATTCCAAGTAAATGTACAAAATCTCAAGGGACCAACCTATATATCGCAATTGTCGTGTGATAATAGCCTATCAAGATAAAACAGATTTCAACTACAGAAAGTGAAAACAATCTTACAGCCTGAAAGTTTACTCGTACCCGAAACTTGGAAGAGAATATTAGGAACCATTCTCCAATAATAGGGACCACGTGATTGGTGTCCGTTCCAGTCATTAAGAACAGAAACACATACAGCATTGTTCACTTACACTTGGGACAAGGAACCATTCTCCAATAATAGGGACCACGCGATTGGTGTCCGTTCCAGTCATTAAGAACAGAAACACACACAGCATTGTTCACTTACACTTGGGACAATCGAAATTCAGGGAACTGGATCTATAATAGCTTCTACGTCCAATTTATCTCATTTCCTCTTCACCTAACAGCCATTCTGAACTCTCTCCAAGCCATATATTTCCTTTTCGCACTCCCTGCCAAATGCATCAATTCACACACGCAGTAGCTTCCTAGAGCAAAGCTTTTCGATGTAACAATACAAAAACATGGTCCAAGTTTTTAGCTTCCACACCAACTTTTGGCAGCTACACTAGGATGACAAATTCCGCCTGTGTACACACACAAGTAAACAGCTTTACCCCCGTAATAAATATAGCATGTCTTTCAACAATATCAGGACTCAACGTTTGCTCCTATCATACTTCTTGTCCCTATCATCCTTGCCTTTCCTATCATTAGTTTGAGGTGTGTACTGGCTCGTAGATGAGGGTGAGTACCCAGGTGCACTGGGTGAATACCCCGCACTTGGACTAGAACCAACAAAATACACAATGGGACTTAATTAGTAAAAGGGGAGCAAATAAACACATTCAAATTACATACAACTGAATATATGTTCTTAAAACAGGATCTTGGCATACCTGTACTGTGGGGAGCTAGGGCTATAATCTGGGCTCACTCCAGAATTATAGGGGCTAGCAAAACAAAACAAAGATTAAGTGCTTCAGAAAAATAGAGGCAATCAACCATCATAAGCAACAAGATGCGACTGCAAAATGGCAGGAAATAAATACAGATTAATCAAAACTCACCTGCTCGGGCTGTAACTTGGGCTTGAAGGAGAATATGATGGGGACGTAGGTGAATAGGATGGGGATGTTGGGCTGCACAATAAGATAATACATTCAATCATTAAGTAATGAGACAAGACATTCACAATAACTACGAGAGTACCAAACAAGGAAATTGTTTTAATAGTCACATAAAAGGTAGTATTAACATATTCAGTTGCATAGTCTTACCTATAATTTGGAGAAGTGGGACTATAGGGACTGGCAGGTGACAATCTTGGACTGCTGGGTGAGTAAGCCTGCGAAGGACTGTATTTTGCCGACTGTGGATTGTAACTAGGTGAAGTCGGGCTATAGCTCGGTGAAGTTGGACTATAGCTTGGTGATGTTGGACTATAACCAGGGGATGTAGGGCTATAGGCTGGTGAAGTTGGGCTGTACGAAGGAGATGTGGGACTGTAGGAAGGAGAGGTTGGACTATAGGAAGGAGATGTTGGGCTATAAGAGGGTGATGTTGGACTATAAGCAGGTGAGGTGGGGCTGTATGCAGGTGAGGTGGGGCTATATGCAGGTGAGGTGGGGCTATAACTAGGCGAAGTTGGACTGTAACTGGGGGATGTGGGGCTGTAGCTTGGAGAAGTTGGGCTATAACTGGGTGATGTAGGGCTATAACTCGGGGATGTAGGACTGTAGCTCGGGGATGTGGGAGAATATGAAGGACTTGTAGGAGAGTATGCTGGACTAGTTGGGCTATAACCAGGCGAACTTGGGCTGTAGGTTGGTGAAGTTGGACTGTATCCCGGAGAAGTAGGGCTATAACCAGGAGACGATGGACTGTACCCCGGAGAAGATGGGCTATAGCCAGGAGATGAAGCAGGGGAGAAAGGCATTCCACTAACATAAGGTGAAAATTGAGCATCTGTAATGGGAGAGAGGCGAAGACTTGGGCTTAGCAAATAATTTGGAGACATCATGCCCTCATGATATGGAGTTCCAGACACTGGAGATCGAGCAGGGGTCATGCCGAATTCCAGGCCATCTATATAACTTGGGAGCTGGAGTTCAATAGCATTCTTCAACATCTCGTCATTGAGATACAATGCACAGTCCCCTGTGCCAATTGGGGCAAGCTGACCCAGCATTATATTTTCAGTGACCCCTCTAAGGTAATCTGACTCAGCATAGACAGCAGCATCAAGGAGGATGTCCACAGTTTCTTCAAATGAGCATCTCATCAATGGCCCAGTATCATTGCGATTGATACCATGACGGGTGATTGCCATCAAATGACCACGATAAGTCATGGTATCACATAGTATGGCCAGATGCCTGTAATTGACATACGATCCATCAAAGGATATAACAACCCGCAATTCATCGAGGAGGGCACGGCGAACTGCCTCTATCCCAAGAACTTCAATGACTTCAATCAAGTGATTACTGGTTGTTCTTCTGGCATCAACATTTTCATTACACATGACAGCCAGGAGATTGACACCCTCAGTGTCTAACATCCATTCCTCTACTGTCTTAAATCCTTCATTCTCATCAAACCTGCTAACTTTACCATGCTTGATGAACACTTTGTTGATATCTGGAATACCTCGAAGAGCCATCTCAGTCAGCATGTTACTCTCAATCTTCTTCAGGAAGACATCATCCTCAGCAGACTCATCAGTTAAATCCCCTTTTGGAGCTTCATCATTCATGATACGAATCCGGAGAATTAACTTTTCTGCATTGTCATCATTAAATATACAAGTCAAGTCATCATCAAATTCAAGGTTGATCTTCTCAGCAATGTCAGCCATACTTAGCTTCTTATCAACCATCATTTCCCGATTCAGCTCTATGCGAAGCAACCAAGGAGAGATTTTCTCCGGTGCAACCTCCTCATCAGGCATTTCATAATACGACTTCACAAAATCAATATCCTCCTCAATTATTGTACTTGTGGGATCTGGATCATACCACACTTCTGTTGCTTGGGTCACACTTCGCAAGGTGGTATATTCCAAAGCACATTGAACATTCTTAGCTTTCTCCTTTGTCTTATTACATTCAGGAGTCAAGTAGACAGAAAGAGATGGCGTTTTAATTTTTTTAGCCACATTAATAATTTCCCTCAACCTTGGAACACCAAGAGTAACATTTTTAGCACTAACACCAGCATAATGGAAAGTATTGAGAGTCATTTGAGTAGCAGGCTCTCCAATAGACTGTGCAGCAACACAACCAATCATTTCACCAGGTGCTACCAACGACTGCAAGAACCGTGACTCTATCTCACCAATGACCCAATCAAATGCCTCACGTGTGAGCCTGTATTCCTGCAATACCCTTTTACTGGCAAGGGTACTACGAAGCAAAATTCCAAAGAAGAGAGTGGCATTCTTTTGCGCTTCAACACTTAATGGATCCTCTCCAGGAACAACCTTCAATCTCTCCTGGAGTTTATCAACAGCTTCTACTGCTTCCATTGGGTGAATATCTGAAGGCCTTCTGGTATCAACCTTGAACGTCTTCTGGGCATTCCAGATAAGCCTCCCAAGATTAACAGGCATTGGCCAAAGACTGTCACCAGTTGTTGCAATCTCCGTTCCAAGTTGATATCTATCAGCTTCAAGTTTTTGAACTTCAGCTTCAAACACATCTCTCAGCTCCCTGATATTTTTCAAATCCTCAATATGTTCTGGTAACATATAGTTAGGGTTCCAATTTTCATCATCCAATTCATATCTGAATACCCTATCAAATTCTGATTTCTTCATCTTCAAGGTATCTAGCTTCTGTGATTCTATCCACACAGCATCCATCCCGTCTTCCCCATAGAGAAACTGAATAACATCCCCCAATGAATTCCTCACAGTACCATCATATTTAACCATGATATCCTCCATGGCCTTCACCAATCTCCTCTGTATATAGCCAGTCTCAGAAGTCTTAACTGCAGTATCTATTAGTCCTTCTCTACCACCCATAGCATGGAAAAAGAATTCTTGGGGAGTCAGTCCACGAAGGTATGAATTCTCCACAAAGCCTCGACTTTCTGGCCCATAATCATCTTTGGTGAAGTGAGGTAACGTCCGATCTATAAAGCCAAATGGTATACGTTTACCCTCAACATTTTGCTGCCCCACACAAGCCGTCATCTGAGATATGTTAATGAAACTGCCTTTTGACCCTGCAGTAACCATAGCCTTGAGATTATTACTCTCAGATAGACTCTTTTGGGCACTGTTACCCGCATCATCACGAGCTTTATTCAACACCTAAAGATGACAGTTGTTATCATCATAATCAGTAAACAAAAACAAAAAACAAAAAACAAAAAAAGTTGACAAAACACTAACCACTTTCATCAGCTCACCTGATTCACTTTGTTTTCAAAAGAATCCATCATAGTTCGTCCAGGTTCAGCCTCCAGATCTTTACTCTGGGCTTGCATAATGAGCTTTTTCACCTCATTTTTTGCTGCTGAAATAGTTTCGTTGATTTTCTCCATTGTGGCTGCATCAGCAATTGTATCTCCAATACCAATGCTAAAAGCATTCTGTAACAGCCAATAATTCACCAGCCATTGCGTATGTCCCAAAAATTTGCGTGCTGCATCTGGACCAACTTCTTCCCTGCATAAAATAAATTACAAAATAAGTTGCACCATACAAGCTGGTCCAACAAAGTCAGGTCTCCACTTTTTAACAACCACATAAAACAAAAGTTATCTGCTATGAAATATTTGTACAATAAAAGTCATCAACCAAATCGCTACCATATCACATGTATAAGACTGCCAGTAGACGTTCCAAGCGTCTTTTTGCAAAGGGTTCCAGAAAGTAACTCCCCTTTTTCTATCCGGACCAGTGTATCCCCCGGAGTAACAATTCCTCTTTCAGAATCAGAATGCCAGGCAGAAGTTCTGATCAGATTAATCTGCTTTGGTATTATGAGGTTAAAAACTTGTTTTCCAGTCCAAAGTGGCCTTGGTTTCAGGATTGCAGGAGCAGGAATTTTCCCATCAAAATCCTCCCACCACATCAAGATGTTCATGAAAACATCCTGCAAATAGGGATAGAGTTTAGGTCCAAGACAAGAAAGAACAGAATCATACAATTGAATGATGAAGAAGGGATTTAAATATCATTTCCGTTTCACCTTTTCTATGAAGGTGTCTCTCTTGGTGATTTTACGGCATCCTAAAAGAGTATCCTGGACAATACCCATCACTGGCCGATTTGATTGAGGTGATACAATGCATTTTGGCACCATCATTAATTCTAGCACTTCTGCCCTGGTTTCAAATGACTGAGGAACGTGCATATTCATTTCATCACCATCAAAATCAGCATTATATGGTGAAGTAACAGATAAATTCAAGCGGAAAGTTGAGTATGGCATAATCTTGATTTTGTGCCCCATAATTGACATCTTATGGAGACTAGGTTGACGATTAAAAAGAACAAAGTCACCATCATTTAGATGTCGTTCCACCTGTAATCATCATAAAGTGATTTAATGGTAAGAACAAATGGACTGTTAAAGGATGTAATGAATGGAATCCAATTGGCTCATGTAAGAAAATACCTTGTAGCCAAGCTCCAAATGGTGATCGCTACTTTTCTTCAAGTAACGAAGATCAAGTCTTTGTCCATCGTCCCTTATGATATATTTTGCACCAGTTTTTCCAGGAGGAGGATGTGGCCCATACTCAACAAGTTCCTTCAACCTGTTTGAGAAAATATCCACATTAAAAAATGGAGTATTAACAAGATCGGAAGAAATAAAAGCTACAATGAGATATGAACCTTTCTATGTTGTAGGGAGTCACGGTTTCAGGATAGGTGAGGTTCAAAGCGATACTCCATGGTACCCCTAGCTCATCAATGTTGATAGTGGGATCAGGTGTAATAACTGTACGTGCAGAAAAGTCCACTCTTTTACCCATCAAGTTCCCCCTAATCCGCCCTTCCTTTGCTTTGAGCCTACTACATATGGACTTGATAGGTCTTCCTGACCTTTGAGTTGCCTGTAATACGAAGAGTACACCACCTCCTAAAAACATTATTTCTTACAAAGCAAAACAAAATGAACCTCATATACAATTGGAACTCATCAATGCAAGAATAAGCAACTCCATACCCTTGGCTGTCCAGGCAATTCATTGTCAAAATATGTAGCCACATGAAACTGTAACAACTGTGCAAACTCGGATATAATATGTGCAGGCGCCCCACCCCTCTCCTGTCTTCTCAAATTCTCATTGTGTCTAATAATCATTGCCAGCTGATGGGTTAAGTCATCCTACATTGGGAAAAAGACAAGAAACATGAATGCTTGTAGAAAATTTCACATTGAAGATACCTGAATTGTTAGATATCAGTCTGGAAAGAAAAGAGAATGTACACACAGCATGTGTTTGTTATCAATTACAGTCCAGTGTTAGGAAAGTAACACTACAATAGACTTGCCTCACTCCTGGAGGATGTATCCATCATAACAGAAGGCCTCACAGGAGGTGGGGGAATTGGAAGAACTTGTAGAATCATCCAATCTGGACGTGCATACTTAGGGTTCAAGCCCAATAACTGACAGTCCTCATCACTTATCCTCTTGAGAACACCAAGAACCTGCAGTACAAATTATGACATCAGCTACATACACAAAATTAAAGACAAAACAACATTTCATCTTAGGCTCTAAAGACAAACAACATTTTACCCTTTCTGCTGTAAGGGTCTGCTTTCTCTCCACAGGTTCAGGTAGTTGTTCCTGATCATCATTTTTCTTTCTTTGAGCTTTATACTCAGCAATCATCTTCATACCTTCAATACTAATCTTTGGTTGTTGAGCACCGCAGCCACCGCGACTCTTCTTCACAGGCTCATCATTATCTTGACCTTGAACATCAATTTCGTCACCTCCTTCACATTTAGTTTTATTCTTACAAGCATCAAGAATCTTTTTAAGTCTATTTTTGGGATTCTTTATTTTCAAGGCCTGCTTAAACTTGTGATCATCCTGCAGCAAATTTATAGAAAACAGTTGAGAGAGCTTTATACAAAATACTAATAATAATAATAATAAGTTTAAATGGTGTTTGTTTGTGCACTTTGTGGGTACCTCGTTAGCCAAAATCTTGGAACAATTGAAGCAAACACAACGCATAATATTAAGAACAGTCTTCATAAATCCAATATGGAACATGGGCTTTGCGAGCTCGAGATGGCCAAAGTGACCTGGACACTCAGCCATGATGGCAGTACAAGTCTCGCACTTCATCTTCCTGTCAATAGTGCCCAGCCGAGGATCGCTTAATCCTCCAGGCTTAGGCTTTCCCCTCTCCGTGGTCTCGCTGTGTTCAATTTGCACCACTGACATTTGCCTCTGCCGACCAATATAACACAACCCACCCGTAAAAACAATAACTCCATTTTCAACAAAACTAGAAACATATTAATTAGAAAGAAAAGGGGCTGCTTTGATTTCTTCAATCAAATTCAAATTGTAATCCGAAAAGAAGGAGAGAGAGAGAGTTACAATTTCATCGGGACTGAGAATGCCAAACTGAACCAACTTGACTTTAGCTACCTCTGCTGGAGAGTATGGGAATCTCGTATCCATGGCTGAATTGGATTAGATTGCAACAAAGACAATATTAAGAGTCGCCAAACCTATGCAGGTTAAATAACCACACCCATGTGCTAAATCAACAAAATCAATTCAAGAAATTCTTGATTCAAACTTGTCTCTTAACCTCAGAAACCCAAACTCAAAAATCAGACATGGAAAAACATGCATAACTAATCATGCTGTTAATCATGACAGCAATTAACATCATCGAACCGTAACCAAAAACCTCCAAGTTACAGGCAACCCGAAAGCAAGAACTTGAAGAACAAAAAGAACAGTTAAGGAAACAAAAAAGTGAATCAAGTCGAACCTATTTGTTAAGATAGTCGACTTCTCAAACGACCAATCTTGGAGCTCAAATCGCAACAGCTCCTGTGTATAAAAATAGAACAATAAATAACCGCGCATAAAATACAACAAAGAAACAAACAAATAGGTAAACAAAACGTGCGAAATAAAAAACAAAACTACAAAATCAAGGAGAAAATCGAGATGAACGGGAACCCTAACTTAGAAGGAATGGACCAGATCGCAGAGGCAAACAACGAGCATAAAACCTACCCTAAACAAGCTCACAGCTGGTAGCCCAGCAACCTTTAACAAAATTTTCTATAACAATATCGAAGCAGACAACAATTATCGTGTCCAATAAGTTCAGAATTGCGATTCAAGCAAAATTACTAAGAAAAAGGAAAGGAAAGGGCGGAGAGAGAGAGAGAGAGAGGGGGGAGAGACGAAAGACGCTGAGAATTTACTGAAAAATCCATCCACTAAGCTTTTTAAGTAAAAGCTTTTTCGCTACGATATGCAGCGCGGGTTTTTACTCGTTTACTAACAACTACTACTACGTTGTCGTTTCATCTTGCCCAAGCTTTTGTGCTGATTCCCTTGATACGCTGTCGTCCTAGCCTCTGTTCACTAACAACTACTGCTACGTTGTCGTTTCACCTGGCCCAAGCTTTTGTGCTGATTCACTTGATACGCTGTCGTCCTAGCCTCTGTTTGTTTACTCACTGCATCTTCAAAAGTTGATATACCTTAAGTAAACAGTTTCTAAAATCTCAACTGCTCAGTAATGACCGTAAAGACCTTTTCCATACCCAGCAGAAGGAGAACATCACTTTCAAGTTAATTCGTGACAACAAGAAAGAAACACAAAACCTCCCAACGTAATTAAATAACTAACAGGATTGTGGGGGTTTTAATTTCCTGTTTTCGTTATTACGTGCCTATCCTATTTGATTTGATGAGCATTCATATATTCAATTTTTGTGAGTCCCGAATAGATGGATGTTAGTTCAACAGTATAACAACACAGGACAGATGTGGATTGTGGCTGGTCTATTCATTATTAGGCTGTTTGGAAATCTTTGAATTGAATTTATTATCGAATTGATCCAATTACATTAATAAGATTAAATTGAATTTAATTTAGAATAAACTCAATAATAATATAAATGAATTGAATTACACTGTTTAAAATAATAATGAATATTATTATTATTATTATAATGGTTGGTTAAGAAGAAGGAATGATTACTGTTATCATTAACAGTAGTTGATTCGTAAAAAATATTGAAAAATAAAAATTTATTATATTTTAATTAATTAATTAATCATATTTTAATTACTTATATTATAATTAATTCATTATAATATATTAATTAATTAAAATAGTGTAATTAATTTTAATTAATTAATTATATTTTAATTAATTAATTAATTATAATATTTAATTAATAAATAAATTATATTTTAATTAATTACGACCCTTACAAAACTTGAATATTATCTTTTCTTCGAAAGAAAAAAACACCCGTCTGTTGTCTTGCAGTATGCAAGAAGATGGGCATTACAAAAAGATTCTTCTTTGTCTAAATATTTGCATATTCTTTCTGAAAGTTGTTGCTTCTTTTTTAATGTTTTGTTCAGTATCCGACCAAAACTTTGAATTTTAGTTTCAAAACTTGATTCTTTCTTCATTTTGTTATTACAGTTTGTAATTTCCAATCGTCGTATTCTATTATCAAGACATAACCCTAAAAATTCTTTCCTGTTGCCATTATGAACCCTTCCAGTCATTGAAATCTGGTATGAAACAATCTTTTCTTTATTCTCTACCGTAAAGCCTTTACCTTGGCCCCAACTTAAGGGTGCAACGGCTTCTACAGTGTGTGAAACAGTAGTCTCTTACTTCACTGCTTCAAGCCACCGACCATGAAGCGAGCCAAGTTGGAGTCTTTTGGGCGGCAGAGTAGAGTCACCGGCGTGAAGCGATTGCTATCCGCGCGAGGTCTGAAGCGTGGGTTCGTTCTAGGGTTTCAATTTTCAAGGCAAACACAAATTATCTCCCTTTCCAGTCTTTTGCGTTTGTTCTAGGGTTTCTTACCTCACCTTTCCAGTTTTTGGGTATGTTCACGCGAATTTATACCATAATAAGGATGATACATCTATAAAATAATTTATACATTTAATATAATATAATCACATATAAGACTATAATGGTTTTATGTCAAAACAAAGAAATTTTATAAAGTTGTTATAAACATAATTATGTATATGACAATACATTTTAAATGGTAATTAGTTTAAATTCAAGTATTATTTCTTGTTAAACTTAGGTACCTTGGGTGACTATGCCAACTCATCATCAACGATCAAATGCTTAAAAGTAGTCAGCTCATATGATCTTCAGATAATTAATTAGTTAGGACCTGAGCATAAGAATTGTTCACAAATACTTCAGCTCAAGGAGCTGTAATAGCCATACTAATTTCCCAATTATGATAACTTCTATATATTGATACCAATTTAATTATCAATGAACAAATGCATAGAAATCATGGAGTTAATCAGAGGTTGATTGAGTATACAAACATTCCCCCAACTAAACAGGAATATCATATTGTAATACTATGCCCCGTTTTAAAAATGAAGGCAAAAGCAGAACAGATCTTTTGCTCCCAAATATTTTGTTTCCCCTATTCCTAAGTCAACACAATCATCTAATTTTTGAGGAATAAATTTTTATAAAGCATAGTAGGCATAGAGTAACAGAAACAAGTGACTTGATCCGGATAAAAGTAGAAGGAAACCATTCATCACTAATAGTAACTGGGATAGTGTATGACCCTCTTGTACATAATCACCAACAGCATCTTCACTTTTCTTGTTCTTTTCCAAGGTTTACCCCAAGGATGCCAGGACCAGCTTTTCCTCCATGTTCAGCATCATCATTAGAGGAAGATGAACTACAACTTTCTTTTCCCATGTTAAGCACCCAATATCTTTGCAACAACTATTATGCCTTCACTATTAAATCCACAGCGATTGATGATTACACTGGCCACCATAAATAAGTAACAACTTAGTTTCAAAACATCAATCCAGAGTCCAAACTAGGAAAAGTTAATCACTTTCGCAACTACAAGCACTTATGGTTACAATAATAGAAGACCATTTTCTCACCCTTCCTGGTGCAATATGAAAATACGTGGCTTTGGATTACCCTCATTGTGGAAAAGGGGTGTCAGAGCCTACCTCTACAAAACCAAAACCCAGCCAAAGTAAGCTTTCAACGGCCTCAGCGTTTTTATCAAAGCTAGCAGCAAGACCTACAAGATTGGAGAATTTCCTTCCCTAAATTTCCAGCTCTAAATTTGATGGATCAGGCCTCTTAGCCACGAGCAGCAGCAGAGACGGCAAGTCTGTGAGCAACCTCGGCATCTAGAAGGGAAAAAAATGAATTCACAAGCTTTGTGGTATTGCCAAACATTGCAACAAATAGTTTATACAAAATGAGTTCATATTTGTGGACATAATTTATCAAAGTTGAACTTAGCTCCGACTTGATTGTTTAAAACTTATCCAAGCAAAGGATAAGTCTAATGAAAACAGAAGTAGCCATATGCTGATACAATTTTGCATCCTCAAGTTAACGGAGGAAAAGGCAGTATTCCAAAAGTATTTTTTTTTTATTGTGGAGAGATGATATTCAAAATACATTCACCAGAATTATCAGCAACAGGACATTAGTGCAATGATATGGGTCTCCAAGATTGTGTTGGAAGGAAGAGGTTATTGTCACTTAACTTCTTGTTTGTAACTGGTATTTTAACAACTGAAAGACTACTGTAATAAATAAGAAAATGTACTTTAATTCCAACATTGAGAAACTTAAGAAGGCATACCAAAAAATAGCTTCATCCACTGTACTAACATAAGCTTCCCCGGCCATAACTAATGTTATAGTTGCTCCAGTTAATAACCTCCCTTGCAGCTGAAACAACACAGCCTAAAATATCAAAATCAGATAAGAACATTCTATAACACACCACTCTCATAAGGAATATTTTCGAATGTATCGACAATTTTCGAAAATATACTCTACGAGGATGGCACGTTATAACAAACAAATCGAATCATTGCCAAAATTTTCTCAAACACAACACATATTTAGTAGTTAGTAAACATTAGGCCCATTTCATTATCATACATATTCAATCATAAATGTCATTACACTGTACAATTCACAGGTACATTGCTCAATTGTTACAGAACACAATGTTTAATATAAAATGATTGAAAATAAATGCAGGTGCAAACTAATCCTGACCACTAACTCATATTCAATGTAGTGACTATACTCCAATTGGCCTAGTTGGATATCTTCTCTAAACCTGAAAAGCCACAATTCAATGTTGTTGAGTTTTGCAAACTCAATTGAGTAACCATCCTCGATGGTTCACTCTTGTCATATAACACAACCATTCATGTTATTATAAAGCTCACATTAACTTGATTATCATCAAGTAATATCACGAAACACTTTGTTCGTGGATGTCACATTTCAAACACAAATCCATACAATTCATCATTACGCTACAATTTTGCAGAACACAATCATTGATAAATTATCACGTATTCATACAAGAAAATTGCTCAAAACAATGCAATCATTCAATTTATTCATATCATATGTGAATGCAATGTTTATGAGACTTAAATTCATTTATTACGTCGTTGTGACAGCGTGCCCTTTCCACTGTCATATATTCGTTGTGGATATCGGGCTCTTTCATATTGTCCCTTATCCGTTGAGGATACAAGGCTCTTTAAACGCATTGAGCCTTAGGCTCTAATCACGAATGTCTGAGCTTTAAGCTCTTTTCCATTGGCGATATTAGTTACAACTGCCTTTATATTACATGCATTGAAATGAAATGCATTCCACAAATTCAATCATTATGCTCATTCAGTCACATTCACATTCTTTCTCATTGACATTTTTCATCGGACTTTTAGTCAGGCATTCAACATTAAAGTTGAAAATCAAAAAGTCAATCTTATTCACATACAAATAGAACTTCCAATAATGTTTACATGCATCAAACGCCTTGGACAATTATTGTCCGGAATTCAAAACACAATCAGCACATATCAAATTCAATTCAGTAATAACAGAACAAATTAAGGTGAGACCATCTTAGGTTACTCACTATTGCTCCCTTTTGCTTATTATCTTAAAGTTTCGGCAATATCTGGAAGCGATTGCTTTTCTATATGCAATCAAATATAATTTCATGTTGCCACATTGTTCATGTAACTGAATATGCATTTTTATAAATGTATCATGTAACATGCATGTTTAATTACATATGCCCGGGTATACTTCTGTAATAAATCGATGCAAAGATCAATTGTACTCCAAGTGTGTCAAAATTCATACACTCATTAACTATTCTAGCTTTTTCTCAAAACCCACTTTCAGGTCAACTTTGCATGATCATTATGATAAGGAAAATGGTATATTTCTATAACACTTTCTTCTAGAAACTTGTTCCCCTGTGCCTTCAGTTTCTAATGATACCAAGATCATACAATTCAGTTCATTATTCTATGAGTTATGCTCAAAATACTACAAATTGAGTACATTTGAAATTTTGGCTAGGGCGTGATCATGTATTCAAGTTGTACAACTTATATCTCTCAATTCCAATATCTAAAAATTATAAAAGTTATACCAATTGAAAGCTAAGAGAATAACCTACAATTTTGTGAAGACAACTTTGTCTGATTCGGCCTATATCAATACAGTTTATTCGATAACAACAGGACATAATTTTTGTCACGGGTAATGCTACAACCTAAGCCAAAACTCAATTTCATGCCAATTTTGAAAGTCTTATAGAGAGAATTAAAATTCAACTTATTCAAGAAAGTTGTAGAAATATGTCTCAAGTTTAATCTGAATGAAGAATCAACTCGTTTGGAAATCTACAAATCAAGATATAATCAAAATACCGAAGTATGTTCAATGAAAAATTCTCCAGTTCATAACATTCCAGCACATTTCCTCATTTTTCATCTAATCAATCTTTTTCAAATTAATTCAGATGGCTCTAAATTTTTATGGAGAGAAAGAACAATGTCTTAGGAGTCTATTGGTTTAAGTTCTAAGTCATTTGGAGATCAGATGACAAAGTTATGGCTAAAAGAATTAACACAGTTTGGTTTTGGAAAAACCTTCGGGTGCAACTAATCTTCTCTTCTGTCTCTAAAACGCAGGTTTCTTCTTCTTCACCGTAAACTGCATATTTCTGTCACTCTTCTTCCTCTCTTCCACTTACCCCATCATCTCTAATTTGTACTCTCACATTTCTACTCCCATTCCAAGTCAACTTACTCTAGAACAACTCAAAATTCAAGAGTAAACACAAACATTAAAAACAGAAATCATATACAGATATCACCATTTTTTGTTTTTACTTTCTCTCTCTACTGTAAATTTTGTTTTTATGTTTAACAACAATCCTAAATAGAACCTATATCATGCTTTTCCACTCCCATTTGCATTCAACTCACTATCAAAACCTCTCAAAATTCAAGATCACACAAACATCAAAAACAACAATTATATTCACATATTTCATCAAAGTTTTTGCACTTTCATTCTTTTTCTGCATTCTTTTTCACCCTTTCAGCATCTTTTCTAACCTATTAATTATCACTGAAACTACTTCTTCCTGCCCCCACTGAAGCATGTATCTATTGCCACACACTAAAACATCATCAACACAAATCCTTTACAAAGCTCATAACACTTTCGGTAGGTGGAAGTAACGAAAATAAAGAGTAACAACATAAGATTCAGATTGAAGTTCTTACTTTGATATCAGAATCCAAATCCAAAGCTGATTCGGTGATGAGATGGATGAATAAAAAGAATTTTGGTGTTGATGTATGCGGTGAAGAACAAAGTGGAGCAAACAACAATAGCTACAGTAATTTCTGTTTTAGCCTAAACATAACCACGTGCATGTATAACATCTCTCCACATGTCACCATGCATGTGTGCCATTTGTCACATCTATAAGCTGCCACCTGTCACAATATAATTGGTCCATTATTTCAATATTTTTCCTAGTCTAAAATACCCCAAAATTTTGGAAATTTTCTAAAATTCACCAAAAATTCCGAAATAATAATAATAATCTCCAAATACATTTCAACAAAAATAATTCACAATTCACATTTTAATCGCATTTAACAATCAATTATACCCGAAAAATATCAATGAATGCATGTACAATTATTTTAATGTATCAAAAATAAATATTCACAAGTGTGTGAATATACAATGATGCATGAGCATGAAATGCACTTCTAATTTCTCATAGTATACTCAATTCACTATTTTGGGGTCTAGCCCCAAACATGGGATGTTACACATTCACCCACGAATAAGTTAAATTGAAGCTATATTACATTAAATAGGCAATGGTATTAACATAAATTGTAATCATGCAAGGAAAAAAGAAATCAACAATCGCATAAAAGTTTTAGGTACGTTAAACAACTAAATTTGCAAGAAAATGAGAGCCTATGTTTCAATTTTATGTGTACAACTTCGAGAATCAAGAAAATATATGTAGTAAGAGAGAAGCATTACTAAAACGAATAGAACTGTGACACTCCCAAAATTCTTAAACTATAATTAACCAAATAGTTCTCAAAACATATCATTAATTACCAAATTCCTCATTAGTTCCAAAAGAGAGGATTGCTTGTCAGGTACAAAAGTATTCTACATAACATAACTACCAGAGTTGTCACATTTAAAAAAATATATACAGTTAAAAACTTTACACAATTAAACTGCTAGTCCCCCTATTCCCCACTCTATCAATCACGTACACTGGGGTTATCGATAATCACTTAATCTCCTAACAAAAAATAATGGCAAGGGGTGAGCTACTAACTCAGTGAAGATAACTGACCTTACCCTTAAAACCAAGTAACTCAATAATTAATAATAACACTTAATCAACCGATTAAATCATATATATAATACATATATACACAACAGTCCTCAGTTTAATCCAAATAGTTAACAAACATCTCAAAAATTTTGTCAAATTATGATTAACTCAAATATTAATTTCAACAATCATTTATGTTTTATTCCAATATTTAACCAAATTTCTTAGGCCCATCTTAACCTAATAGGTGTACATCCAATGGTATGCTGGCTTATTTTATCATAATCTCTCATCGGTGGAAACTTAATTAAATGCATAAATATTGACATAGGATACCTCGATTTCTTAATCTTCACTTTGGTACTACTCTAGTACTTAGCCATCGACATAGGATATTCCCGGGACTCAGGATATCCTGATATCACTCCGGTACCTAGTCATCGGCACAGGACATCCCCGGGACTCAGGATGCCCTGGTATTTGCTCCACGAACAGATACCTAGCCACTACTCACTCATATCAACTCATCTTATCCATCTAAGACTATCAAATGTAGCCTATCCTAAGCGAGCTACTGATTCTTGATTTTCACCAATTATTCACAATTTATTATCTACCAATCTCTATTTAATTAACACATTTTTCATCAATTTAACAAGCAATACATCTAGTAAAATGTCATAAAACATAACAATGAAACACCTTATACTATAATAATTCTTTGATAATTAAAGTAAATATAATTCATATATGTACTTATTAATCATTAATTAAATTAATGACTAATTCAAAATAAAATTTATTAATAACAAAGCGATACTTGATTTTAAAAGTAAAGTCCAAGGTTATTCTTACCTTAATTTCAGACTTAACTAATTGATAATCTCAATTTCTCCTTAATAGGACTTTTGGACCTAGAATTTATAAAATTTTATTAGACTAATTTACCAAAAATTTCTTACTTAATTACACTAATAATCTAACATTAATCTCTCTTCCAATTTATTCTTAATTATAAAAATAATATCCTTACTAACCTAACCCCCATAATTACTAAAATACCCTTAACTAATTAAAAGTCTATTTTACCCTCCTCCATTTCAATTAATACCAAAAATGCCCTTCTTACAACAAAATTCCATATTTATCCTTTACTTTCTACATTTCCCATTCTGCCTTTACATGCAACTTAAATTCCAGATTCATCCTTAACTTTTTGCACTTCCCATTCTGCCCCTACATGCAACTTAAAATTTCAAAACAATGCCATTATCTTCACCCTCCCCTCTTCTTCTCTCTTTTCTTCTTTCATCATTTTCCAACCCCATTTTCTCCACTTTTCTCCATTCATACAACTTCCAAAAATTATCCTAAACAACGACAACATGTAATCTAACTAAAAACTAGCGTAGGATGATCAAAATCACACAAAAAGACATTAAAATAGCTGCTGAAATTTTATCTAAATGTCAGAACTTTTGATGTTGTTAACCACTACAACTTCCTCTAATTTTGCTGTAAAACAAACAAAATGAGGAAACTTATGAGGAAAGAGTTTCATGCAGAATAAAGTGGTCCATTTTGACACACTCACCAGCTAGAAATGAAGAGAAAAGATGAAGAAGATGGTGTTTTCATTGGTTGCCGCCATCTTTCTAGTTGTTGGAATTTTTATAGGTGTTTAGTAAAATATGGGATGGGCTATTGGTAAGTTTATGTTTAATGAATAGGTTTTACAAGAACAATGTCACATTAATAAAACTTTAGTAGATGTGTGAGAGTATAGGCATTTTCAAATCATTAACAACTATATGAGCCGAGCCTAGTACATGAAAAAGTAAAAGATCAGATTTTGCATGGAACCGATGAATCAATGATGTTATAGACGAGAATGTGTTTGTATAAGAAATAAAATAGAAAAGAAAGAGGGAAAGAGTACTTTCTTGGAGAAGTGGGGTATTTAACGAGCAGCTTGTGGAATGAAGGAAGGAGAATATTTGAAGAACCCAAATGGGTTAGGAGAGGTGGAGATTGTTAAGGAATAGTATCAGTATACGTCATTTTCCATGTAACCATTTTTGTTTGTCTGTAACAACTTACTGTTACTATGTAACAACCTCCTGTTATGTAAACCGATAGCCTTTAGCTGATGTACACAATTCTGCTGTATATATATACTCAGTAGGGAGAATAAACCGATACAGAGAATTCTTACATTTCACTGTCTCAATCATTCTCTATTTGGTATCAGAGCCTCTCGAAGCCTAACGGCAAATTTTTTTTCAACACTCTATTTGTATGTCTCTTTCCTTGTCCTTTTCTGCTCTTCATCATGGCCACTCCCGAAGAAACCTTTGGCACCACCAGTCCTGCCAATGTGATTCCTATCATCAACTCCTCACTTATTGTTTTGAATACTGCCTCCATTAAACTCAATGGAGCAAACTACCTGGCTTGGAGAGTGTAGATGACTGCCCTCCTCATTAGCTACAAACTCCATGGTTACACGGATGGATCTTTCCCGTCTCCTCCAGTGACAGATCCTGGATATACTCACTGGGTTCGACAGGATCAACTCCTTATTGCTACCATTCTGTCCTCTGTTGCTGACAATATTGTCATGTTATTGGGATCGGTTACCACCTCCCAACAGGCATTGGACGTCTTTGCCACCACTTATGCGAGTAGCTGTTGCCTCGCGTTTTCTCTCTCAAGGGAAAACTCACGTGCATGGAAAAAGGTGACCAACCTATAGTTGTTTTCTTACGCCAGATTAAAAGCCTTGCTGATGAGTTAGCCATTATTGGCAGTCCTCTCGATGATACCAATCTCCTTATCCATGTGCTTAATGGTATGGGCTCCGACTTCAAGGAGATTGCTGCGGCCATTAGAGCCTGTGATACTCCCATTTTGTTTGAGGAACTTCACGAGAAGCTTCTATGAAGCTTATCTCACAAGGACGGCTCGGTCAGACTCTACACCTACTACGGCGTTGCTTGGCTATCACACCAACAGGCACTCCCACCGTCCTTGCCACACAGCGCAGGGACAACTACCCACTCAATCCTTTCACCAACGACGTCGACCTCGACCTTCTGCCATGGCGTCTGGACCTTCTAACATGTCTTCTGGTTTTGCAGTCTCACCAACTTTTGTACAGGCCCCAGATACCAGTGATACTTATTTTTCTATTATTTGTCAATACTGTGAGAAACCGGGACACACTGCCCGATGCTGCTTCAAGCTTCACGGTCGTCCTCGCAATCACAATCCTTCTGCCCATCACACACACAAGAGGACTGAGCTTCCTTCTGAAAAATGGATAGTAGATTATGGTGCCTCCCACCACATCACCAACGATCTTCATAATCTGTCCCTTGCATCCCCGTATGATGGTTTCGATCAACTGGTAGTAGGTAATGGTACTGAATTACCTATTACCCATATTGGTATCGCCACTATCCCTACCTCTACTAAACCATTATCCTTACCTGGTGTCTTACATGTTCCCACTCTTACCCATAATTTACTTTCAGTCTCTAAGCTATGCACTCCTAACTGAGTCTCCAATGATTTTTTCTATACTCATTTTTAGGTCAAGAATGCCCAAACCAAGGAGGTGCTGATGCGCGGTGGTTGTACTGATGATTTATATTACCTTACTTTTCCTCTGAAGCGTCATATCGCCAATGTTGCTACTCACATCTGCACTCGAGACTGGCATCATATCCTGGGTCATCCGGCTACACCTATTATTACTCACCTTAATAAACTTTTCCTTCTTCGTATTCGACCTATTATTTTGAGTCCTTGTATGTCCTGTGCTTGTGCCAAAAGTCACAAGTTGTCCTTTTCTCATACTCAACTTACTAGTAGTCGTCCTCTTTAACTGTTGTTTACTGATGTTTGGGGTCCAGTAACTCTTCCCTCTATTGATGGGTTTCGTTATATGTTCTGTTTGTTGATCACTTTTCTAAATACTTTTGGTTGTATCCTCTTCGTAAGAAATCTGAAGTGTTATCCATTTTTATACGTTTTAAGTCTCTTGTTGAAAACTTCATTAACACCAAAATTATGTCTCTATATAGTGACAATGGTGGGGAATTTGTTGCACTTAAAACCTTTCTAGCCCAACATGGGATTACGAATTTCACCACCCCTCCTCATACGCCTGAGTTAAATGACACGGCTGAACGATGCCATCACCACATTGTTGAAACTAGTTGCGCCTTCCTTCATCACTCAACCCTCCCGTCTGAATTCTGGTCTTATGCCTTTCAAACTGCCGTCTATCTTATAAATAGGTTGCCCACACCAGTCCTCACCATGCACTCTCCTTATGAGGTCCTGCACAAATCTTCCCCTAATTATCATCTTCTGCACTCCTTTGGCTGTCTGTGCTTTCCTTGGCTTAGGCCTTACTCAAGTCACAAATTACAAAACCGATCTACCCCATGTATCTTTCTTGGAGTTCCAACTCCCATTATGTGTATCTTTGTTATGACCTGATTGAGCTAAGTTCATCTTATAAATTGGCTGCATTTTTATAAGTGTTAATGAACTTTTTGACTCCTAATTGATGATTTTTGTGCTTAAATT
>JAOTBA010000001.1:3206133-3222092 GCA_025629845.1 Erythroxylum squamatum | reverse complement strand
ATCCACCAATGGTTTCTGAAACTCTTTGATGCTTGCCGTAAAGCTTTTCTGCTAGAAGAGGAATTGGTGGACAAGCGAGAGCGTTGGGTCTCCTGAAAGTTTCCCCCTATGGGTTATATTAAAGTTAATGTCGATGGAGTTCCTATGGAAACCCCGGCAATGCAGGCTTTGGTGGTCTAGCGCGAAATGAGTTTGGTCACTAGATCTTTGGCTTTTCAGGTTTTCTTTGTTGTGCTACAAACAGGGGCGGATCCAGAAATTTTTTTGAGTGGGGGCAAAATTTTATTTTTAATGAAGGCAAAATTTTAATGGGGATAAAATTTTTTTGAGTGGGGGCAAATTTTATTTTATTAAATAAAAAATTTTAAAATAATAATATTTTTATATATATATTTCTGAAAAAATTGGGGGCAGTGGGGGCAGTGGGGGCAAGTGCCCCTACTTGCCCCCAATGTGCATCCACCCCTGGCTACAAATATGCTGGCAGAGCTTCAAGCTATCTACCATGGAGTGTCTTTATCATGAGAGCGTGGATTCAGAAAGGTTTTGCTCGAGTCAGATTCATTGGAGGCTGTCCAACTAGTTAATCGGGACTGTCCTAAATCTCACCCTTATTTGACCATTGTTGAAGATATTCAACTGTATCTGCGAAAAGATTGAGACTGTTCGCTCGTTCATACCTTGAGAGAAGGGAATCAATATGCTGATTTTTTAGCGAAACTTGGCTCCTCATCTTCACGGCGTTGGCATCTATGGGAGAGGCCTATCCCTGGCATTCGATGCTTCCTACATAATGATGCTTTATTTGTGGCGGTCTTAAGGCCTTAGGCTTGTTTTCTGTTTTTCCCTGTCACCAAAAAAAAAACCTAGAGTCTAAGAATCCTATTTCATATATATCCTTAATGTCATGAAGAGTCCCAATCTAATTAGAAATTCACCTCATAATATGCACTAATCCATATAAAAAACTACAAAATAATAACACAATTTGGGTTTTATAATTGAGCTATAGAACTAATCACAATAAAATATGCTAACTAATAATACGAAACAAACTAAATTATTAAATATGACTTAATTATGCAAGTTAGACTTTTCTTAACTCAAAATAACCATGCCAGGTACTTAGATATTCTCCGATCCTTATTCTTCATGTATTAAGTATATTTCAATTTTAAAAGTGATTAATCTTAGCAATGCATCTAATTTATCTTATACCGTCTTCTTTTCTTGTATTTCCATCATGAATCCTTATAAAGCTATTTTCATGCATTCGATATTTACAATCCTCAATTCTTTGCAAAGATAAAAATGACTAGAAATAGTTGTTGGTGCAACGATTAAATAATTACAATATTATGAACAAGATATCATTTATTTAAACAAATAAGAAACAAATTTGTTATATGATTATTCTAAAAGTGGTATTTAGCACACACATTGTAATCTTACAATTTATCTCAAATTATATTTTAAATTTTGAGGTTGCAATGTTTATGATATTATTTGTTAAGATTAAGTAACTTAACAACATTGTTACATTGTCCATCGGTCATCTTATAGATTTAAGAATCTATATTATGATTATATGGAATACAAAGTTCCAATTAATCACCAAATATATTTTTTAGGACATGTTTATTTCCATTTATGTTTTATGTTTTTGTTTCAAAATTTAGTAAAAAAAAACTATTTGTTTGAGACTGTGGTTTTTGTTTTTTATTTCAATATCTTCCTTTTTCATAATTTATAAAACTATAAAAAAGTTTTTATTTTATGTTTATGCTTTTTCATAATTTAATTTAGTATCAACTAAATATCTATTTGTTAATTATTAATAAAATTACGTATAATTAATTTAAGATTGAATATTTAATTATTTAAAGTTATTAATAATTTAAATATTAATAAAAATAAAATAATTTTAATTATTAATTATTAATAAATATAGTTTAAAATATATAATTTTAAATAAAATCAAATAAAATAATTTTTAATTTATAAATAAAAATAATTATTAAATTATTAATTTTAATAAATTATTTAAATTTTTACTAATAAAAAATTATTTTTAATATTAATAATAAAAATATAACTATATTTATATTGATAACTAAACAAGTTTTTATTTTAATTTAAAAATAAAAATAAAATTATATCAGAAAATTATAAGTAAAATCAAATGACCTTAACAGTAATGGATTTAAGCTTAGTAAATATCTCCTTCATTAAAGACGGGAGAAGCAGATTTTTGAACAACAAGATTTACACATCATGCTACATATCTGGGACTTTGATCTGCGATTATATAAAAAATAGTATTTGTAAAATTTAGTACGATAGTAAGTTTTTCTTTTCTGAACAAAAATCTGGGAGTAAGGGACAGTATCTACTGAAATAGAATTTGTAATTTAGAGGCCTCATACTTTATAGGCAAAGAAAACCTAGTCACTTTAGGAAAAAGGTATAATCACCCTTTTTAATTTTCTTATTATCCTATTTCCATTACATTTTCACCAAATGATAACATTTAATTTATACCACGACCGTGATTTTGAAAGGTTCCACCGAATTACGAAATCTGCAATTTCAGTTTCATTGTACATTGCAACCAAAACAAAGCAAATAAAAGATTGATATAAGTAAATCTATTTTAATCGTGTAATATATCTTTTTTCTTCGTATCTTTTCATCAGATATAATTTGAAGTTTTTAAGACTCGTAACAAGGGCATATAATACATTTACGATTTAGAACTAAAGTAATCGTGTGAATCTTGGCAGAAATGAACAAGAAAAAATAAAACTTGACGATAAGGGTGCAGCTAGTAACCGAAAGGTCTACAGTTTGGCTGCTCAAGGGATAAGAGCGAAAATGAAGAAGTGTGTGGAATTAAAGGTGCAAGGGTGGTGAGTTGTGGCCTTGTGGGGGACCTTAGCGTAACAAAAGTTGTAATGTGACAAATCAATCAACCGGACTATGTACCATGAATCTGTATGCATCATTCCTTGCCTAACCACTTAGTCCAAATTAATTTCAATCGCTTAAGATTGGGCCCCTTTTGTTTGTGTATATATATGATTTCTTTTTCTTTTGGGCGGTCAGTGGCAGTGGGAATAGAGTTAGGATTCACAGATCACAAGTTAAAGGACCACTCACAGGTCACAACGCCAGAACCTCTCACTGTCTGATGAGCACGTGGCACAAAATGGAAAGTGAATATATACGAGGACAAGCCGCTTTATATGTCCGATTGGTCTTTTCTCAAGGACCATTATATTTCATTAACTACGTAGTTCTTGTTTTGTCTTTCCCTCCAAAGTCCAAAGGGATTATAACATTTCTCAAATCTTAATTACACTGTGAAATTTGACATTTCTTGGTTGCCTTTTCTTAAAAAACCAAAATGAAAAATTCTTAGAATAATTTTCTTTGTATGATAGAAAATGCTAAATTCCTACAAGTCGTTCATGAAGACCTGGAAGGGTAGCTAGATTTGAAAAGGAAGAATTGTGAGCTTCATAAGAATAAATAGTTGGTGAGATTTTCTGTATCACTTATAATCATTTAAAACTTGTGGAATTCATTTAGAATCTCACTAAAAACAAGTGACTAGACTTGAACAAGATATCTGATCATAACTTTATGGAAGACCTTACAGCTAGCCTGAACTCACGTTTGAGGTCCGGTCTTCTGTATAGGACAATAAGTTCCTCTATAGCATACTTTATGAATGCATCTTCTTGCAATTAAGCTATGATTATTAGACATTGCTTGCGAAATGCATTCAAAATTTCGTAGAATATATTTCTTTAGCACATCTTTCAGTCTTAACTTTTACTTTTATGGATATTTCTGCTGAAAGAAAATAAAATAGCAATCATTTCGAAGTAGAAACAATGAACATCAATCATTTGTCTTCCAAGTGGGAGTTTTGTTTCATTAGAGTTTAAACCTATAAATTTGCTAACAGAAGAGAAAAAGCTATAATTTGGCCTACCAACCAAACTATATCAATATATTTATATGGAACTTTTTTGAAGAGAAAATAGTAATATTATCTTTCCAATATAAATCTTGCAATTACTTTCCCTAGCTAGAAATGGGTTTTCATAATAGAAGCAACGAAACAAACTTAGAAAAGAGCACTCTGGAGTGCAGGAAAAGTAACGTGATTCATTTGTATTCACTCGTGTTCAGAGCATTTATTCTTGTTTATCGAGTTGATAAAGTAAATTGATTGAAGTTGACAAAACCAATCAGAAAACAATCACATTTTAAAGAAAAAATAAAAACTACGATGTGCCAAACATAAGGCAGGTGCTTGCCCTCGTCTCCTTGCTAGACATTTTGTTAAAACTTAAAGCCAAAAAAAACCAAAGAAGCAATGTATTATAAAATTAAGAATTGTTTATTCTGAAAGGGTCCCATTCAAACATATGAATTTCCAGCTCCGCCACGTCACTTTTTGTCCTGTATATTGACAATCTCTAAACCCCGAAAAGGACACATATCCTCAAATAGCCATTTTCCTAGAAACTACTTGAGTTTGAAATTGTTGAAATATCAAAAATATGGCCCACTCGTGGACTCGCTACAGGAACTTCACAGATGTCGCTTTCCCTAGAATAATAATCATTTATTTTTGGAGGACTTTCAGACGTTCAGAATCTAAATTCTTAGTTACATTGCTCTTGTAATCATTTTACTTAGCTTCAAGAAGAGGGCATGTACCTGGACCTTTAATGTTCGGTATTGTGATTGATAAGTATGTTTTATATAGGTTTAGAACTATTATGCATTTGTTTATATCAACCAATTCAAAAGTTTACATTATGCATTTGTTTATATCAACCAATTGAAATTGTTATAGGCATTTTGAAGAAAATTTTACCATATTTTCTTGGCTTTGCGTCATCCTTTCTCATGGAAGGTAAGGTTTTTTGAGTTGGCAGCAATTTATGAACATTACCAAGCGAGTTCATACGAAACACAATTACATGGTGAAAGAATATGAGGGCCCTAAAACGTAATTAAACCTTACTTCTACGAAGCTACTAGGAAGCTTACCAATTTTAGTCATATTATCACAAGAGAATAACAGGTCAACAAATGATAAAAGTCCTTTTTTATGAAATAAAAGAATCGCAAGGTCAAATCAACAAAATAAACGGAAGAACTTCCAAATTTTAGACATCCCTTCAGAAAACCTTGGAGCAAAAGGTTGAATCCCCAACCCAAAGGGCCCCCCACACCCCGGCCCAACGAAGCAACTGGAAGGATATAAATCAGGTACTCAGCGGCTCACTAAGGGAGAGGTGAGCAACCCACAGGCCTACAAGGAGCCCATCCTCAAAGTCCACAAGGGGCTCAAGAATGTTGCTCCTACACTGCAAACCGTGAGATTCGAATCTTGCACCTTGGAGCAAATCTGCCCCTCCGGAACCAACTGAGCTACGCCCTGCGGGCAAACCTTTGTATAGAAGATCTCACGGGTTTTCAGAAAACCTTTGTATAGAAGATCTCACGGGTTTTTGGCCGATGTATGTAACTATTAAATTTTTATTATGGGCGAGTGTAAGTTCACTATTAAGAATTGGGCTTAGGTCAATCATTGTCTAAATAACTAGAACTAGTTGCTTGAATAATTAACCTTTACCACTTATAAACACTTTAACATTTTCATGTCTAATCAATATGGGACACTCTAACACTCCCTCTCAAGTGCAACTGGGGCTGGACATCCAGTTGTCACTTGAAATATACGCAGTGATAACCGGACCGGGCCACTGGGACTGAACATCCAGACGGACAACCGAAAAATTAATAATCCGGACCAAACCTGCTCTGATACCATATTAAATTTTTAATATAGGTAGAGTGTAAAGTTCACTATCAGGAAGAAAAAAAAAAAAAGGAAAATAACTAGATAGTTGACCCATACTACTTATAAATACTTTAACATTTTCATGTCTAACTAATATGGAACACTCTAACAGTAACTTCGTTAAGCGTATCTGATAAACCAAAAGTATAAATGTAGATGTATTACACACAATTAACATATATATTGTTATTTAATAATGTAGACGAGGAAAAGGTAGAAAGTATTAAATTTATTAAAATATCACATCAATTAAAAATATGATTATGAATAATGTATATACAAGAGTATATTTATAATTTAATAATTTAAATTTTTGGTAAAACATAATTTATGGTAAAAGAATCAAAATAAACAAATAGGAAGGGAAATGAAAAACAAGAATTAGAATATAAATAAAATTACCGATTATGCATATTTGATATATAATCACTAAAAATAAAACTAAATCAATTAATAGTTATGTCAATATTTAATATTAAAATATTATGAATTTAAATGAAAAACTTTCTTACTTATATTTAATTGTTATATAATAAAAGATTCTGATAATAATATTCTAATAAAAATTAATACTCTGATAATATCAAGGGAGAATATAAGAGACTTTTTAATGGCGGTCCATGTTAATAAGGAACCAAAATTAGGTGTGTGATATATAGATAATATAGACTACAGTAAACACATTTGTGAAAATTAGGCTTCTTTCTTTAAGAATTTCATTATATTAAAAGTTTTAGTGATTATTCTACTGTTAATGTAATAGGAAAAAGTGAAATTGATATAAGAATTAAGAATGTTTATGGAGGAATAATTTCCAATGCCTTATATATTCTGGACTTGAAAAGCAATTTATTAATCGTTATTCGATTATCGGAAAAGACTTATGTAATGAATTTTGAGAAAGATGTTTGTGAAATATATGATCCTTTTAGATGACACTACATCCTAAACTATATTTGGCTATTAAAAAAATCGGTACTAAAAGTCCCAAAATCGTTGTTAATAGTCATTACAGTGATATATATTCATCGTAAAAAACGTCGTAAAATTTTTGTTGCTGAAAACTATAGGCGACATTTTTTGTTAATCGTTGCTAATAATTTTTTTCTACACTTTATTTTCATAGCTAAAAAATATTAGCGAAGTTTTGAGAAATCGTCGCTAATAAATTTTGACTACGCTTGGTTTTCGTAGAGAAAAATTATTAGTTACATTTTCTAAAACGTAGCCAAAAGTTTTTAGCTACATTTCTGAAAAAGTAACCAAAAAGTTTTACCTATTTTTTTTAAAACGTAGCCAAATATTTTTAGCTAGGTTTTATAAAAGGTAGTCAAATTTTTAATGTACATTTTAACAAAATGTTATCCCATGTTGATTATAATTATTTGTGACATTTTTATTCCATATTACTATATATAATATTTAGATTTGTTTTATTGTTAATTTATTATACAAACAAATTTGATAATTTGAAACATTCTATATAAAAAGTAAAATATCATTAAATTATACCAATAAAAAGAACATTCTTCGTATACAAAATTTTAATTACAACCTTAACAATTTTTAAAACCAAAATAATAAATACAAAGACCAATTTATAAATTATAAATGTTGAGATTACCAAAAAAAATTACAACGTAACTAGGACGACTAGATAGGTTTGTCCATGTTGACGAGAGTAACCTCATACTTCAGCCATCATATAAGAAAGATAAGTGATCATAACTTCTAAAGATTTGATCTCCACTAATTGTTTAAACCATATACTTGCTAAGTGTTTTTGCTCATGAATCTGCATAAACAAGACAATTTGTGAAATTTACAAACATGATCATAACAATAGAGACAAACAGTTAGCATAGACATAAGTGATTTATCCTTAAGATAATAAAAAAAAAACATGATTTTAGAAATATCAAATAATCTATTTTGAAGATCCACAAACTCTGGTACAAGTAATTACTAACTAATTCAAAAAACTTTTCCGTTCAACTATGAACATTCCATATATAGTTGCATTGAACAATTAATGAAACTAGAAGCACCGTATTTTGGGTGCAAATGTAGAAAAAAGTTTAGAAAAGAAAAATCATGCAGAAGAGTTTATATATCAAGAAGTAGCATTTGAAATTACAACAACAAGAAAGGAGACTTGCGTAAGGCAAGAACATAAGTGAATTTGTTAATGTGTTGAAGATAATATAGAAAATAGAGATTTGAACTTTAGTTCTAACTAATCCTGGTCTAAAACTAGAAGTGTCCATTTATATCCACTCCCTCATTTTTTGCATTATGCAGTCACGACTAAACAAAACTAAACCTATGATTTTTTTCGACCACTAATCAAAATATGAACAAAACAACTAATAGATAACTTCTATGGGATGGGTATACATTATATTAATTAAAAAAAACTTGCATTATAGCTAGAGCCATATGTCATAGATAAGCGTCTCAACTAAAATAGAATTAAGCTAATAGATAATGACAGCTACCTTATAATACTACCATTCAGGAGAATAAATCACAGGTATTGATAATCAAAAGTTAATCAGTTCATAAACGAATTGGTATTTTTGGTGTGCCTAAATTAGTAAGAACTAAAACTAGATACATAGATTATCAAGGTGGAAAAAAGTCATTAATGCAAACACAAGAATCGAAACACTTTTAGGCAAAGAATCCAAGGAAACAAGGAAATATCTTGATATTGTTACTGTAATTCTGACAACGAAATGCAAACTAGTCTTATATAAGTTCAGTTATTCATAAATTTTGAAAAGACACTTGAACAATAAAACCAACCATTTAGAAGTTTCCAGTTCAGTCCTCAATTGAGCTATTTCAGCTTTAGCAACAGACACCCTATCTTGGAAATTAGCTTTAGCTTTATTAGCAGCTCAAACTTTTAACTCTAGACTATGTTCATCCAATGCATTCCTTAGGACCTTAGCTTGAGCATTAGCCCTTCGTTCAAATACTTTTATCTCCAGCAAATCTCTACACAAAATAGTTGGATGAGAAGATTGAAAGAACCCTGAGCAGATAAAAGAAGAGGCAAATTTTATGACATTAATGGAAAATTTTTTAGATGATTCACACAAAATCACCTTGTAAAAAGTTTAATTCACAAATAATATGATTAATCATTCATTTATTGCAACTATGGAACTACATATTGTACTTTGGTTGGATTATAAATGGGGAAGGACCTATTTAGTCTCCCTTAGTAGTATATACATTAAATACCATAGGCATATCCCTAAAGGATTATCAACTGTTGAAAATATTTCCACAATGCTTCTTTGATAATGTACCTGTTGTTATAAATTTGCTGCCCATACATGTCCAAAACTTATTTTAATTCAGTTTTGCCTTCTACAACTCTTCAACTTGAAACAAATTCACGCACTCGGGTTAACAACTCTATTCAAACTAATCACATCTTGTTATATATATATATATATATATATAGTTTTTGCATCTTAATCGGACATATAAGATATAAATGGTAGTAGGATTCAAAAAGATGTGATTGTTACACTTGTAGTTGTGAAAGAATCCTATACTATATTGAAATCTATTATTATGTTAGTAATTAAATTGTTTTACTGCTGGACATGTTGGTAATTGAATTATTTTACTGTTGGATTTTGTGGATATAAGCAAATAAAAGGAAGTGGTTGTTGCGTGGTTGAAGTGGGATACTTCTTGCTTGAGTGTATTGTGCACGTCTCTATTTACAACTAAAGTAAATCTCATGTAAGTGTGGAATAACGATGGTGTAGAGAGTGTTAATTGTTATTGGAAAAACACAGCTGCACGTGCATGTCTTCGGGGATTGCAATACACCGTGGGTTAATGTGTTGATTTTTTTAGACTTGTTTATTTGGGGTTGTGCACGTGTTCTGAGTGATAAACATCGTGGGTTAGCTTCTATTTTCTAGACTTGGTCTTCTGGGTTTGTGCGTGAAATATACATGGTGTGTGGAGTATCCCGTATGGATTAATTGGAGTTGTTGAAGTTGGGATGAATCAGTTCAACTGGTGGACAGATTTTCAGATGTATTTCGAGAAGCTGAAACCATAGGAAATCTTTCTTTTATCTCAAGTATATCATTGTTCTGTTCTTTGTTGATTGAGTACTTGAGTTATTTTTATTAATTGTCATTTAAGTAAGAGTAGTTTAGAAAAATTCTCTGACGAGGTTAACACAAGTCGGTCGTGTTATTGGGTGTGAAAATCTTTCACGGGAAGTGAGGATTGAGCGGTATTGCTTCAGTGTGACCTTGTGTAAATCTAGTGTACTTTTTTGAAATTATTAATCTGGATAAGGGCCCCGCAGACGTAAGTAAGGTGTGTTGAACTGCGTTATCAAATTTTTGGTGTTTTATTATTTTGTTTTGATTGCTTTTATTTTTCGTTTGTGCTAGAGACGTCTACGAAAAATTGGAAAGTTTGCGAAACAATTATCACCTTAGGTTTTTCACATCTAAATACGAAACAGAGGAAAAAAGAAAAAAATGGTAAATATAAGAATAAGAGAATTTGTACATACTGGTCACTTGTGTCCCTAATCATACGATTAATCTCCAGAAAAGTAGAATTCAAACCTCATCTTTAACATTACCCATACCCATTGACATAGAAAGCTGATGAATAATAGCATACAACTATTATCAATCCTAGACCTTAAGAAAGGTACAGAAGTAGAAGAAATTTCAAGTATTCAAGTCAACAACACAAACTTCGAACATTTCATCCTGTTGTAACCTATAATTGCTAGGACAATGAAGTAAGAGTACAAAGTTCAGGGGCAAAACTTAATACAACGACCAAAAAAGAAAAAGGAGGGGAAAAGGAAGGGATCTTAATACTAAACCTTCAAGAAGCGACCCCTTCTGTTTTCACCGATGTCAAAGTAGAAAACCTATGGATTGTAAAATGAAAACAGAAAAATAAAGGATTAAGAGATGCAAGAAACTGAAATTAGAGTTAAAACTTTCAAGAGTTAGGAGGAGTGAAAGAACAAACTGCCTTGGTTTCGAGTTGCAATTCCTTACTAAAGAGGTCCTGATCACTGGAATTTGGAACTTTTCCTTCAATCTCTCTCTCTCTTGCATCAAATTGAAGTATGCACCTCGTTCCACAATCTATAATATATTTCATCATTTCCTCAATTTACATCCGAAACCAAACATAAACCACTAAACTCACACATAAACATACATACATGTAGAGAGAGAGAGAGAGAGAGAGAGTACAATACAGAGTACAAGCAAAGAAGGGAATGAAGAGAGAAGCGTAATTTCTGGCATAACACTTGACATTTTCATGAACACGAAGCCTAGCCTGGTGAGACCCCGACGGTAATGAATAAGACCTACAATCCCCAAAAAAAGAGCGAGTCCAAGAAGGAGTTTGGACGGAAAAGTCATCAGTAGTGAAATTAGAGAAGGGATTGAGAGTGAAGACAGAGAGCAAAGTAAGGAAATGAGAGAGTAAAGAAACGAAGAAGCCACCTGTTATGCTAGTAGTTGAAGTGGTGGTATGGGAAGGGGTGGTGGAGCCAGTGTTGGTGGCGACAGCGGTGATGACGATGATGGTGTTTGAGCTTTGGTCGAGAATTTCGAGGTAACTGAACTCTCAGAGCCATGACTCAAAGGCTAGGTCTGGGACGGTGAGAGATAATGTGTTGCTTTTAGGGCTGAGAGATGAGTCGTTTTGGTTTTACGATTTCCTATTTGCGCCATTTTTTTCGTTCCTTCCTAATTTTTGCTCTTAATCTTTTAGCGATCATTTTGAAAATGGTTGCTAAAAGATTAAACATTTAGCGAAAAACTCAGAAATCGTCGCGAAAACTTAATTTTTAGGGACAATTTTCTAAAATTGTCGTTAAAAATTAAACCTTTGGTGACGATTTTCGAAATCGTTACTAAAAGTTCAACTTTTCGACGATGATTTACAAAGTCATCAACAAAATTTTAATGTTTTGCTATACGATTTTAAAAAATTATCACTAAATGTCGACTTTTCACGATGATTTCCGAAAATCATCGCAAAAATTTTTATGATGATTTTAGGAAATCGTCATTAAATATCGACTCTTCGCAACGATTTCTAAAATCTTAGCAAAAAAACGTAGCCAAAAGTTTATATTATTGTTGTGTTTAGTGATGATTACGATAATCATCGCCAAATGTTCAACATTTGGCAACGAAATCGTCAAAACGTCGCCAAATCTTTGATATTTAGCGACGAAATATCCAAGCTGTCGCAAAAGATAAGCCTTTAGTGACGAATCATTAAAACGTTGCCAAAAAGCTAAACTTTTGGAGACGAATTCATAAATCATCACTAAAAGCTGACTTGAAAATCTTCGCCCAAAAAAACGTAGCTGAAAGTTAGCTTCGTTGTAATGTCTCACAACTATCACCTTCACTTGTTGAACGAAGAAGCCACGTTGATGAAGAATTCTGGAATGAGTGGATAGTTATTAGGGATGGCAAATGAATCGGACAATCCCATATATGTGCTCATGCAATTTCGAGCCTAGGTTCGGGCCCAACTGGCTCATAGGCGAGTCAACCTGACATTTTATTGTTTTTAAAAAATTTCAAAACGACATCTTTTTAACAAAATGTCGTCGTTTTGTCCACGCCTGTCGAATCTTGGGTCCTGCCGGATCTGGACAACCCAAATCCAAGTTTAACCTAAGGCCTAATCAGGCCCAAAAAAAAACTTAACTCGTTGACTTAGTACCGCACCAATTAATTATCGAGCCTAATAGTTATTGATATCTTATAAATATTAATACGTTGACCTCAAGTAACCACGCGTGGAATGCGTTTTTTAATTAACCTTCTCTCTTTCGTTTCAACGTTACTGTCAAAAATTCTTACCGTAGTAGTTTCAATCTCTTCTCTGTTTATGTATGTTATAACTTCCGACAAAAACCTGTCCAAGGAGAAACTCCAAAACTTGAATCTTTTCGAAAACGCGTCCTGTTTTTGGCAACTCATAGGGGGATTTAAAACATGGGTCTTTCGTAAAGATACGTTCTTGTCTAAATATTTGCACCATCTTTGCCTTTCCTTCAATGGAAATGACTTTTGCCTTTCAACCTTCCTAAATCATCTCCTGCCAAGGCTCTCTGTGCCTTTACCTTGTAACTTAAATTGAACTCAAACTGCAGCTTCATTTAAGCACTAAATTATAAGGTCCCTCCAATCAAATTAAGCATTTCGATTTCACTACTTCAACACACCCCGACAATGAAGCGAGCCAAGTTCGAGTCATTAACGCCGCCGACTCGAGTCACATTGATCCAGACTCTTATGGCTGCGCTTTTTGTCTACCTTCTCTTTATGGGCATTGAAGTGCCTCTGCTCTTCAGAATTGTCTATGGTTATAGGTCCCTGTCATTTGACGGCCAGCGGGAGCTGGTCGGAACTGACTTCCAAACCCGACAATATATCGACCCACTTCCGACGAGGAAAATGCGAGAAGAGATTGAAACGTCAGGTGTGTTCTTTAACGAAACTGTGTTCGACAGTATCGAAGAGTTCAGTCCACTGCATAAAGCTGCGAAACAGGCGTTGTTAGCTGGCAAAAAACTCTGGGACGAAATGCAAAGCTCTAAGCTAACTGAAGTTAGTGAGAATAGCATTGACAAAATGATCGAGAAATGTCCCGATTCGATTGCTTTATCTGCGTTGGAGTTCTCAACCCGGAACAGGATCATGGAACTTCCATGCGGGTTGAGTCTAGGATCGCACATAACGGTGGTTGGAGAGCCGAAATGGGCACACCCAGAGAAAGACCCGAAAATTTCATTGTTGAAAGAAGGAGAAAGTGCGTTGATGGTTTCACAGTTCGTGATGGAGCTGCAGGGGCTTAAGACCGTTGATGGTGAGGACCCACCAAGGATTTTACACTTCAATCCTAGATTGAAGGGTGATTGGAGCGGTAAACCTGTGATAGAGCAGAACACTTGCTATAGAATGCAGTGGGGGAGTCCATTGAGATGCGAGGGGTGGGGCTCAAGAGCTAATGAGGAAACTGGTGAGTTTGTTCTCATGTAGTTATCTGGGCTCTTTTGTTTGAGACTGATAAAGGTAATGATTGATTTAATTCAAGGTTGTGATCAATGTGAATTATGAATGCAGTCTGACTTTGATTCATTTCTGGTGTAGTTCTGATTAATAAATCATTTATGTATTATGGTGTAACGAGGAATTTTGATACGTTGCTCAGGGCAGTTCTTTTTGTATTTAGTTTTTACGTTTTGGAAATAATTTACTTCTCCTTGTTGATTTGGGGGTGTCTTGTTCTCTCGCACATGGGAAAATAGTTTCTAATCTTCTGATATTGTTATCCTTTTGTTTTCTGTTTTTCTGGAAGTTGATGAACAGGTGAAATGTGAAAAGTGGCTTCGTAAAGATACTAATAACGAGGAAGATTCTAAGCTTTCTTGGTGGTTGAATAAGCTAATCGGGCAGAGGAAAAGGGTTTCCTATCAGTGGCCGTTCCCGTTTGTCGAGGGCAAGTTATTTGTTCTCACACTCAGAGCTGGCTTTGAAGGATACCATATCAACGTGGATGGAAGGCATATCACTTCATTCCCATACCGGCCGGTGAATTACTCTCTCAACTTTTGAACAATCCTGGCACTTTTGACGAATTTGTCGTTACAGATGTTCTTAAAGTAGTTTCTGACGTTCATCAGGGATTTGTTCTTGAGGATGCCACTGCCTTGTGCTTAAATGAAGATATCAATGTGCACTCTGTATTTGCTGCTTCTTTACCTGCTTCGTTTCCAACCTTCGCTTCACAGCAGCATCTTGAGATGTCTCCTCAGTGGCAAGCGCCGCCTCTTCGGGGGCAGGTAGAGCTATTCATTGGTATTCTATCCGCTGCTAACCATTTTGCTGAGCGGATGGCTGTAAGGAAAACATGGATGCAGCATAAGTCGATAAAATCTTCATTGGTGGTTGCACGTTTCTTTGTGGCTCTGGTAAATATGTAGAATGGAGGCTTTGATTAATTTTTTTAATCCTCTATGCATCTATATAAATGCTAAATTGTTTTGTGACATTCTGACAGAACGGAAAGAAAGAAATAAATGCAGAGTTAAAGAAAGAAGCAAAGTATTTTGGAGATGTTGTTGTTGTTCCTTACTTGGATCAGTACAGCCTAGTTGTGCTAAAGACTCTTGCAATTTGTGAATATGGGGTGAGTGATCGGAGTGTTGCTCTTAATCTTTCCTAGAGTCGTTATTCGTTATGGATTGCAAGTTGCAGTTTTGTGTTCAGTTAGTTATTTTTTAATTCTAGAATTATAATAGGACTACTGAAGGTAACTTGAATTCTTTTTCGATTAACAGACCCACAGAATAGCTGCAAAGTATGTTATGAAGTGTGATGATGACACATTTGTTAGAGTTGATGAAGTAATCAAGGAAGCTAAGAAATTTGATGGAGACAGAAGCCTATTCATGGGAAACATGAATTACTACCACAAGCCCCTGCGCAGTGGTAAATGGGCAGTGACTTTTGAGGTATGTTTTAGGGTAAATGAACCACGTATAAAGAAATTGTTACTGTTTACCAGCCTTTTGCTATAAGCTGAGTTGCAATTGTTCTGGGTTCTTAAAAGGGTACCAGGACACTGGGGAAGAGGGCTTTCATCCTCTGTTATTTTCTTCGGTGGAGGGAGATATATTGCCATCCTGGGTATCCCTGATATACTATTGTTTCCTTGTTTTCATTGGTTCCCTTGTACAGGAGTGGTCAGAAGAAGAATATCCACCATATGCAGATGGTCCAGGTTACATGCTGTCGTCTGACATTGCGTGTTTCATTGTCACAGAATTTGAAAATCATAAGTTGAGGGTATGTTAAAATTCCTTTCTCCCTAGGTGGTTGTATGTGCTTGCATGTTGATGTCTGCATCACATCATTTTCATTTAAGTTAATGGCATTTTGTGACTACCTTAACTCATAACCTAAAATCAATCTCCCATCCTGCAGTTGTTTAAGATGGAAGATGTGAGTATGGGAATGTGGGT
>JAOTBA010000001.1:3159687-3179146 GCA_025629845.1 Erythroxylum squamatum | reverse complement strand
TAGTTTGTGAATTATTTGTGTTTAAGTGTTTTTATGGGTTAGTACAAGCATTTAAGCTTAATTATTATGTCTTTGAGGTACCTTGATGTGTTTGTTAGTATTTCAGGGTCAACAACAAAGAACGAAGAAGTTTTGGAGAGACTTGGACCGAAACAACAGCCCACGATCGTGGCAGATACAAAGGAGACAGCCCATGATCGTGGCCAAATCACCACGATCGTGACAAAAGCATAAGACTTGGCAGGCCACGATCGTGACAGAAAACTTACAAGCGGCCCACGATTGTGGCTTGCAAGGCCACGATCGTGGCCTACGTCGGGCAACCACATAGACACACAGAAAAGTCAAGTTTTGAGAGATTTTTCAGACCTTTCGACCAAGAAAAACTATGGATGCCCAGAACACATCAAGTATATAAAGAATGATACAAAAGAGATGAAGGATCTTCTAGCATCAACCACCATCAAAAAATGCTAGAGAGAGTTCATCGAGAGATTGAGAAAGAGACGTGAAGAAGAAGCTGACACGAAGTACTTCCCAGAACAAGAGGTTTCCCGACATTGCTGCCTTCGTCATCCATTCAGATCTGGTTTCTGGTGTATTTCAATTTTATTTATGTATAGAATTGGGATAGCTATTGAGATAGGATTTTATGAATGTTGAGGAATGTTTAAACTCACCTTTGGGTTATTTTTATCTTTGATTCAATAAAAATTTAATTGTTTATGTTATTTGGATTCATTGTGATTGATTTCTACTCTTGTATAATTCAGTGATAGACTGAGAGGGTGAATCGAATGAAAAATAATTAAATTAGGCTAACGAGAGTTAGGAGATTTAATAAGAACGAGAAATCAATCAATTCAGTAATTGTGTGAAGAGAGATCTCATATAAGTTCCCGGGAGTCTATTGGAAAACTTCAAATCTAATTAGGGTTAGATAAATTGTGAATTGAGAAATTGTAATTTTCTATAATATGATTAGGGTTTATAATTTAGGGCTATTGGTTATAACTCGAGAGAGAGTACTCAACCCTAGGATCGTCCAGGACCAATAATCTGACAATTCATAATTAATTAGATTAAGTTGATTCTTGATGTGTGTAATTTGTTGATTTGTTAATATTTCGTGATTAATTCTTGAATTAAGTTGTTTGATTGAATCGGTTGATTAAATTGCATCACTGTTTTAGTTTAGTTAAATCTGAATTTCTACGATTAGTTTTGGCCTTATATTGTAGGATTAGATTAACCCTCCTCGTGGGATCGACACCTTAGATACTACGCGAACAACCTGTACAAACGACACATATCGGAAAACCGCAATTAACCATCTAGCTTTGGGAACCTTTGGGTCTTCTAATCAATCTTTGGTGGATACCTTGGAGTGCATCTAACTTGGTGCAAAAGAGACACAACCATGAGCAAGAAGAGACAACTATGAGGAAGGAGATATAGTCATGAGATCTTCTATTTGGTTTGGGGATGAAGTTCAAGGTATAATGGTGTACATGCTTTCACTATGTGCTTTTTCGGTATATGAATGGGTTGCATGACAAGATCCTTTGGGTTCTTGTTGGTTTAATTTTTTTGTTTAACCACTTCAGCCCTCACAAAACCAACAGTTATAGCATTATAGATTGGGTTACATTAATGAGCAAGGACTTGAAATATTGAGTAAGAAATGATTATTAAATGGAGTTGTATTTAGGAAGAAAAAAAATTACTCTTATTTTTTTAGAAAGCAATGTAAGGGCAAATTTAGTTATAGTAATCATACTTCGATTATATCCTAAATTATATTCATTTATATTTATAAGGTCTTACTCTAGTTTAATCACATAAAGGATACAATTTTTTTCACATTCATTAATGATTATTCAAGAAAAGATTGGTTACATTTTTTAAAATCAAAGAATGAAGTATTTGGAAAGTTTAGGGAGTGTGAGATAATGGTTGAAAAACATACCAAAAGGCAAGACAAGACACTTAAAATAAATAATGGATTGAAATTTTGTAATAAACCATTTGATGAGTTTTGCAAAAAGGAAGGTATAAGAAGGCACTACATTATACATCTTACATCATAGCAAAATGAAGTTATAGAACAAATGAACCAAACACTTACATAACATGAACGATGAATGAGGCTAAATGTTGGACTTTTAGAGCAATTTTGGGTTGACACAGTTATCATTATTACTTATTTGGTGAATAGATCTTCATTGACTAAATAGATTTTAAGACTCCTCAGGAGTTGTGATAAGGAACTCCCTTTAACTATTGTGGTATGAAAATATTTGGTTGCCTTGCTTATGCTTGTGTGAATGATGGTAAACTAGAGTCTAGGGTAATAAAATGCATATTTCTAAGGTAGGTTAATGAAGTTAAATGGTATGAATTATGATGTATTGAAAAATGATAGAACTCTTTATTATTAGTCAAGAAATTATCTACTATATTTAGCTAGAGAGAGGAGTTTGATGATCTTGTAGGTCAAAAAGATCAAGATGATGACTTGAAACTTGTAGTACCTATATATATATATATATATATATATATATATATATTCAACCCCCATCTTTCCCATTTTTATTTTCACCCTCCTAAGGTAACTATGTACAAAATCGTAAACTATATATAAAATCGTATTCTTCTTCGATTCTTCACCAGTGACTCTAACTAGTTAACCATATATACTAGTCAACTCCTCTCTTCAAGCCCATCATAACCATATATATTTGACATTATAACAACATTGAAATCATCACAAAAAATGAGAAGAAAAATTAGAGAAAAGCCCATATGTTTGATTCATTGCCTATGGTGAGTGTTATTGATCACACCATCATTGGACTCCCCTTGACGTTAGGAGTAAAAGCCTTATGGTCTATTCACTAGTCATTTTTTTAATCAAAAATGATTAACGAAAATAGATGATAGGGCTTTGAAATAATTTTTCTTCAATTCATTGAGGTTGGTTGACAATTTAGGTCTCTTGTAGTTATAAAAGTTATTCTACTCATCAATAACTTTAACTTGGTATAAAAATTGTTAAATTATGAGACTGAAAACTTTTTCAGTCACCAAAGTTACTATTCCAACAATGTTTTGATGACTTTCTTTTAAGAAAATTCTATAAATCGTGCTGATCATTTTCCCTTAAAAACCATAGCAAAATTATTAACGGTTTATAAATTAAAAATTACAAAAATCTTAGGTGAGAATATGATCAATGGTTAAATTACATAACTAGACCATCCTAGTAAACATGATGAGTCATAGGTTGTTAATTGAGCCCAACAACTTATAAATGACACTAATTAGGATGTTTTCGTTCCTATGTTATAGGTGCATCAGGAGTGAAGCCCACATTGTAAGGTTCGAACAGACAAGTACATCAATCAAGTAAGTTTATATCTATCTATCAATACCGAATCCATACCAGCTATTAGATAGTTTTATACCTATATCAAGGATGTCATGTTAGGCCAGGATAAATGCCCCTATCCTTATGCATGTGGATATGAAATGATATAGTATATATAAATATATATATATATATATACACACACACACAAATAACAAATATATTCATGTATAAATGTAATTTATGTAGCCATTATCTTGATGTCTATATGAATTTTTGAATGGAAATGGGAAAAGATCACAATGGATTTCGTGGTTGGCGTACCTTATATAAGGACTTGATGTGATTCAATTTGGTTGATCATAGATAGGTTGACAAAGTTAGCCCATTTCTTACCCTTGAAAACCACCTACCCAGTTTCTAAGCTTGCTAGGTCTATATTGAGCAAATAGTGTCTCCATAAGGTGCTTATGTCGATATTCTGCGATCGAGGATCATAGCTCACATCTGGTGGAAATTACATGAGGTAGGCACCATATTAGATTTTAGCATAACATTTCATCCCCATATTGATAGGAATCTAAGGGGATGATTCAGACTTTACAAGATACATTAAGGATGTGCATGATGTACTTTGGTAATAATTGAGATTCAAACTTGCCTCTGGTCAAGTTTGCTTACAATGATAGCTATCACAATAGTATTGGGATGGTGTTGAGCAAAAAAAAATGTAAATCACCGATGTCCTAAGAGGAAGTAGGCGAGAGACATTTAAAGGCCCAAAACTAATTAAGATCTCATCAAAGAAGATTCCATTGATCAAGCAAAGGAGATTGTAATACCCTTATGTGTTTATATATTTATATACAAAGGAGATTGTATATATCACTATCGGTAGTTCTAACCAATCCCAGAGATACTATTCCGACAACCTTCTAATGAATTTTTAGAAATTTTTTCAAAATTGTATAAATTGTTATGATCAATTTTCCTTTAAGAACTATAGTGAAATTTTTAATGGATTGTGAATTAAAAATCATGGAAAGTTTAGGCAAGAATATGATCAAAGGTTGATTACATTATTAGACTATCCTAGCAAACTTGATGAGTCCTAGGTTGGAAATTGAGCCAAACAACTTGTAAAAAGACATTGATTATCATATTTCCTTCCCTTTTTTATATGTACATCAGAAGTGAGGTTCATATCGTAAAGTTTAGACAGACAAGTACATCAATCAAGTAAGTTTATAACTATCTACTGATACTAAATCTATACCAGCTACTGTATATGGTTCTATATTGATATGAAGGATGATGTGTTAATCTATCTATATATTTATTAAAATATGTGCCCGCGCACATAAGTACTTACAAGTATATACATATACATATATAATTTATATAGTTGTTATCGTGATACCTTTATGAATATTATCGCGACATCTAAGTATATGCGATGGGTTTGGGTACATATGGCATACTATATGCATTATGATGGTCCTCACATGACTAAGTATTTGTTTTGAGAAATTACATTATTGATATTTGGATTAACTATAGATGTGTTTAATTGTGATTGTGGAAGAGAAAAAAATCAGCAGGACATGCCACCTGATGGGTATGCACTAGGACCAAATGAGCAATGGTTTAATTATGAGGTATGATTGTGATATGATCCAGACCAATCCTAATTGATGATTGGCTTTTGATCAAGTCCTTGTTTGATATGTATATTATTGATGTGATTTTGACCTTAGACGTATTGAAAGAGGGATGGAATATTGTTGATGCAGCCCCTTAGACTAAAAAAGACTTATGACTATATGCGTATAGGTGTATGGCTAGGTCGTTAATGATGCTTAGGTCCCCGCAGCCATTTGAGGTATAGTATTGTGAGGATTTACCTTAGAGATTAGGGTTTCATAAATATTTTTTCTCCACGATTTATTATGCATTGCATGTGATTCATGCATCATATATGTGTGTCTATACTAATATAAATTGTATATTGTGTGAGCTTGTCATTGGGTATAGTAGGCGATATGGACTTAACTCAATGAGGTTTGACTCTCTTTAACTCTATTTTTTAGGTCAGTTACTATACACTTCACAACAGTGACTCTGAGGAGCATCGGCTGCAACATATCTATCTCTACATATGCTTTTCATTTTTTTCACTTGTACCTGTACTCTAGCATCTGTAAAGATATGATTTAGTAAGTTGAAAATTTTTCTTCTTTTGCATGCTAACATTATTGTAATTTACTATGTCTGTATTTATATGTGCCCATGTTCTTATTTATTTATTTATTTATTTTAAATTTTGCATTTATTTCTGACACTAATAGTCAAACTTACTATGATCTTAAGGTTTTGACTTTTAGGTTCCACATGTTGGTCATATGCCCATTGGGTTGTGACAAAAATGGAGTTTTAAATTAAAACTCCAAACATGATATTGGAAATAAATATATAAATGTGTAGGAGGAACAACCATGAAGTATAGTAATAAGGAAGATAAAGAGAGATATTAGAAAACTTGTCAAAGAGGCAATAGATAATAATGAAGCATTATAATCATTAATTGTCATGAATGAGGAGAACCAGTCTTCGAATAATCTGAAGTCCTTATTGAGTAGTAAGTTTAAGATGAAAGATTTGTGTATAGCGAAGAAAATTTTAGGCATGAAGATATGGAGGATAAAAGAGCAAGTCTATTATACTTGATATTATAAAAGTACATTAAAAAGATACTAAATTCTTTTCAAATGAATTAGTTAGATGTATTTGGCACTCCTTTAGGGAACACTTAAACATGATATTATTATATTAATTTAGATGTAGAAAAAATTACATGAAGTAAATTCCTTGCTTGAGTATAACTGGGAGTCTGATATATGCTATATTATGTACAAAACCATATTTAGCATATGTTATTAGTATAATAAGCATGTTTATGAGTAATCATGGAAAAGATCATTTCTTAAGTGGATTATGCAATACTTGAAAGGCATGAACAACATTTCCTTGGTTTATGGTTTTGATGATATAACTAATGGTATTGTGGGATATACCAATTCTGATTACGATAAAGATCTCTTGAGAAGTAGGTCCTTGACATGTTATATCTTTTACCCTCTTTAGATGTGCAATTAGTTGAAAAGCAACACCTCATTGAAAATTGTTTTATCTACAATAGAAGAAAAAAATAATGTTATAAACATAAGAGGTTAAAGAAGGTAATGATCATATGGTCTTATTAATAGTTTGGGTATGGATGTGAAAAATTGTTTTATTTACTATGACAATCATAGTCGTTGAATTTGGCTAAAAATCTTGTTAAGATGAAGATTAAAGCATATTGATATCAAGTTAAACTTTCTTTGAGATATCATTGAGGAAAAAGGTGTTTTCATACAAAAGATAGTCGTAATTGAGAACCTAGCAAAAATGTTGACCAAGTTGGTACGTGTATAAAAGTTCAAGCATAACATGGACTTAAAGAATGTGCGAATAGCTTGAATCCCTTAAGGATATTATGGCATAGGGTGATAATTGGTTAGACTTTGGAGATATTCAAACCAAGGTAGATAGTTGTGATATATGACTTAAATTTTAGTAAAGAATGAAATCACATAAGCAAACTGATGTTAGAAAGGGACATAAGACTGGCACCAAACTCATACTAGTTAAAGAAATTAAGAAGTCAAAAATAGACCTACACTTATGTCAAGAATAGGTCAGTTGTTAGACTTATGACACAAAATACGAGGATATACATAAATATAATTTCAGTATCCTTACATATGTAAAATTAAAATTTCATTGTCCATTCTTGCCAAGGTAGATAATTGTGATATATGACTTGAATTTTAGTAAAAAATGAAATCACATAAACAAACTGATGCCAGAAACGGACATGAGATTGGCACCAAACTCATACTAGTTAAAGAAATTAAGAAGTCAAAAATAAACCGATACTCGTGCCAAGAGTTGGTCAGTTGTCATACTTGTGACACAAAATATGAGGACATATAGAAATATAAATTCAATATCCTTAAACATATGTAAAATTAGAGTTACCTATCCGTAATCATTCCTTAAGTGGATTATGCAATACTTGAAAGGCACAAGCAACATTTTCTTGGTTTATGGTTTTGATGATATAACTAATAGTATTGTTAGGATATACGAATTCTGATATGATAGAGATCTATTGAGAAGTAGGTCCTTGACATGTTATGTCTTTTACCCTCTTTGGATGTGCAATTAGTTGTAAAGTAATACTTTAATTGAAAATTGTTTTATCTACAATTGAAGAAAAAATTAATGGTATAGACATAAGAGGTTAAAGAGGGTAATGTTCATATGGTCTTATTAATAGTTTGGTATGGATGTGCAAAATTATTTTATTTACTATGATAATTATAGTCATTGAATTTTGCGAAAAATCTTGCTATGATGAAGATTAAAGCATATTGATATTAAGTTAAACTTTATTCGAGATATCATTAAGGAAAAAGGTGTTTTTATACAGAAGATAGTTATAATTGAGAACTTAAAAAAAATGTTGACTAAGTTGTTACGTGTATAAAAGTTCAAGCATAACATGGACTTAGAGAATGTTCAAATAGCTTGAATCCCTTAAGGATATTATGGCATAGGGTGATTACTGGTTAGACTTTGGACAAATTAAAGTCAAGGTAGAAAATTATGAGATATGACCTGAATTTTAGTAGATAATGAAATCACAGAAGCAAACTGATGCCAGAAAGGGACATGAGATTGGCGCTAAACTCATGCTAGTTAAAGAAATTAAAAAGTCAAAAATAGACCGACGCTTATGTCAAGAGTGGGTCAGTTATCAGACTCGTGACATAAAATACAAAGACATATAGAAACATAATTTCAGTATTCTTAGACATATGTAAAATTAGAATTTCACTGTCTATAATCATTCCTTAAGTGGATTATGCAATACTTGAAAGGCACGAGCAACATTTGTTTGGTTTATGGTTTTGATGATATAACTAATGTCATTATAGGATACACCAATTCTAATTATGGTGGAGATCTCTTGATAAGTAGGTCCTTGACATGTTATATCATATACCCTCTTTGGATGTGCAATTAGTTGAAAAGCAACACTTCAATTGAAAATTGTTTTTTCTACAATAGAAGAAAAAAATGTTATTGACATTAGAGGTTAAAGAAGGTAGATGGTCGTATGGTCTTGTTAATAGTTTGGGTATGGATGTGCAAAATTATTTTATTCACTATGATAATTATAGTCGTTGAATTTGGCTAAAACTCTAGCTATGATGAAGAACAAAGCATAGTGATATCAAGTTAAACTTTATTTGAGATATCATTAAGGGTGAGTCTTGGAGCAACTGGTAAAGTTGTTCTGTTGTGATCATAAGATCACAGGTTCAAGTCACAGAAATAGCCTCTATATAATAATACAAATGGAAGGCTACATACATTCTAAACCTCCCCAGACCCCTACAAAGCGGGAAGCCTTGTGCACTGGGTACGTTGACTTTATCATTGAGGAAAAAGGTGTTTTCATACATAAGATAGTCGTAATTAAGAACCTAGCAATTATGTTGACCAAACTATTACGTGTATAAAAGTTCAAGCATAACATAAACTTAGAGAATGTTTGTATAACTTGAATCCTTTAAGGATATTATGGCATAGGTTGATTATTGGTTAGACTATGGAGAAATTCAAGCCAAGGTAGATAATTGTGAGATATGACCTGAATTTTAGTAGAAAGTGAAATCATAGAAGAAACTGATGCCAGAAAGGAGCATAAGTTTGGTGGCATCAGTTTGGCGCCAAACTCGTATGAGTTAAAGAAATTATGAATTCAAAAATAAATCGACGCTCGTGTCAAGAGTGGGTCAATTATTAGACTCGTGACACAAAATACGGGGACATACAAAAATATAATTTCAGTATCCTTAGACATATGTAAAATTAGAATTTCACTATCTATAATCATTCCTTAAGTGGATTATGCAATAATTGAAAGGCACAAGCAACATTTGCTTAGTTTATGGATTTGATGATATAACTAATGGTATTGTAGGATATACCAATTTTGATTATGGTGGATATCTCTCGAGAAGTAGGTCCTTGACATGTTATAAATTGGTATGCTCAACATTTTTGTATTTGCATAAATTTGTCTAAAAGCCTTGTGGTGTTGTTGAAGGTAAGGAAGAGAGGTATTACAGAAGCTTGGACCAAAAGGTGATGCTTACAATTTATTTAGGCAATGATACAATTTATTTAGGCAATGATCTTGTGCATGAAATTGACAACCTTAGTGTTATGCCCATCATTCTCTGGTGATTGGTCACTAACAAAAATTATTGGTCAATTTATATGCTTATAAGTGTTTTTCAATTTCAAGAACAATATGACTTTTCTTTAAAAAGCAAGCTGATTATTGACAAGGAAATAAATACAAAACATAAGGGTTTCTTTTAGGAGTGGAAGAAGGCGACACATAGGGTATTTTATGGTTTAATTTTTTATTTTTATTTTTTAATATTTAATATGACATGGAAATAAAAAAGACTTGTCACGTGAGTTTGTGACCGTTAACTAAAGAGTTAATAACGATCTATTTTTAAATAAATTAAAAGTTGAAATATTTTATTATTACTTTTTAAAATTTTGATTAGGATTAATTTTTTATAATTATTTTTTCTAAAGTTAGCGGTAAATTAATAATATGTAAAACCAGGTCATAATTAAACAAATTTAAATCATTTGTAAATAAATAAAACAACCTTTCTATGCCAAACATGATACATCAACGAAACTATAATGTTCTAAGAGATCACCAAGAAGCACCACACCATAAATCGATTTATGTCTCCTAAATTCTCAAGGATTCAAGCAATATGCATTTTCCATATAAGTTGTTAATATTTCTTGAACTCACATGTTGATACTATTATTTTAGGGTAAAAGACACAGACATTCTTTGTAATTTAAGAAACTTTAAAAAATCTCCTGATTTGTAAAATTCTTGAAAAAATTTCTTTTGATTTTTTGTCTTTTAGAAAATTCCCTTCTTTTATACTTTAGTTAAAAATAGCGACAAGACATATGCAATGTGAATGAATAATAAACATAGACTAATCAAATGTTGTTTGCATTACAATTCAACCCAACTCATAAACTCAAACTGATAATTTATTATAACTATCCTAAATTATTAATTTAATTCAAATTTATTTAATTCGGATCAAGTTTAGTAGCTGAGTTAAGTTATCATATTAACAAATTTTGATTAATTCACGTATAATATTCATATTACGTGTGTTTTATTATTTTTTAACTGAAATCTAACACGAGGAACTCTTTTAGAATACAGAAACTAAGAGGGTTTTTTTTTTAAAATAAAGATCAAAGAATTTTTCCAAAATTTCTTAAAATATACGAGAAGTTAACATTTTTTTGCCATTATCTTAGATTAAGTAGCCATGACACCACCTTTATGATCCTTGTAGACGCTAAACACTAAAATATGAGTGTACTTTTTCGAGGGAAAGGAAAGTGAACACCTTTTTTCCTCTGTATTTCCTATTATACTTACATACATACATAAGGAAAGATAATGTATGATCCAAATTTTGAATAAATTCTATTTAGTTTTAAGCTAATTTGTATAAATATGTTCATGCATTGTTCGATCACGTTAGATTATGTTGGGCAAAATTATCACAACTACAACAATAATAATAGCATGAGAAATAAAGTGCAAGAAATTAAATAAACGCACAAGCAATTTACATGAAAAACCTTCTCAACTAGGAAAAAATTACTGTCCAAATTTTCATGGACTCAAATCAATCCACTATAATAATCAAGAGTACAATCGACAACTAACAACAATAATCTCAACAACAAGTATAATTACTTCTAAGTTCTAGTACAAATTGAAAACCATATTCAATTTAGTATGCTCTACAAACTCAAGAGATACCAGCATCGAATATCTGTCGATGATGATCCGCTTCCTCTTGATTATCTCACCACACAGCTATCGTCCCACACGTCAAAACAATGGAATAAATCTCTCTTTTTCTCTTCCTATTTTCTGATTTTTATGGCAACACATCTCACAAGCGAAAAAGGATAAAGTCTTTTTATCTCATCATAAATTAGCTTTTCTAATAAGTCAACAAAACAACTGCCTTACTCACCAAGCAATGAAACACTAGCTTCTTCCACCTATGGGTCAATCCAAAAACTCTTCACTTAGAACGCGACCACTTGTAAGCAAAATAAAGTCCACCCTTGTAATATTTCATTGAGAACAATTTAGGTATTTTACTCTTTTTTTTCTCTTATTTTATTTTCATTTTATTTCAAACAATAATTAAATAAAACTCACATAAATAGTATTTGAGATTTGGGAAGATGCAATAAATTAAAATTGGAACCACTAAATTTGTAATTACTTAATCACTTATTAAAACTAATTTATTTTATATTTAAATATTAGAGTTTTGATAATGAAAATATGTTTTAATTTGATCATATTATAAAAAGATCTCATCTACTTTGAAATTTAATTTATAAGTTTTATGTGACTTAGTAAATCCAATAATTTATTATTTAGTTATTATTATAATGTTTATGTAATTCTTATATAAATGTGTGATTCAGAATTAATAAATTAAAATAAAAATTGGTTAAATCTGATCCGCATATATCCATAATTTTCCAGTATGCCAAACAAGGTAGATTCTCATTTATCCATAATTTTCCAGTATCCCAAACAAGCCCCAGTTGAAGTTGATCCATGGTTACTGTGAGGAAGGTTTGGTGCTTTTCTTTCGCACCCATAAGCCCATAACTATAAAGCAAGAAGAAAGCGGCCAAAAGATTCCAGCTTTGTAGAACAAGGGCAAGATACAGCCAACACTTGTTGTCTCCGACACAACTCTTGAATTGCAAAAGATGACTCCGACATTTGTTTTTGTCTCCGACATACTTGTATAGTTGCAATTGTACTTATTCTTTTGGTACCTCTTCTATAACAAGAGCAACACGGTCGGTGAGATTTTTAAGCAGGCGACATTGAGAGACATGGAAAGGGGTGTTGAAGTGAAACTGGATAGATGGGGATACGAGGTTAGGACTTCTTCAGATGATTGTATCTCGGCCATCAACTCTTATTATCACCAGGTTTGCGTTTCTCTTTTCCTGTCTTCTTTCTCACTTTGTACTTCCTTGATTTGATGGAGAACTCGTGGGTGGATTTTGTGATACGGGTTTGGGTGTTTTTTTGGTTGACATAAAGGTGCTTAGTTATGGGAGACAAAGGCACGTCATATTGGAAGCCCCTGGTCATGACAAAGACTGCGTACTAGCCAATATTTTGGCTGCTAATTTTCTCTATTCCAGTGATCCTTCTCGAGCACCTTTTCATCTACATGCTGCAAAGTCTAAACTTGTAAATCTTTTAACTTTATATTTTCCGTAGATGCTCCTAACACAGCCTCACAGATATCCTTTTTATCTGGGGCTTTCGCTATTTATTGAAAAAGTTCTGCAATTAACAGGAACAAGCCACCTCTTATGAGAAAGCAGTTTTTCATGCAATTAGCTCCTTGTTTTGTGAGAATAGAGTCGATGATGTTGCTGTGGAGCTACATTCTAAGGTGGGCAAATCTTGTAAGAAGTCTTTGAATACTCATTTAAAAGATGGGTTGAGTCACACTTGGTGAAGGAAATAAAATATACTATATATGAGTTACGATTTCTATGGAGCTCTTTTTGTGTAGAGTTTTTACGAACTATAGCCATATGTTCATTTATAACTTGGTATGTTTGCATCTGAGATTTTATTGTGAAAATTTTCTCATTTATTTGGTGTGTATTTATTTTGCAGCTCCTGAATGACTACCCAAAAGATCTCGTTTCTTTGAAAAGAGCTCAACTACTATGCTTCTACATGGGTAGACCTGATCAGTCTCTGGACCTTGTACAAAAGGTTCATCTCTATTTCTTACACATATGTCTCAGCCTTTTTTCTTTATGATAAGCTAGTGTGACAGGAATTCTGATTTTGATAGGTTCTTCCCCACAATAAAGAAGAAGATTATGTGTATGGAATGCTTGCTTTTCCGTTACTAGAGCTTGGCAGAATGCCTGATGCTGAGGAAGCTGCAAGAAAGGGACTGAAGATCAATACACAAGACTGTTGGGCACAACATGCCGTGAGTTCTAGTCCTTAGCACGCTTTGATGAAAGAAGAATATCATTTTCCTGTGTTCCATTTTGGCATTCAATTTTATTTGTCATTATGTACAAGTCTTAATAAGAAGCAGAGTTTCCATTTGCTGAAAAAGAGGGAAATTGCCACTAATTGTAACAAGAAGCTCCCATTTCAATGTGTTAGAATTTCCTGATATATTGCTACTCAATCTTATGGATTCATGTGTAGGTATGCCATGTTCTTCAGTATGAGTGTCGTTTCAAGGAAGCAGTGGAGTTTATGGAAGCATGCTCATCTTCATGGAATTCTTGTTTATCATTTATGTATGATCAGAAGTCTTTTTAATTACATGTAGCTATACATTTCATCTGTAATATTGTTGGCATGTTAATTGTTTTGGCCTGCAGGCTGACACATAATTGGTGGCATGTGGCTCTTTGTTACTTGGAAGGTCATTCTTCCATGCAAAAGGTTTTTGAAGTTTATGACCATCATATCTGGAACGAGTTGGAGAGAGACGATGCCACACCTGCAGAGGTATATTATTTTGCATTCTCTTGAATATGTACTGGACTTTCAAATTAAAATTTTATTTTCTTATGCATTCAGGTATATATAAATGCTCTGGGATTGCTGTTGCGTGTATTTGTGCGGGATGAGATTGAAACCTTTAGTGATTGTCTGAAGGTCTTGGCTTCCCGTGTAATTGATCAAGTAAGTTATGAGACACGCTGTTAACAAAAAGTCTTAAAATGCAACTGATCTGACGTTGGTTGTTGAAGACTTAGAAATGGTTATGCTATTGTATTGAATCTGGCAACATTTGACTAATCATTGCCCGCCACTTTGTCATGGAGCTCTAAATTTGATATGAAAATCCATGCTTCTGAAAATTTTGACGGAAATCCGCGTAACTTTCAATGAGAAAGTAAAGTGTAGTGGTAGTCTGTGTTGCAGTATTGACTGCAGTTAGTTCTGGCAAAGAAAATTACCTGGTTACTCAGTATGTTAGAATTCCAGACATGAGTTTTCTGATTTGGATATCTTAGCCACCTGTTCCTGTTTGTACTTCATTAGGCTCATGTTGCTCTTAGAGACTTTTGTCTAAAATTGCAATAAAGTGGGTTTGCATGAAGAAGCTTAAATTCAAACTGATTGATTTTGGTCTACCTCAACTATTAGGTGTGCAACTATCAAGGAGACATAGGTCAAAGCACTAGTATTCGGTTAATTTAAGTTCCATATTTCAGTATGGATATCTAGTTGATATGTTTGGTCTCTCGTTTATTCCATGTTATGACATCCATACAATGTTCATTCCATGTTAGACCTTCTGGTACTTGGATTGGCACCTTGACGTGTTAATACTGTGGGCCTTAGCTAAATCTGGAGAAATTTCCAAAGCAGAAGAGTTGCTTAAGGGATTGAAAGACAAGTATGGGTAACAGTTATGTTTCCTTCATTTGGGAGATATCCAACATGTATTTTATTTGGAATTGCATTCTCTTTTTGTAGGTTTTCTAAAATGAGCACAAAGAAGCAACAAATCATGCAGAGTGGCATTCTGGTATGTGCAGATTACTGTTCTCTCTGCATTCTAGTTTTGCCAGGTGCACTTGTTTTAGTTTTTTAAATTCACAGTTGCTTTTACTATCCCTGTCTAGACAGGACTTCAGCATTAATTTTAACATTGGGTCAATGCCTTTTGCACTCATCTCAGCTTGCAGAAGCCATATTTGAGTATGGCAAGGGAAATCACGAAAAAGCGTTGGATATACTCGGTCCAGGTTTTGATGTCAATTTTTGCAAGGCATGTGATATCTTAGAGTTGATTCTTTGGATGCTGGTTCCTTTTGCATTTGTTGATATATGGACTTAAACTTCTGTTTGTAGATAATTGGAGCATCTGATGAACAACTTGAGGTATTCAGTGAAGTCTGGTACAGTATGTTGCTGTACACAGGACAAGCTCATAAGGGTATGAAATACTTCTCCCATCATCTTCATTCTCATTTAATCACAGAGATGGTTTTTTTACCTGATTTTTATTGGAATTCTAGCAATTGAAGTTCTTAAGAATCAGATAAAAAAGAGGGAAGGAGTACCTTTCATATGGCGATTACTGGTACATCTCTGCCTTGTATATTACTTTCTTCTAAATTGTCATTCTTTTAGATGCATATCACGATGACAAATATTATGTTTCTGGCTTAGGAGAGAGGTTATTCCATGGCAGGCAAGCAGGAGGAGCGTCGTGAAGCTGCTGATAGGGCAAAGACATTGGAAAATGCGTACTTTGTTTAGTTTATTTGAACATTGTGAAATCATTAGGGGTTCACATGATCTTGTATTGTGCATCAAGTCCAGCCAGTGGCAGATAATAAGCAGGTAACCCTTTTCAAAAGGGAATAGACGAGTTGAATGCGAGATACCACACGCACACACCGAGTGAAAATGCATTGACATGCAGTTGTTAAGTCCCAAACAGGCGATGATGTCCAAGCTCTTTGGACCTCTCGTTTACTGGTATCAGTGGTTCTAGTGCTAGACAACAGGGAAAGAAAGGAAATCAATTCGAAACTTGTTCTAGGAAAAGTCAGACTCAATAACAATTAATGCCGTAATGAAAATGGTTTCCATTTCACTTTAAAGGGAACTGGACTATGAGCTCAGAACTCTTGATATACAAAAAGGTATATATTCCCGAGGAGCGAAACTAATGCTTCTTGAGAGGAGACAAAGGACTATGCTAGTCCAGCAGTCAGCAAATCTACCTTGGAACTCGTGAATGACCCGATTGGAATAGGCTCCCCCAAGTTTCTCATCATGAGCTTACAATAACGAAATAAAACATCTAGACGTTGGATTACTGGATGAGATCTTGTATGCCCGATCCTCTGTGCCAATTTGTGCAACGTGTGATGAAATCTTCTGGCACAGGATTCGGCGGGGAGGATCTCATCTCTTGGATTACTATCAGTCAAACATCTCAACAGCCTCTTTGATGTCTATTTAAAATTCCAGTAACGACAAAGTAATTTCGAGCCGCTCCGAAATTCTTTCCAGAGTGCTTGAAGAGGACAATGGTTTCTCAAAATCAAGATTGAAGAACAAAGCAGTTCTTTACAATTTAAGGAAGTGTCATGTATAAGAACAGAGCAACTTAGCTCCAGAAAAGCATTGTCGAAATCAAAGTCCACTTGGTATTGTCTTTCTCTGGTTATATAGACAAAGAAGAGAAAAATATAGACCAAACAATTATAAAAGAAGGCAACAACTTTGGGAGATTTGGCACTAGTACTACTCGATGCATGTTCAAACTTCCAATGATCACGTCTTTAACTAATAAAACATACTTCAATAACTACAAGACGCATCATAGTACCGGGTCATGTTATGCCACATGTCGGATTTTCTGCTTCGTCTTCCTTAACAGACTAAACACTCTTGTGGGGCTTTTAACTTAGGGTTCCGATCACCTGTTCTCATTAGTCTTTTTCTCCCATGTTCTATAAGTATTCATCCATTCATTTTTTATGGGTCTCATTTATTGAATGAATAGATGCTCATAGAATAGGGTAGAAATAGGGTAACGGGAATAAGTGATCTGTTCTCTTTAGCTTATAACCGTAGTGCTGATAACTCTCTAAACACCTTCTCTTTAAAAGTCAATAAGAGCCCTTGTGTTATGTCAATTTTATGGCTTTGCTTCACTCCTTAGTAATAACAAAACCCACGAAAATGAAAACAAAGTTTGTTTATTTATGGTCTTGCAAAGAATAAAAATGAGAGAGAGAGAGAAAAAAGTAATTGGTAGAGCTTAAGAAAAATATATTTTTTAACAGTATATAAACAGTACAACAACAACATTCAGTAGGAATCCCACTGATAAACAAAATGTGGAGAAGTTTAATAGTATGCAATCTTATCCCTAACTAGTAAAGAAGTTTAACAGTACGCAATCTTATCCCTAACTAATAGAGAAGCTATTTCTAAAAACTGTTGGACTAATGGTGGTTGACAAATAAAATCCCTTTATGTTTTGATAATAATAAAATATATAGAATTGGTTAAGAAATTATTTCAGGAATTTTGACTGTTATTCAATTAAAGGATCAATGCATACCAAGTGACAATCCCCAACAATACAAGAGATAGACAACGTTTAATACAAGATAGTATTAATCTTCAAATGTCCAAGAGATAAAATATCAAGAAATCAAGTCAGTAATAATCTTCTATGATCAAGAGAAGATAGACAACGTGCAAAAGATGATCTTAATGAAGATTATGGATAAAGATCTCAAAATAGTATCTTAACAAAGTAAAGATAGAAGATTATCTGCAATATATCCGTTGGAGCAAGCACCAGTCGACCAGAACATCACAAGACGACTGAGAACTAACATATTTGTCAAGTGGGGCTTAATCAAGTCGACCAAAACATTGCAAGGCGACTAAAAACAGGAGAACAGTATGTTGGATAATTGTTCCAGTCGACTAAAATCACTCTAGTTGACTGATCGTGGAGCAAAGATGAAATTTTTCATAAAAACGCTGGTTCCAGTCGACTTGCACATCTCGACCAGTCGACTAGCATTACATCTGATCTTATTCTGACGAAGTCAATTGATTACAAACGGGAAGAAAATCATTCACAACGTCTATGAAGCAATCTTCAACGACTATCAGATGATCTACAACGTCTATATTGATCCAGAAGCCTGCAAATAAATAGAGGAACATCAAGAGATCAATTAGTGAAGAACATAGCAAAGCATACTGATCATCTTTCATAATCATCATTGTTATTACTCTAAATTTCTCTCTGCACATTCAAGTGTATCTAGCTATATCGAGCTTTACTTCAATTATTTATCATCTTTATTGTAAGCTTAGTGATTAGAGGAGAATCACTAGTGAGGTAGGATTTGTGCCGGAAGACAGATCAATTGTGAGGTTAGCTTGAGCCGGAAATCAAGTGGTATCGAAAAAGTTCGCACTGAACTAAAAAGTGTGCAGTAAAGTGTTTGCCAAAATCCTAAGTAGGAGCTTAGGTAGAGGACGTAGGTCTTACCACCGAACCTCTATAAAAACAGTGTTTGCTTTTCTTCCCTACTATTTTCATTTTAATTTATTTAATTGTTCGTGTGTATTAATTCCCTGTTTTTTGTAGAACTTTGCGAAAAAGTTTAGACGATCTATTCAACCCCCCTTCTAGATCGCTTTCAAATTTCTCTAAGTATTGTACAATCAGAATTTTCTCTCTTGTAAAAATATTATTTTAGTTTTCGACTAGGACTAGTATTTATAGCCAAAGTCTCCAACTTTCTTCTTGAGAAACTGCTTCTTTAATCTTCTAGAAACTGTTATTTAGTTGAGTCCTGTAATTAACGTCAACTAACTAATTGTCTAATGTTCTAGAATATCTTCTTTTTTGTATCGTCTAATATTGTCGCTTCGTCTGGTATTGCGCTTCGTCTGTTATTTGCGCTTCGTCTATTGCTTATGCTTCGTTATTGTTTGCGCTTCATCTGTTATTTACGCTTCGTCTGTTATTTGCGTTTCGTCTGTTCATTGCGTTTCGTCTGTTGTTTGCGCTTAGTCTGTTATTTACGCTTCGTCTTTGTTTGCGCTTCATCTATGTTTGCGCTTCGTCTATGTTTACGCTTTATCTATGTTTGTGTGTATCATCTATGTTTGCGCTTCGTCTGTTGTTGTGCTTCGTCTACGATGACGTGTATCGTCTATTGCTGACGTATCGTCTGGGATGACTAAGTGTTACTTACATTTTTCTGCACACTTAACAAGCTTATCAAAACAGTTCATACATTTCTAAG
>JAOTBA010000001.1:3148586-3159587 GCA_025629845.1 Erythroxylum squamatum | reverse complement strand
TAATTTGTTGTTTTTGTGTAGAACTTTGCGAAAAAGTTTCATCGATCTATTCAACCCCCCTTCTAGATCGCTTTCAAAAACATGATAACAAATTAACGTGAAACCCAAATTTGTGACGATTGAACTAAATCGACAACAGTAATGGCCATATCAAGATTGAAATGAGTCGAAATTAGCCTTATTATGAAGTGTCTCTTACCTGACATTTCTTAATCGGAAGACCTTTCTCATCAGAATAACTATACTCTATTTCTTTCATGCAAAATTCACCATCAGGCGAACCATCCACCACCACGACCACTAAATGCAAAACATAACAAGCTGACAAACTTGAATATGATAGAAGGAGAAGAGGGAGAAGGAGATGAGTGACTATGTTGCCAATTGGGATGTCTAACTAATATAGTGAAACCCACAAAAAATAGTAAAAATATTAAATTATTCAAATTTTATATAACTCAAATGAAAATTTAAAATGTTTGAAAATTTTAAAGTTCAAAATTAAAATTTTGACAAATGTTGAAATTTTTTCAAACTCTACTAAATATTTAAATCTAAATTAAATTTTCGTATAAACCTTTAACTTTTTTTACAACAATAAAAACAAAAATAACAATTTAATAAAAATTTCACTAACATGCGAAGTATAAAAAGATCCAATCGTACGTAATCTTACCTTAATCTTTAACGTCTTCGAGCTTTGATAAATTTGATAATTGAACCCTCGTTTATTTCGACTCAACATCCAACTCTAATAAAACCAAAAACATAAAGGTATTGTTCGTGCCATTATACTTCTTATCTTCATTTTCAAGCAGTTCTAGGCTTCTAGCCCTTCAAACTTTCCATGTAAGACCGTGTCTAGAGTTTGACAGGGTCTGAAATCTGTACTTGAAACTGAATAGTTTCTAGGTCCTCTCCTCGTCATCTTACTTCGCTTTCACTGTCTAATTGAGCCGCGTGAAAGCATACTCAGCTCTCATGCGTGTCTTTTTATATACATTTTGGTTTGTCCTTGAAACTTCATTGTCAAACGCCAATTGCACTGTTCTAGACTGAACTGTACGAACGTGTAAAACCCTTAAAAAGTCCTGATCATGTATACTCATTTCCTATAATCTTCGTCCTCATTACGGAACTAGGAAGTCCTGAATGGGAAAACATGAATTCCCATTACAAGTTGCTTAATTTTAGGAAGAACCTGAAGACCCAGTTAAAAAGTCTTGCCCTGGAATTTCGACTATCTCCTGTCCTGTACCACGCATTTGCATCCTTCCACTTAGAGCAATAAATTAACTAGCCAAGTCAATCCAAACATCTCTAGCTATAAGTCCAACTCGTCACTTTATACATAATTAAAAAATTATTAAATGTGCTCGAAATTAATTAACAAATTATTAAATGTGCTCAAAATCAATCTAGCGCCGATATAATTTGTTTATAATTTTGGAACAACTAATAAGATTATTTTTTGTGATTAAAAAATTATATATTTAAGTCCTGAAAAGAACAATTATATAAAATATAAGAAAAATGATACGTATAATTGATGACATGAGCCTAATAAGAGCCAGGATCTTTCGTACATTTTACTTTGTCCCTATTTTGTTTCTTGAATCTCAGTCATTTATTTATATAGATTTCGAGTGGGTCTCGCATAAATAGATAGCTGAAATTCATTGGACAGAATAGAGATAGGATAAAATGGATAGAAGATACCGTCCGTCCTAACAGAGCTTGAAGTCTTATGCATCTTGGCTACGTTTCGAGGGTTATTAATGATCCTTTTTTTTTAATGACCATTAAAAGTTGTCCAAAAGCTATTTGCAAAGAGCAAATACGCTTAACCTTTTATAACCACTTAAAAATAAAATCCCTAATGAGTAATTATCATAATTTTAAACTTGATTGCGTAAACATATCAGCCGTGCATCTGGAGTGATAACACTACACGCGGAATAGCTCCTTTCTGTATATAACCACTGTATATCTCTTACTCAGTTATCTGAATTCTACTCGATTAGCCTCTAGGATTTTTTGATTGTTAATGGAACTTTTCACTACAACCAAGGTGGTTAAGCTTCGGAGCCACCTTGACAAGTGCTTGCTCGCCGGCGATGATGGAGAAACTATCAGACAAAGCAGTGAAGGTGGCTCTTCTCATAAAGCCAAATGGTTTGTGGAGATCGTTGATGGAAACAGAAACCGTATACGTCTCAAAAGCACTCGTGGAAAGTACCTGATGGCCTCTGATATACCGTTCCTTTTAGGCATGACGGGGAAAAAAGTCATCCAAACTTCGCCGGAAAAGGTCCCAGATTGGAAGCTCGAGTGGGAACCCATAAGAGACGGGTTTCAAGCCCGTTTAAGAAGCTGGTGCGGTACGTTCTTGAGAGCCAACGGAGGCACACCGCCGTGGAGAAATACGGTGACTCACGATTACCCTATTGCCGGTGCAACACAAAGGTGGACTCTTTGGGACGTGGAGGCTGTGGCGGTGGTTGCAGCGGAGTCTATGGTGGAGTACTTATCGTCGTTGTCGAGTTTCTCATCGATTTCTAATGAAGTTCTTGAGGCGGCCTTCGACGACGGTTACGGGTCTGAGTCTGTGTCGCCGATGGCTGTTGTGTCGTCTGTGAGGTCTCCGAGATTTACGGTGGTCAAATCCATGTCTCCGAGGTTGTCTCCGCCACGGAAGGTACGTGCTTCTCACTTGGTAAGTTACGGGTTAGGTCATTTAAGTATTTACAATATTTCATTGTTGGTACGATGAAGCTAACGTTTACATTAAATATGATCGTTAAGTATTAATCTGATCTCTGAACCGAATATTGTTTGGAGTTAAAAGTAGCAACAAACCCTGTTTTTACCAGAACTAGAAAAGTGCACTGTTGCTTATCCAAACTCCTAAGCTTAAAGTAGAATCTCTTAGCCTTTTGGTGTGCAATAGAAGAAGACGACAAAGGAGCAATGACAAATTCAATGGAATGTGCAGTAGCTTACAAAACTTTTTGCACTCAAAATATAACTAAGACTAAAGAAGCATCATTAGCCAAGAGAATAGCTCTCTTTTATAAAGGCACAATCACTAGTGGTAGTGTTAGCCTCCTTTTTCCCATTAACTTCTACTTCACATGACTATATTAAGTTGGTAAGCGTGGTACATGAATCAATAATGGTACTAGCCTTTCTTACTTAACCTTTTATTACTCCCGTTTACATTGGTCATAAGAGGGCAAGTTTTAGAGTAATGGGTAACAGGTCAAGAATCAAAGTCAGGAAAATTGTACTACATAAACTCTTTTATTGCTGTAAGAGGTAAAATTAATATACATCCAAGATAACAACAAAGACAAAGGGGTCAGTGTCAAGTAGATGAGCTACTAGAATTTATTTTTGGATGTTTGAAACAGCTGGCTTCGATTTAATCCATGTCCTCTGTATGATTTTCAAACATATTTTAGTGTATTAGGATTAAGACTAATAGACATTGAAATTACTGAATAAAAAGTAGTAGGCATTCTATCCTGATACATTAATCAGGTTAGCCAAAAATTAGGTTTAAATTCTCTCTTCTCGTTAGCAGTGACGGAGCCAGGAATTTAAGATAGGGGGCTCAAGAATTAATTTTTTTAAATTTTGAGGGGCCCAGTACACCACTGACCCTTAAATAACTTTATCTTTATATATATATATATATAATATTTTTTTAAAAAAAACTTAGGGATCTAGTCTCTATGTAACTCCGTCTCTGCTCACTAGCCTGTTCCGATCGTATTTTTAACCACACAAAATGTCGACCTATTGAAGCAAGAACACGGTTAGAGCATACTAACAGAAACAAAGGATTTCAAGCCCCAAAAAGTGAAAGTAACGAAGTGAAATTTGGGGAAGGGAATTTTTTTGGGGTAAGATTATGATAAGTAATGACTTTAATTTCATATAATGAATTGTAATTAATCAGGATAAATTGTAAGTTTTTTTAATTTTAAATAATATTCAAGGATTGTAGGAGCTGTTTGTTTGTTTTTTTAATTAATTTTTTTTGGTTTTTTGAATATTTTGGTTTTGGTTTTTGTTTTTAGTTTTGGTTTATTTACAATCAATTAAATATATATTATTTAATTATTAATATACTAATTAGAATTATGAATAATTAAATTAAATTAAATATATTTAATTAATTAAAATTAATTATTAATGAGAATAATGAATAATTTAATTTAATTTAATAATTATTAATGAATATAATTAATTTTAAAATATCTCCAAAATACATAAATTTCAAATAAAAATTGAATAACTAAAAATATTTAAAATAAATATTAATTTTTAAATAAAATGTTAATTTTTAAATTATTTATTTTATTAAAATAAATATATTAATTTATAAATAACAAGTTAATTTTTAAATAATTTATTCTATTAAAAAAATATATTTTTATTAATAATTTCTTAATAAATATTAAATAAGATTAAAATAAATGTATTTAATTAAAAATAATTATCTTAAAATTCTATCTATATAACCAAACTACTAATAAAGGAGTTAGAATTTTTTACCCGTTTTATCTTCTTTTATTAAATTTTAAATTTTAAAAATTTGAGCCATTTATTTACGTAAATTCTGTTTACCTTTATAAATGGACGACTAATATTGACGACACAAGATAAGTACACGTAAAATGCACACAGGATCCGTGCCGTCCTAAAGTACGCTGACAACGCGTTATTGTTACTTCATAACTACGCTGCTGTTTCTCTGTCTTGTCTGAAATAGTTGAAAAGGCGCTCAAACTAAAGTCTGGAATTTGTATTCTCTGCTTTTTGGGTTTTCAGATTAGCTTCGACCACTTCCCCTCCGGCATGGAGTTTTTCCACAGTGCAAAGGCGGTGCGCCTGCGCAGCCACCACGACAAGTACCTGGTCGCTGAGGAAGATGAAGAATCTGTTACTCAGGACCGAAATGGATCCTCCAAGAACGCAAAATGGACCGTAGAAGTTGTTCCTGGACCGCAACCCATACTCCGCTTCAAGTCTTGCTATGGCAAGTACCTAACCGCTTCGAACCAGCCCTTTCTTCTGGGTATGACGGGTCGCAAGGTGTTGCAGACCTTGCCCGGAAGGCTTGACTCGTCGGTCGAGTGGGAGCCCATTCGAGAAGGGTATTCGGTAAAGCTCAAGACTCGGTACGGCAACTTCTTGAGAGCTAATGGAGGATTGCCCCCGTGGAGAAACTCGGTGACTCATGATATTCCCCAAAGGACTGCTACTCAAGAATGGGTGCTTTGGCATGTTGACATTATTGACATTAGATCTTCAGATCACCAAGATAAGACTTCGCCGCCTGTTTCGCATTTGGATTCGTTGGATTTTGAGGACAGCTCGCCCTCTTCTGTCTCTGGGAAATCTGGCAACTTTTCGAGACAAGAGGTTTGGTTCCTGATTCTTAATTCTTGATTCATGATTAAGTTTCATGATCTGAACTTTTTTATGTATGTGATCTGCAGTCTACTGATTCCAATGTAAGCTTTCCACCGAAATTGGAGGGAAGGACTATTTATTATCATGTAGGGGATGAGAGTAGCGGTGAGGTTGATGAAGATGTTGAGAATGGTGATTCTTTTCATTTTAAGGGTAAAGGGATTGATGAATTGACTCAAAAGTTGAGGGAAGAGATAGGCCTCCAAGAAATTGTTGTGTGTACTAGAAATCCTTTGAATGGAAAGCTTTATCCACTTCGATTGCAGCTTCCCCCAAACAATGCAGATATGCATGTTTTTGTAGTTCCTTCTTCTTCCAAAGGTTCGTTCTTTGCATTCATTCATATTCTTGATTACTGGTCTATGAATGAGAATTCTTTTCCACTTTTCCGGCCCTTCTGTTTGTGCTAAAAGACAATTAGGTGAGATTTTCAGGAACTCAGATCCTTTTTTTTCTTACTTTATTTCTACCCCTTGGCCTTTCCATTTGTCACCATTTTGGAATATATTGGCATGCGAAGTTTGAAGATAAAAGTACTTCTTGCTTTTAGGATGTCCCAGTGCTTGTTTTCCCCTTTAAATGCTTGTGCGTTACCTGTAATGAGAATCTTTAGGACTGTGCGATCGAATCACCTCATAGAGTTTTTGATGCCAACAAGTAGAAAGGCCTGTTGCCTGATTAAACTGGGGAAGCAGCTTGTTTGCTTTTCAGTCATCAATTGACATGTGGTTGAATTAAGACTTGAAGGTTTAAACTTCACCATCGTGCTATCTTTAGTATCATATCATGTGAAAATGATAGTGACCATAGGATGGAGATGATTACCAATTTGGTTAGAAAAAGATTTCATTGATAATAACTGATGTATCAATTACATGCTCCAAGAAGATGAATAAATTCTAAGTACATCTGTTATAGGGTAGTTGGTGGTCTTAGATAAACGAGGTGACTTTAAAAAGAGCTGCTAATTGATCAGCTCTATTCAATCTCTGATTATCTTCTTTGTTCCTCTTGCTTTCATCTTGCATGTATTCTCTAAGCTGCATGATTACTTCATACTTACTAGTGGACTTGTTCTTGACTCATTCCCATTCTTGACTCATTCCCATTTTGCTCAGTGGCCAGAGATTTTGAGTAATCGGGAATCACGACATCTCGTGCCGTGGATGGATATTGAGTTTAAATTTGACTCCCATGTTTTGTACATTCTCTTGTACCCTATTGGTGCGATGATAAGAAAATTAGTGTTGGTGAGTGTAAGCTGCTAGCCAAGTTCTTCCCAAACGAGAAGAAGCTCATGTTTCTGCAGCAATCGTTGAGTATTCAAATCTGCTTGGAAACATTTAACATGGCACGATTTCTTCATAGCTTGATAAGACAATTTTGTTTATTATTATGTTCTGCACGTCTTCCGCCTGAAAAAGTGTATGATTTGTGTTGTAAAAAGATAGGTCGAGAGAATTTAGACTAAGCAGAGTTCATATGCTGAGACAATGTGCTTATTGTGTTGCTTGATTCTTTAGCAAATTAATGAGCAGAGCTGAAGTCTGATTTCGGGTTTTGGCATTGGCATTGAGAGATGGAATAGTATCTTAGTGATAGAACTCACCCAAGTATTACTGTATTATTGGAATAAATGAATCAGATGGATCAAACAATCTATCGATTCAGTATGATGTGTTGATATTCAGTAGAATTAAGCCAATACAACTGAAATATAAATTACCTTATATGAGGGGCTGTACCTCCCAAACAAACTCAATCCAGAAATTCATGCATACCCCTTACATGTCATTCCCCTCCATGTATATCCCATCCTACCCCAATTATTAGGTGACACCTATTCCATAATTGTAACTAACTCAAGTGCAAGGATTCTCTAACTTCTTATTACGCCTACTGTATACTAATGACTTTCTAGTTCTATCAATACTCCCCTCCAAAGCTTGCACCTTGTCCTCAAGGTGGAATGTCGGAAAGTGCTCTAAAATTGCAGCATATGATTCCCATGAATTTTCAAATGTAGGTAGATTGTGCCACTGAATCAATACTTCCTCGTTCCTATTAGCATCCTTTCGAATTCCCAAGACCATTTCCGGTTGTAAGTCCAGCTCCCACTCATTCGTTAGTTGCTTAGGTAAGGGTTGTGTTTGCACAGGATTAGGAGCAACCCTTTTAAGTAATGACACAAGGAAAACAGAGTGAACTCTACTATAAGCAGGCAAGTCCAATCTATAAGCCACTGCTCCAATCTTTTCAATAATTACAAAGGGTCCATAGTATCGGGGGCTGAGTTTCTCATTCAACTTCCTTGCTAAAGACCGAAGTTTGTATGGTTGAATCTTCAGGTAAACCTTTTCTCCCACCAAGTACTCCACTTCTCTTCGTTTCTTATCTGTCTGGGTTTTAATCCGATTTTGAGCTCTCAAAAGATTGTCCCTCAATTCATTAATGACTCCGTTCCGTTCCTTAAGAAGTTGGTCCAATTCTTCTACTGCTGATAACTCCCCTGCATAACCGAGCAAGGTGGGTGGGGGTCTTCCATATAACGCGAAAAATGGAGAAGTTTTTGTGGAACTATTATAATTAGTGTTAAACCAGAATTTTGCCTAACACAACCATTTAGTCCATTGCTTCGGCATGCTCTCGGCGAAACAACGGAGATATATTTCCAAACATCTATTGGTGACCTCCATCTGTCTGTCGGTTTGGGGATGATAAGCTAAGCTAAACTTCAGCTGTGTGCCTGCTGCTTGAAAATTTCAGACCAGAATCTGCTTATAAATATCCTATCCTTGTCTGATGCTATTGAGGTCGGGAACTCATGTAGCTTCACTATTTCTCTAACGAAGAGGGCAGCAATGTCGGGAGCAAAATAGGGATGGGCTAATGGCAGAAAATGAGCATATTTTGTCAGCCTGTCCACTACTACCATGATAGTATCCATTCCCTTACTCCTCGGTAGACCTCCAATAAAATCCATATATATATCCTCCCATACTTGCGAAGGAATTGGTAACGGTTGTAGTAAGCCAGCAGGGGATAATGCTTGATACTTGTTGCGTTGACACACTTCACACGCCTCCACGTACTTTTTAATGTCATTCTTCATTCCTTCCTAGAAAACCAATCCCAACACTCGTTTGTAGGTGCGTAAGAACCCCGAATGGCCTCCTATGGGTGAATCATGCAATTCTTTCAAAATAGTCGGTATTTCCCAAGAGGTTTTTGACAGAACCAGCCTCTTTTTATAATACAATCTGCCTCCCTTTACCGAAAATCCCAGGTGTTCTTTGCTCCCACTTAACAAATCTTGCATGATGGTGTTAAGTTTCAGATCAGCCCAAATTTCTGCCCCCAAATCATCCGAATCCACCATTTTCACTGTTGATATAGCAGCACATTCCATTTTTCGCAATAAAGCATCAGCCGCTAGGTTCTCCTTTCCTGGCTTGTATTACACCTCAAAATCATACCCCGGTAGTTTTGCTGTCCACTTTTGTTGCTGTTCTCCCAACAACCACTGATCTGCCAAATATTTTAAGCTTTTTTGATCAGTTCGGATGATGAAACGTCTCCCCAACAGGTAGTGTCTCCATTTCTGGACCGCCATCACTACTGCCATTAACTCCTTTTCATAAACTGACTTGGAGAACGCTTGTGGAGGTAATGCCCAACTGAGATAAGCTAAGGGCCTTCCTTCTTGCATGAATACTGCTCTTAGCCCCTTCCCGGATGCATCAGTCTCTATAACATATGGTTTAGAAAAATCAGGAACAGCTAGAGTGGGGAGGTTTACCATGGCCGCCTTCAGTGATTCAAAAGCTTGTTGAGTCTCCACATTCCATTGATACACTTCCTTCTTGAGTAGTTGAGTGAGAGGTTTGGTGATCTTGCCATAGTCCCGAACAAATCGTCAGTAGAATCCCGTGAACCCCAAAAACCTTCGGACAGCTTTCACATCCTTAGGTATTGGCCAGTTCGCCACCTCTTCAAATTTACAGGAATCGGCTTCTACCCCCAGACCCGAGATCACATGCCTCAAGTGTTTTAATTGCTCTTTGCCAAAATCGCATTTCTTCTCATTGACATACAGCTTATGACTCCGGAGAATCAACAAGACAGCCCTTAGATCTTCTAAATGTTGCTCAAAATCTGGACTGTATATAAGAATATCATTAAAAAAAACTAGAACGGACTTGCGTAGGTGGGAATGGAATACCTCATTTATCAATGCTTGAAAAGTGGAGGGTGCGTTAGACAATCCGAAAGGCATCACCAGCCATTCATAATGACCTTCGTGTGTTCGGAAGGCCATTTTGTGTATGTCCTCTTCTCGGACTCTAATTTGGTGGTAGCTACTCTTGAGGTCCAGCTTCGAAAACACCTTGGCCCCTCCCAATTCATCCAATAACTCATCAATTGTAAGTATTGGGAATTTATCCGCTACAGTCACTCTGTTCAACGCCCTAAAATCCACACAAAATCTCCATCCTCCATCCTTTTTCCTTACTAAAATCACTAGGCTTAGAAAAGGGACTCACACTTGGTCGTATAACTCTAGCAGCAAGAAATTCTCCCACTATCTTTTCTATTTCATTTTTCTGATAATGGGGATATCTATAGGGTCTTACCGTGGGTATTTCAGTTCCTAGTTTTAGGGTGATTGCATGGACGTGACTCCTTTAAGGAGGCAACCCTGTGGGTGGGGATTACACATCAGTAAATTCGGCTAATAATTGCTAGAGTTGCACTTTCCCCTTCTTGGCTGTCTCTTGCGGTTCAATTTTTGTCACGCTGACTAGATAGCCTTCTCCTCCTTCTCCCATTGATTTGTAAAGCGATTTCAATGTAGCCACCGACTTCTTCAAAGCTGGTTCTCCCTTCAAACTGAACCGCTTATCGCCTTCCCTCCATTTCAGCGTTAACTCCTTAAAATTAGTTTGTATATTACGCAAACTTTCAAGCCAATCCAACCCCAACACAACGTCCACTCCACCCAAAGCAAACAAAAAGAAATCCCCTTTTATATTTACCCCTTGCATCTCCACTTGTAGCTTTTCACAAACCCCTTTTTCTCTAATTTTATGTCCATCTCCCACTTGTACCAAGAAGGCTGGAGTGTCTAACACGTGTAGGGACAGATCCTCCACTAAAGACCTTGAGATAAAGTTATTGGAGGCCCCACAATCCACTAATATTACCACCTTCTTCCATTCAAGTTATCCCATATTTTAAATGATCTCTTCGTCGTTAACCTCATCACACTCATCATATTCAACCGCAATGGTTTACATTCACAGTCGTCACCTTCTGCATCTATAAACACGTCCTCCGGTGGCTCATTCTCTCCTTCATCCTCCACGATATATACTCGAAAGTGTTTGTTTTTACAAACGTGATTGGGGCTGAATCTTTTATCGCAATAAAAACACAACCCCTTCTCATACCTCTCCTTAAGCATTTCGGGTGGGAGTTGTCAGAAATTGCGTCTCCTAGCTCCTCCAGTCCCGTCTC
>JAOTBA010000001.1:3134036-3148486 GCA_025629845.1 Erythroxylum squamatum | reverse complement strand
CACATACTTTTTAATGTCATTCTTCATTCCTTCCCAAAAAACCAGTCCCAACACTCGTTTGTAAGTGCGTAGGAACCTCGAATGACCTCCCATAGGTGAATCATGTAACTCTTTCAAAATAGTGGGTATCCAACTAGATGTTTTTGACAAAACCAGCCTCTTTTTATAATATAATCTGCCTCCCTTAACCGAAAATCCCGGGTGTTCCTTGCTCCCACTTAACAGATCTTGCATGATGGTGTTAAGTTTCGGATCAGCCCGAATTTCCGCCTCCAAGTCATTCGAATCCACCATTTTTACTGTTGATATAGCAGCACATTCCATTTTACGCGATAAAGCACCAGCCGCTTGGTTCTCCTTTCCCGGTTTGTATTGCACTTCAAAATCATACCCCAATAGTTTTGCTGTCCACTTTTGTTGCTGTTCGCCCAACAATCGTTGATCTGTCAAATATTTCAAGCTTCTTTGGTCAGTTCGGATGATGAAGCGTCTCCCCAACAGGTAGTGTCTCCATTTCTGAACCGCCATCACTATTGCCATTAACTCCTTTTCATAAACTGACTTAGAGAGCGCTTTTGGAGGTAATGCCCAGCTAAGATAAGCTAAGGGCCTTCCTTCTTGCATAAGTACTGCCCCTAACCCCTTCCCGGATGCATCAGTTTCTATAATGCACGGTTTCGAAAAATCTGGAACAGCTAGAGTGGGAAGGTTTACCATTGCTGACTTAAGGGAGTCAAAAGCTTGTTGAGTCTCCATATTCCACTGATACCCTTCCTTCTTGAGTAGTTAAGTGAGGGGTTTGGCGATCTTGCCATAGTCCCGAACAAATCGTCAATATTATCCCGTGAAGCCCAAGAACTTTCGGATAGCCTTCACATCCTTAAGTATTGGCCAATTAGCAACCTCTTCAATTTTAGAAGGATCGGCTTCTACACCCTTTCTCGAGATTACATGCCCCAAGTATTTCAATTGCTCATTGCCAAAATCGCACTTCTTCTCATTGACATACAGTTTATGGCTCCGAAGGATCAACAAGACAACCCTTAGATCTCTCAAATGTTGCTCAAAATCTGGATTGTATATAAGAATATCATCAAAAAAAACTAGAACGGACTTGCGAAGGTAGGAACGGAATACCTCATTCATCAATGATTGGAAGGTGGATGGTGCATTGGATAACCTGAAAGGCCTCACCAACCATTCGTAATGACCTTCATGTGTTCGAAAGGCCGTTTTGTGAATGTCCTCTTCTCGGACCCTAATTTGGCGGTAGCCACTCTTAAGATCCAGCTTCGAAAACACCTTGGCTCCTCCCAATTCATCCAATAACTCATCAATAGTAGGTATTGGGAATTTATCCGCTACCGTCACCTTGTTCAATGCCCTAAAATCCACACAAAATCTCCATCCTCCATCCTTTTTCCTCACTAAAATTACTGCGCTGGAAAAGGGACTTATGCTGGGTCTAATGACTCCTGCAGCTAGTAATTCCCCCACTATCTTTTCTATTTCATTCTTCTGATAATGGGGATATCTATATGGCCTTATTGCTGGAATTTCTGCTCCTGGTTTTAAAGTGATAGCGTGGTCGTGGCTCCTATGGGGAGGTAACCCTTATGGTGGTGATAAAACATCAATAAATTTAGCTAATAGCTCTTTGAGTTCAGCTGCTCCTTCCATGATGGGTTCAGTCGGTGCTGCTCTGGTTATATTGACAAGGTAACCTTCACCTCCTTCTTTCACAGCTTTATACAATGACTGCAATGTTGCCACCGACTTCATTAAGGCTGGGTCTCCTCTCAAGCTGAAGTGTTTGTCTACTTCCATCCACTTTAATGTCAACTCTTTGAAATTGGCTCGGATGTCACCCAATCCCTCTAACCAATCCAGTCCCAAAACTACATCCACGCCTCCTAATTCAAACAGAAAAAAATCCCCTTTAATTAATATTCCTTGTGTCTCCATATGTAAGTGCTCACAAACCCCTTTTCCTCTTATTTTATACCCATCTCCCACTTGTACTAAGAACTCGGGAGTCTCTAACACCTCTAGGGACAGCTGCTCCACTATCGGTTTTGCTATAAAATTATTGGAGGCCCCACAATCCACTAATATGAGCACTTGTCTTCCCATTAAATTTCCCCAAACCTTGAATGACCTCTTTGTCGTCAATCCCATTATACTCATCCTATTCAATTGTAACTGTTTTTCTTTGTTGTCATCTCCCTCGGCATCCAAGAACAGTTCTTCAGGTAGATCATTCTCGCCTTCCTCCTCCACCATTTATACTCGGAAATGTTTGTTTTTACAGACGTGATTGGGGTTGAATATTTCATCGCAATAAAAACACAACCCTTTCTCATATCTCTCCTTAAGCATTTCAGGTGGGAGTTTTCGGAAATTGCGTCTCCTAGCCCCTCCAGACCCGTCTCTCTGGGGTGGGGTCGGGTTTGGAGCTGTCGCACTCCCTCTCATCTCCATCGCTGCTGGGGGTCTGGGTCGGAAGTCCACTGTGGTGGATCGGTGGAACTGAGCGGGCTTGTTGAGGATCTGTCGCGGTACGGGACTCGCGCTGCCTTGCTTCACAATTAAATTCCTCTCCTCTACCAGTAGCGCCATATCCATCACCTCAGTCAAAGACCCAGCATGGTGCAGCTTAAGTTCAGCTCTGATTTCCATCTTTAATCCATTCAAGAACAATCCAGTGAGAATTTCTTCATCAATGTGTCGCAATGGCCCGGTTAACAACTCAAAGTTTTCTCTGTACTCCATCACCGTCGAAGATTGTTGCAGTCCAAACAGAAGCTCGTATGGGTTTTTAGCTAACATTGGCTAAAAACGCTTAAGCACAGCTGATTTAAACTCCTTCCAATCAGCTGCCGCGTTCGTGCCTCCCACCAGTTGAACCACACCAGTGCCTTACCATCCATCACCACTACCACTGCGTCCCTTTTATCATGGTCGACAACCCCATTAAACTGAAAATATCTTTCTATTCTATTCAACCAGCCATATGCGTCCTCTCCACAGAAAATCGGAATCTCTAACCTTCTTCCTCTCTCCTCATAAACTCTCCCTTCCTCTCTCGCTTCAAACCTCCTAACCCCCTCAAATTTTGTATTACTTCCCTGCCTTGTTTCTGCCGACTCACCCACTCCATTTCCTTCAGTTTCCTCAACAGTCTCCACTACCGATTTTCCCTTGGAGGACTCTGCTCCTTTTCCTTAGATATGTTGCATCATTTCCAGCAATGATTTTTCCAATCGGCGTATCTTCTCATCATTCCTCTCCAACATCTCAGCTAGGTTTGCTACACTCCTCTCTATCAAGTCAATTTTTTCCATTCTTCTAGTCACTACCATCCACTACCAAAACAAATTCAATCTAATGGCACCAAGAACGTGCTCTGATACCAATTGATAGAACTCACCCAAGTATTACTGTATTATTGGAATAAATGAATCAGATAGATCAAGCAATCTCATCGATTCAGTATGATGTATTGATATTCAGTAGAAGTAAGCCAATACAACTGAAATACAAATCAGCCTATATGAGGGGCTGTACCTCCCAAACAAACTCACAGTCCAGAAATTCATGCATACCCCCTACTTGTCATTCCCCTCCTTATATATCCCATCCTATGCCAATTATTAGGTGACACCTGTCCCATAATTGTAACTAACTCACGTGCAAGGATTCTCCAACTTCTTCTTACGCCTACTGTATACTAATGGCCTTCTAGCTCTATCACTTAGCCTGGAAAATGGAGGGACGTGTTACTCTTCCACAGCCTGAAGAATGTATCCATGTGCATGCATATGAAGGACTGTTCATAAATTTACATCACCTGACCTGAGGACAAGTCTACAACAATGCTTATCTATATAGTATTAAAGCACAACTAAATATTTGTTCACATAATAGAACGACATTTTAAGATACTTTATGTTTTTTGATCTATCAACCATTCTTCTAGTATTGGTTTCAGTCATCAATTGTTTGTTATTATGTTGTCTTCGAATCATCCAATTACCACTTGGATTTATTTTTTAGTGGAGTTTTTGTTATTTATTCTTTTTGAGTTTTTGGATTTCTTTATCATATTCAATTTTGAGCAAATTTGGAATTTAACAAGAGAACTGATTTGGTTTTTATTCTTTTTTTTCATTTTTAAGTAAAAACTAATAGAGAAAGAATGTTTCATATATGTATTGTGTGTATTATGATTAATGTTTTAAAAATTAAATCGGACATTAAATTAGTTAAAAAAAGTTTAAGCTTTAAAGGTTCAGCCGGTATTAAATTACTATAAAATCGATATATAAATAAATAAATAAATAAAATCACAAGAATAAGTAAAAATATAGTATAAAATAAATTATTTTATTGAAATAAACAATGAACTAATAATGTCTATTAATATATAATAAACTAATAATAAATCAAATAATTTAAATTAAGATTGAATCTAACATATTAAAATAATAATAATAATTGTATTTTTAAATTATTATTTATTTAAAGACTTATAAAAGTTGAAGTATGTTTAAAGAAAGTCAACAGAAAGGATTCTAACTTTAATCTAACTTCTTTTTAATGTCTTTTGTTCTTTTGGTAATTAACGGGGCCTAAGCCTAAGAAAAAAAACTACAGATGAGTTACCCGAGGCAGATAAACCCTAACTGAGTCTGCTAACAGCAAAGGAGAAAGTCCCTCAACAATCTTGTGAAACTAGTGAACTCCTAAAGGCAAGCTATAGCTGTAATTAGCTAACCAATCTGCACAACGATTACCCTCTCGATAGACATGATGCACTCGCACTTCCAATTCTTAGAGATCAATTCTTTGATAACTAGAACCATAGAATTGACTACTTGATTTTGCTCACTAGAAATAGTGGATACCACCAAGGTGGAATCTATAGAAATATCCACCCTAAAATAACCACGTAGCCAGGCGAGATTCAACCCATAGTATACTGCCCATAACTCGACCTACCAAGACGTGCAAACCCCCAAATTTACACCAAAGCGAACTAACCAACGACCACTACCATCCTTAATCAACCCACCAGTTGTTGCAGAACTTGGATTACCCTTGGAGGATCCATCAGTGTTCAAGCTAACCCATCCCTCTCTTGGTTTCTGCCAGCTAACCTCAATTACTCTTTTCCCCTAGTATGTATGATGAGGAGAGACGTCACGTTGCAGACTTTGAGCCAAAACCACCTCCTGAACAAAAGAATGAATTTCCTCTATGTGATGAACTTTGTGCGAGCCAGGATCAAAGCATCTCTCATTTCTCCATTCCCAAAGCTTTCATAGCATAACACCAAATAGCAGAGGCCAAGAACTATCACTTTGTATCCTATAATCACTCGACAGATTGCTTACAAACCAAGAATTAAAATCACAGCAGTAAAAGACTCGCTGTCGACTGACGTCAACAAGAATATTCCAAACCATTCGAGCTCGCCAACAGTCCCTGAACACATAAGCTAAGTTTTCTTCATGATTCGAACATTCAGAGCAGGCTGGAGAGTCCGTCAGGAATAGCTGAAAATGCCTCCCATTAGTTATAAAGAGAGATTTCGCAACCAACCATAAGTGCGTCTGTATGCGTAGAGGGCCCTTCTAATCCCAAATCAACTTCCAAATCCTGTTCCTATTCGACCACATATGCTGTTGAAGAAGATGATAGGCTAAACGTGTTAAGAAATAACCACTGGGCTCCAAGGACCAGTAAAGGCAATCTTCTTCATGGGTGTAGTGGGGCAGGAAAGTTGCAGCAATTCGTAAAATAATATCCCGAGGAAGAAACACGCTGAACTCTCCCTAAACCAGCCCCCACTTACGTCTACATATTCACACACTTTCTTATCCAACTGATCCTCAGGGACCGCAAGAATAGTGTGAGAAATTAAGCTCCCCATAACCCCATGCACCTAATTATCATACCAAAATCTAACCTGTTGTCCATTTCCCACCGACCATGTAGCACCTTCCAACAACTGAGAAGAATTAGCGCAAATACTACGTCAAAGAGGAGCTAGTTTAGCAACCAGACTCGTATGGAAACCACTATCCAGCTTATATCTTGCACAAAGAACCTGGTTACAAAGCTTCCCAGGCTCCTTGATGATTGGCTATCCAAGCCTCATATGAATGGCGATATTCATGGCCTCTAAGTTTTTTAACCTAAAACCCCCAGAAATTTTAGGACAGCACACTTGTTCCAGGAGACTAAATGCATTCGACACCTCTCTCCAGTTGCACCCCAAAGAAACTTGTTACAGTAGCTATCAATCTTAGAGAGCAGTCCTTTAGGGACTTTCGCAGTTTGCATTGCGTAGAGAGGGAGTGCATTCAAAACCGAATGGCATAAGGTCAATCCACCAACCATAGATAAGCCTTCTGCTCGCCAACTTGAAAGCCGAGCTTGAACCTTTTGCAAAATATAATAATTAGTAGTTTTGGTTACCCTTTTATGAAGCAAAGGGACTCCCAGATACCTGCCAAGGTTCGTAGTTTGAGCGAAGCCTAATGATCTAGTGATATTACCACAAACATTAGGAGAAAAGTAAACTTTCATTTTGTTGGTACTGATATGTTGACCCGAAGCATCGCAGAAAAGATCAAAACAATTCAGAATTTCTCACATTTGGTCCTCTGAAGCTTCAGAAAAGAGTACCATATCATCTACAGAACACAGATGAGAGATCAAAGGGCCTGCTTACTAACCTAAAAAGGTCTCCAGCAACCAACTCCCATCCTTGCCTCAATCAGTTGAGATAACATTTCCAGAAAAAGTACAAAGAGGTAAGGTGATAGGGGGTCATCTTGTCTAATGCCCCTACTAGGATGAAAATCCTGAGAAGGGCTGTCATTCCATAAAACCCGCATTTGGGCGGTTTGAATACAACTCATGATTAAATCCACCATTGACAAAGGGAAACCAGCATCTTGGAGAGTGTCACGAATAAAGCTCCAACTCAGCCAGTCGTAGGCCTTTTCAAGATCCACTTTAATAGCCATAAAACCCTTCTTACCTCGCAATCTATGCATAGAATGTACAATCTCTTGTGCCACCATAATATTGTCTGAAATTTGTCGTCCTGGTGCAAAACTACTTTGAAATGGAATAATTAGTGTTGGGAGGGCTTCTTTAAGACGATTCACAACGATTTTCGTAATCAACTTGTAGCTCACATTACACAATCCTATAGGCCAAAATTGTGTAACTTGCTCCGGGCTTTCAACTTTCGGAATAAAAATAATGAAAGTATCATTAATACTTTGAAAAAGATAATGATCTTCAAACACCCCCCTTAATCAGATTGACCACGTTACTTTTTACCAGGTTCCATTGCGATTGGTAAAAGTGTGCATGAAACTAGATAGGGCTAGGCGCTTTATGGGCAACCATTTGACAGAGAGCTCGGGTAACTTTAGTCTTCGTCACCTCCATGCACATAGAATTCCAAACGAATTGAGGAACATTCAGAAAACAACCTCTAATAGGGAATTGGGGGCAATCCACCACCTCTTCCAAATATAGAGATTTATAAAACACCAAAACTAGCGTTCATAAATCAGCAGGATCATAAATCCAGTTACCATTAGAATCACGCAGAGCCTCAATCCTATTCCGCTTCCTTCTGATCATGGTAGATGCATGGAAATACCTAGCATTTTGATCACCCATACAAATCCAGTCTGCCCTCGACTTTTGGAACCAATGCAACTCTTCCTGTCATGACATAAGACGATACTCTTCCTAAAGTTTTCCTTCTAGATCAACTAACAATTTATTATACCGGACCATAAGAGCACGCTACACTCCTTCAAGTCGTGCTAGAAGTCTATTTTTCCTTCTAAAAATGTTGCCCAATACTTCTCTATTCCACTCTTTCAGTAAAACTTTCCATCGTAAAAGCATGTTTGGTAAAAACTTATGAGTATCCCAGTTATTCAAAAGGAACTGAGGATAACCAAGATGATTAGTCCAAGCTAGCTTAAAACGAAACGACTTCCCTCCATCTGGCTGCCACTGTTGATTATCAATACAAACAAGAATGGGTGATGATCAGACCGAACTAGAGGTAAATGTCTGACAGATGTCGAGTGAAAAATAGAAAACCAATCGAGATTGCCAAAAGCCCGGTCTAACCTTTTAAAAACCCTACCATAACTTATACTTTCATGGCCAGCTGGAAGCGCGCACACCTTCGAAAATCAAAAGGTGCTCCTCCAAATTTTTCCTGAGGACCTAACATCTCATTAAAATCACTTGCAAGAAACCAAGGACCTAAAATCGTAGCAACTAGCTCAGACAAAAACTTGAGCAAATCATTTTTAATAGCAAGAGTAGGGTTGACATACACAAAAGTACAATACCATATAGAACCGTCCTTACGGAAGATTTTAAGATAGATAAAACCACTGCCACTGTCAACTATTGTAACCAAATCTCGAGAGCCCTTCTATAAAAGCCATAAAACCCCCTACGAAACCCTGAGCATCCATATGATGCACATTAGAAAAACCCAACTTATGTGTTACTCTTTCCGCATTAGATCCACTTATTTTAGGTTCTACAATGAACATTGCATCTACCTTATGGATACGGACTAAATCCTTCAACACATCTCTGAAATCAGTTGTAGCAGCTCCACGACAATTCCAATAAATAAACTTGATCGTTGGAAAAAAGAGTAAAGGGAACCACTCTAAATCAGGTGGTTATTACTACGATCAACGGGCATAACGCCATCTTCAACATTCTCACCCCTTCTATCTTCCGTGCAAGTTTGCATTTCGGACACAATAGACATCTCCAACTCACCAACATCAGAGGAACATAAAACTCCAACCCCTCTCTCATAATCTCTTGGGTCAGGGGGATCAAGAGGATGGGTTTGCTTGGGTAACAAATGACGTGAAGCTGAAGGTTGGGTAGTAGTGGGATAGTTAAAAACTTAATCTACCAGTTCCTGAATCCCTTCATCAATTTGCATCGGCTGCATGCGGGAACTAAAGACGAGTCCAGCTGCTTGTTAGGTCTAGCCCCGTTGTCAGAATGAGATACTGTTGCATTAGGATAAGCTTCTTGGGCCTTCAATATGGGCAAAGAGATGGGCTTGTCATTTACTCTAACTAGGCCTTGGATATCCCGTCTACGTACTGAACTACTTTGGTATCTCCCACCTCTACCCCCCTCATTCCTTAGCGGGGACTATGCTGAATCAAAACCCTATCTCGATTCGAAACATCACTGGCAGGATTTTGGTGATCCAAATCTGGTCCATAATCCTCTAAGATATTAAAGCGAGATCCTGGAATTTCCTTACCCTACTCATCATATCCTACATTATCAGCAAAATCCACTAGCTCAGTCATATCATAGTTTTTTCCACCACGATTGTAGGGATTGCCACGATTGGCGGGATTATGGTTACGTCCTCATTTAGGCTTCTGAACCAACCTCTAGTAATCGTAACTCTCAACAACCTCCAGTCAAATAACGAGAATCGCTGGAGGCGGTGGTGCCACTATGGGAGCTGAATCCTGTCCCTCATTGTTTCCCTGATCATCCTTAACTTGCTGAACAATAGGACAAGTTTCTCTTTGGTGACCATACATGCCATAATCAAAACACACAAAGTGTAAACCTTCATATTCAACTTTCTAGATTCTTCTCTTCAATCGAAATTTAAAGATCAAAGGCGTGCTCAAGTCAACCTCCACGCTAATTCTAGCGTACTTAGCCCGAGTACTCGCCTCTGTACTCTCATCAACCCTCATTGTCTTGCTAAGCTTGTTACCAATCTGAGTAAGAATGAGACAATCATAATATTCAACTGGTAAATTAGGGATCCTAACCCACATAGTAGCCCTATCAATTAAGGCCTCAAATGGATCAAAATTAGGTCTCCACTTCATCATAGTATGAATGTGATCAGCCACCATCCAAGGACCACCCTCAAGCACTGAACGATAATCCTTCATACATTTGAACTTAGTCAAGTATTAATCATTCCCCATATCAGCCAAAACCACGTCGTGTGCAATTTCCATTAAACATACTTCTTATAGTTTAAATATTATTTTAAATACATTCTTAAATTATCTTAAGCAAAATTACTTATACATACTAATTAATAATTCAAATTTATTAAACAAATTCATTATAAAATAATAATTAGTTTTTAACAATAATAATTTAAAAATTTTCAATTAAAGTATAAGGAGATAAATAAAGAATCTAAATTTTGACAAATATAATTTATTAGTGAGATTAAATAAATTTAATATTTTTTAAGGATAAAAATAGTGATTTATTTTTAGCAATAATAATTTAAAATAAAAATTTTAATTAATTAAAAAGATAAATAAAGAATATAAATTTTAAAAAATATAATTTATTAGTTAGGTTATTATAGAAACTTTAAAAAAATTAAAAATTCAAAAGATTTATGAAATATAGTACATGGGTTGGTATGCAGGAGGTGACGTCACTTACAAAGAGGAAGAAACTCTATTAAGTCCCATATGTGCTGACAGATTCTCAATTTATTACTTAACCAGTTTTTTCATAAAATTGTCCAGTTTTTCCAATAACAAATCGACTGGTTTTTTCTTATAAGGATTATGAATACAAACTGGATTGAAAATCAGGCTAGTTTGTATTTATTTCGGTTGAATTGGTTGGTCCAGCTTGATTTTAAAATCATTGATTATAATAAAAGGGATGGAACTAATTATAAAAAAATATTAGACTAATTAGAAATAGACTTAAATAAGGAAGAACTTGACTTGAGAAGAACCTAAACTTAAATGTGGAATAAACTTAAATATGTAAGAACTTAAACTTAAATAAGGAAGAATTTAATTAGTAAAGAACCTAATCAATGACTAAATATATTATGACTAAATATATTTACATTGATTATAATATATATTATCATATTATCAAACCCCTCAAATTTAAGGTGGTAGAGAAGCGGATATCTTGAGTTTGGAAACAAGATCGCGAAATCCAGGAGCATAATAAGCTTTAGTAAATATATAGGCAGTTTGATCATGACAGGAGATATAAACAAGATCAATCGTATTATGATGAACATGATGACACACAAAGTGATAATTGATCTCGATATGTTTTGTGTGCTCATAAAACACACCATTATGGGCAATCTGCATAGCACTTTAATTATCATAATGCAGAGCAGTAGATGGAGACGGAATGTCTAGACTTTAAAATAAACAGTGAAGCTATAAAAGCTCAAAAGTAGTATAAATGAGAGTTCGATATTCAACTTTAGTACTACATTGAGAGCCAATGATTTGTTTCTTACTATGCCAAAAGATAAGTGAATCACTAAGTAAGAACTAATAGTAGACCGATCGTCTATAGTGGTCACTAGCCCAACCAACATTTGAATAACCTCATAATTGAAGAGGACAAGTTGGAATAATGAAGACTATGAAACAAGGTACCTTTGATGTAACGAAGAATACAAAGAATAGCTGCATAATGAGTAGTACGGGGAGCTATCATAAATTGACTAACAATGTGAACAACATAAGAAATAAGATTGTCAATAAGTTGATGATAATATCATGAAGAGGAGAGACATTAGAAGTTAAAAAATGAGTATTAGCTTCAATAGGAGTATTGACAATTTTATCACCAGTAAGGCCTGCATGAGGGATAAGATCGGTAGCATACTTAGCCTGAGATAAATAATATCCTATAGAATCGGAAGTAATATTAAGACCCAAGAAATAGTTCAAATACCCAAGATCTTTCATCTTAAATTAGCAGCTAAAAATTTATTGAGATCATGAATACCCTATGTATCAATCAACATATAATAATAACAAAATAATACCACTTTTATATTTCAAAGGAATAATGCATAATCATGAGATTGGATTGAAACCAAACTGATAAATAATAAAACTAAATTTAGGAAACCAAGCATAAGGAGCTTATTTAAGTTTGTACAAAGCCTTTTGAAGAATATAAACTTTATATGGAGGATGATCATAGCCAGGATGTGGTTACATATAGACCTCTTTAATTAGATCTCCATTTAAGAAGGCATTCTTGACATCCATATGAAATAAGGTCAAATTCTTAATAACAACAGTGAAAATGGCAATGAGAGTACGAATAGAAATGATGTGGGCTATAGGAGCAAAAGTCTCCTTACAATCAATCTCATATTCTTGAGTGTTATAGGTGCAAAATTCTCCTCATAATGAATCTCATATTCTTGAGTGAGCACTTTAGTTACAAGCCAAATCTTTTACCATTCTACTAAACCATTAGCCTTGGTCTTGATTTTATAAACCCGTTTCTAACCAAACACAGATTTATTTGTAGATGAATCAACTGAATCCTATATATAAGTTGAAGTAAATGCATCAAGTTCTATTTCTTTCTACCACAAAGGATTAGTATTAGCCTCACAATAAGTGTGAGACTCATAAATAGAAATAATAGCACAATGACAGTGACAATCACCAAGAGTGACTTTGGGTTGACTTCACGAGAGGAATGGTGAAATGGGGGATCATAAGAAGTCTGAACAGTAGATGAAGAAGGTTGAGGATCTATAGGAGGAAGATCATAAGGTGTGGGATGAGGTGGATCAGAACTTTTTGAGTAATTTGGACCTATAGGAGAATTATCAGAAAATAAAGTAATAGGAGGAACAACAAGAAAGGCAAGAGATGGAATGACTTTAAAGGTAGATAATGAAGAAAACATCTTATGTTCCCAAAAAGTGATATGACAGGATAGACAAGAAGCTAAGACAAATAATAACCCTCACATTCAATGTCATATTCCAAGAAATAATACAATCAGAGTTGAGATTCTAATTTGATTTATTCATATGATTGAAGATTAAAAAAGCAAGAAGATTCAAAAACTTGAAGATTGTGAAAATTAGGATAATAAATATGGAGACATTAATAAGGGAAAATATTATTAATGATAGGAGAAAGGATACGATTAATTGTATAAATTTTTCTAAGAGAAACTTCATCTGAAAAATATTTAGAACAAAAAAGATGACACAAAGAGAGATCGAACAATTTCCAAAATATGTTTGTGTTTATATTTTGCATGACCATTTTGTTCAGAGATACTAAGAAAAGAACGTTGAACATTAGTGCCATGAGAAGTAAAAATTTGACAAAGAGTAGTGCCTTGATATTCCATATCATTTTTTATATGGAAACAATTGATATTGAAAGAAAATTGAGTTTTAATCATATTAGTAAATTGAATAGAAACTAAAGACAACTTTAAATGATTTTTTATAAGATAAATTCACTTTTACTTAGAATAGTCATCAATAAAGATAAGAAAATATTAAGAACCACCATGGTAATATTAGGAGCAAGACTCTAAATTTCATAATGAAGAAGATCAAATGGTGCAGAAGAAATAGAGTCACTAATATTAAATGGCAAAACACGATATTTTGAAAGTAGACATGAAACTAAATCAAATTGATTCTGTTTAACAAATCCTAGATGTCTATTAGAAATCAAAAGTTGTAACTTGTAAGAGAAAACATGACCAAAGACATAAGTGTCGAATATTGGAAAAGGAGATAGCAACAACAACTCTGAATGGTAATTGGAGAGAAACAAGATCAAATAAATGACCAACTAAACGGTTGTCAAAGCTCTCAAAATTAATTTTGATTCACTAAACTCTTCTAATACTTACGAAACTAGGTCAAATCTCAAAAGAACTAGAAACTAGTTTATTAATTTCAATTGAAAAAACAAAATGGGGGTTTATAATTAATTAACTAATAAACTAAATTTAACAAGAAATCAAAATAAATCAACTAAGTATTTAAGTGAGAAATTCGCTTAACGCCAATTCAAAGGAAGGATCTCATCCAATTATAACTTTGATCGTTAGTCTAAAAATAGTAATTTTCACAATTTAAGCAATTAGTAAGAAACATAATATGATAGCCATAATAAGTCTCAATTTTTTTAAAATGAATTCGTTCAAACCCAGCATTTAAACCCATACTGACTATAAATTGATTGGATATGATAACATTTCATATTAATTAAATAATAGCAATAAGTTTAATGAAAAAGACTAAACCTTAAATTAAATAATTAAGATAGCTATATCTATTAAATTTATTTTTTGGGTTAATTACAAAAAATTCAAATTTACTAAATTTTACAATTCTAGTTAAAACTTTAAAAAGTAGCCATCAAATGCTCAAACTTTTTTTTAAAATAAAAATAGTCTAACGTTAGTCTTCCCGTTAATGTTGCTAATGTGACATGCACTACAAGAAAATTGTTACATACCGACGGAATAATACCGACGGAACAGTAGTCGAATGTGAATTACGACGGGAACAACTAATCCGTCGGTGGAACAGACAACATTTGCGA
>JAOTBA010000001.1:3108501-3118997 GCA_025629845.1 Erythroxylum squamatum | reverse complement strand
AACCCAACTGATGGGCTGGTCATTTGGGCAAGCCCAAACGAAGGAAACGTGGACGGCCCCACTTGAGCACTGGCGTCTGGATGAGGCTGCGCAAGTTGATCAGCCAACAGACTGAACCTCGAGCCCCCTACTGCCTTACCCCCCTTGTCACGTCCATCCGTAGGTACCCGTTGCAAGGGCTGTCGTGGAGGTCGTCGTTGCACTAACGTCCATTCTCCATAGCCCTTCGTTGGAACAAGCGCTGAAGCCCCGCATATATCTGTAGCAGTGGTCGCCTGCTCCATCGGGACGCCAGCGTCAGGGCCAGATGCTGGAGGAGCTGGGTCGCGTTGTGGACAACCAACGTCGGCGTGGCCGATCCGACCACAAGAGAAGCAAAGCTGCGGCAAGCCTTCGTAGGCGATGATCAACGTCTCCCCATCTAGCTCAAGAATGTGCCTCAGCGGTGAGCCAAGATCGATATCCACCGCCAACCTTGCATATTTGCCCCGGGACTTCAACAGGGTAACATCATCGACGCGGACGGTCTTCCCGATTTAGTCGCCCATTGCCTTGAGGATATGAGGGTTGTAGCACGAGAGAGACAAATTCAGGACGCGAACCCAAACAACGGCACGGTTCACCAGACCATGGAATGGCCGGAAGGTGGGCAACCACCGCTGCACTGAAAGCACATGACCGTATATGACCCATGGACCACAGGTTGACGCTTTGATATAATCCTCGTCTTCCTGAAATCAAACGAGGAAAAAATCAAACTCAAGATCCACAACTGTAATTGGTCCTGTCGGGTTCCACAGAGACTCCAACGTCGAGCTAAGTAGACAGAAGCCAATCCTCCTGCCTAGCAACTTGACAACCACCGCATTGGCCCATTGTGAGTCCAGCTTGGCCTGAAAGGAGGACGAGAGGTGAATGCTTCCCCTTTGCTCCTCCGACACTACAATGTCACCTTCGTCAAGAGCAATAACGTCATCGTCAGCCCATGCACTACCAGGACGCGCAACTGCACTGTACGACTTCGGAGCTGGCGGGTTGAGTTCCTCCTCACGTTTTCAGGTACGAACCCGCTTAAGGAGCTGACCCTCTTGATCAAAGGGCTCCATTAGGGAAGCTGGTTAACTCCCGAAGTGGTTAACCAACGAGAAGATCCAAGCAAACGAAACAGAAGCGCAAAAACAGTGGTAAGCAACTTAGAGAGAGAACAGCAACTTAGAGAGAGTAACAGTCAATGCATGCAAGTTTATTGCATATGTCTTCTCGGGAAAGTGTAACAGTCAATGCATGCCAGAATAAGAGTAAGACACCAATTCAAGAAACTAGAACAAAAAGGACGGTAGCCAACAATCAAGTTGATAGATATGGAATTTTTACAAGATTTAAGAACGTAAGAAAGAATTATACCAACCAAAAGGACAAGAAGTCTAAGTCAAAATCAGAACCTTTGGATTAGATGATTTCATAGAATATCACCCAATGATCAATATTCAATACCTAAAAAATATACACTCAAAAGGGCCAAAAATCTTATAGTACTTGCAACAACAAAGAGGAGATAAAAAGTGCCATTAGAGATACTCACCTAGCTACTTCTTAATCAAAGGCTTTCTTTTAGCTTCAATTTATCCATGGGTTTAATCCTAACATTAATAAGGATGCATGTAACAAGTAGTAGGCAATTCAATTGATATCTTTTTGCTAAACACTAAGCAACATTCCTCAAACCTTATCAATAAATTTATCACATTAATCAAGTTGTAATAATACCACCGTCCAACAATTAATATGTAAACCATCTCATCAAAATGCAGTCCAATTAGCACAAAATCAGTTAATGACTTCGTGACTTTGGTTGATAGGAAAATGGCCTCTTTAAATTACAATAGAAATGAAGATGTGCCAACAGAGTGGCAGAATCCACCTAGCCTTGTACTGGGAAGGCTTATCTTCTACATGTAAACCTTGCTTAGCATTTGACATGCCTGCATACCAAATGATTCAAGATCCAACGCTCTTTTTCTAAGCAATTTATTTTAAAACTAGTCCCCTAGCACGTAATTAACTAAATCTGATCTTGTACAAAACTGCTGCATCCGTGTTGCTTCAATGAAGTTGTCCCCGTCTAAGATGCTAGCTCTTGATTCTGTTCTGGCCACTGGTTTCTTGCAGGGTATACCCACAATTTTTTTTTTAATAAGCAGGGACTAGGAGAAAATGTCCAGGACCCGTTCTGAGACATTCATGGCATTCTTTAGTAGACAATAACCTTGTACGTGTAGTTTGATTCAGTTCCCTTCTAAACCATCTAATATTCTACTTCTTCTGGAATCCTGGCTTTGCCAGAGTATACATACTGCATCTCCTCTTTCCATGCCTAGAAAAACCCCAAATGTTAGCTAAAGAACAAATTTCTAAAATTTGCTTCTTGTAAAGAGTTACCGAAATCAACAAGAACATACTTCATGTCTGAATGAAATCCTCAGGTTTGGCACATTTGTCTTCTGAATATCATTTCCTTTGGGGCCTCTCAGAAAATATTTACTACCAAGCCAATGCAACTGCATGAGCAAAGGAAGGGGTCAAAGCTTTCGGTTACATTTTTTCCCCCCATGAAAAGAAACAAAAAAGCATATTGTCAGCCATAACAAGAAGGCATGTCCTATCATGTCGTGATCAATCCAACATAATTAGTTCCATCTATTGGCAACCAGTAAAACATAACTAATGTGCATTCATGCATGCCAGAGCTTTAAGTCATTATCTTACTTTTGCCTCGTGAGAAAATCCAGATTGATAAACAGAATTTCTTGCTATCTCACATAAGTCGCATGAGCTGAGCTTCCACACCTGCAGAAAAGTCCAACTTGCTTGCACTTTACTTTAAACTGAAACATAAAAAACATTCCAAGTCAAAACAAGGCGAACCTTTGCTGCAACACTATACTCTTCTACTAGTGCTTCTTTCGTTAAATGTATTTGCAAAGGATCATCACTTGAAAGTGAAACATTCAGACCCCGCTGGAAGAAGGTGTGAAATGGGTTCCGGTGATAATCAAGGAAAAGGGAATTATTGCTCAATGGTGACAGGGCCAATCCAATCTGTTAATCAAAGAGAAGCATGCTGGTCACTAGAATATCTAGCAGCAGACATTAAAAACTCAAGGAAACTCAAATAAATGGTTTATCCGCTCAAAAGAAAATTGAAAGAAAGGAGAAAAAAGTTGAAAGAAAAGGCTCAGTTTCACCAGGGTATACCACCCTTCTAAAATTCAGTTGAGAAATAGCTATGAAGCCACACTGGTAAATGCAACTGTTCTAGTTTACCCAACTAATGATGGTAGGTTGACACGAGTACAAAAGTAAAATCACATGAAACTATACAATTTCCTTCAAATTATATTGTAAAATGTTGATGTCAATGTCAGGTGCCAATGCAGAAGCATTTTGCCCTTCTCACTGCCCCTAAGCTCTTATTCCTTTCAAATAAACATGGAAGACCAGTTCATGTGGATGAAACCTGAGAAAGGTAGAACAAGTACTGCAAAACAGGAGACTTCCGCAAATTGATCCCATGGGAGATATTATTGCATAAAAGGAATCCAGCAGCCAAATGATCAATGTCACCAGCCTGCACACGTAGTAAATACCATGAGATTATCGAGAAACTCGGCACAAAAATTGAGAAACAAAAACTGACAGATGAACCACGAAATAGAAAGTAACCTCTCCGCAGTGTGGACGAAGTTTTATTGTTGGAAATCCTTTTGATTCACGAAGCTGGAAAAAAAGATCAAGAACATGTGAATTCCAATAAATCTAGGCGTAAGAATAATCCTAATCCCCTTTTCCCCTCTTCTTTTTTTATCTCTTTAAGATTTATGTTTTCACATATCTGGAGGTAGGGGAAGCTGATCAAAAATTCCGTTTGACAATGACAAACAAACAACATAATATCATAATCCATAAAACCTTGCAGAAATCGTTCAATCACCTGTGAAGAGATTCTCTACAAGAAATCATGAATCCATTCTAGGGCACACTTTTTAGTATTCCTATCTTAATCTGTTCACAATTAGCGGGAATTACAAATATTTTCATTTCAAAGCTTTTGAGTACTCGAATAAATTTCTTATGCTGGGAGGAAACCCGAATGCCTAACAAATTTCATGGTACCATTCTGCAAAGTATCTGGAGAATGACTACATTGAACCATCTACCGTTCAGAGCCGCGTTCAATTCTATAAAAGCCAATGGCTTGACATCAGATCAAATTCCTCACTATATGTAACCTGGTGGAAGCATGCGAAGTACCATATACCTTGTTAAGTGTATATAAATTTGCATAGCAGTAGTAAGTATAATATGAGTATGCCGGGTTGAACTCATTGGTCCATTCAGCAGGCGTGGGCATGTGCTTAGTTGGACGCCTTTCAGGTTTACTTTCATCATCAACAACATCAAATCCCACAACCTGTCAAATAATTTAATTCCCCGAAAGATCATCTTTTCATGACAATACAGTAGTGATTCAACATAACCATTGTGCTACATAAATGGGAGGATGAAATAACTAAGCAAAAGGAAACAAAAAATCTTTATATAAAAGTTTCATAGAATATACATAGAACTTACATGCATCAAGAACACATGAAGTTGAGGATGAGAATTCGGGTTTACTGTGACCTCAAAGAGTGGGATGAAAATGTTTTCAATAATGTTCTGAAATGATTTAACAGTTCCCATTTGCTTGTACACATTGTATAGCCGTGGTAGCTGCACATTTAAATCATAAAATGAGGGGAAAAACAATTAAGAAAACAATGGGAAACCCAAGTATTTATAAAGGCAATGAGAGCAAACTCCTAAAGGAAAGGACATTCTACAGAAAGGAAAAATCCTTAGGCCTGCTAGGAATAATGAAGCTTTATATGCACAAGATAAACCTTCTGACTCTATTATGAACAGTTGTTCACAAAGTCTTGTATACTTATTACATACTGGTCTTTGCTATATGGTTTTCACCTTCTGTCTACTGCATTACTCTATTATGAACAGTTGTTGACAAAGTCTTGTATACTTATTACATACTGTTCATTGTTATATGGCTTTCACCTTCTGTCTACTGCATTAAAATTTCAACAGGCCTTTTCATGTGGCTTAGAAAACCTAGAAGTCCAAAATCTTGGAAAAAGAAAAACCATCACCCTTTCAATATTTTGCCAAATTGACTGAATTGATTAATTGCTGCACAATATAAGAGGCAGTTCCTAAGGGCAAATTTGTTGACATACCCAGAATCCAAACTCAATAGCGTTGTAGTTCCCCACACAGGACTAACAACATGTTATCCTATTGTCTCAAGCATGACCTTTGATGCATATTATATCTTTATACTTCGTTAACAATGCAAGAAAGTGTATCCCTTTTATCTTATTAATGGTCATCCAAGTGCCAGTTTATTAATTCATATGAGCCTCAATAGTACAAATTGTGAATGTAAAAAAGTAATGTAGCCAATAGAAAAACATTGTAAATTACCTGGATTAGCCAAAGAGCGTTATCACTATATATTTCATTGTTAATGAACCAACTTGCCAGCTGGTCCCACTCGCTTTGTTTCCTACCATATACAGATATCCTGTACTCAGCCATCTGAAAAATATATGATGAGGAAGTCAACATCGAAAGACCAGACTTTGCCAACAATAACAATTGCATGTCATCTGTGAAAAGCATTACCTGGTATTTGCTTGCTTCAAGGTCAGACAGAACTTCTTTTGTTACTTCTGCCAAAAAGCGTCCTGTAAAAGACTTGAAAGTCAGCACTGTAACCTTCAAATTATGCATTATTGTTGAAGGAGTGGCAAATCCAAGCATAAGGACAAAAGCAAATGATTAAAGGGAATCCGAACAAATGTAGTACACCATCAAGAATTCTTTTTACTTAAAATAAGAAATGTTTTGTAAGAAAGTCCCAAATGTCCAAACAGAAGCAAAGAAGATCTATGCAAAACAGAGGTCAAAATTCAAGGACATTGAGCAACAGTCTCTGACATCTATTACAACAGATATAAATTAAAGAATCAACAAGAGGTGAATCAGTTACAGACCTTGGATTAGATTATCCTGCTTTAAGAATATTTCTCTGAGTCTGCTTTGCCCACATGGATTATATTTAAGATTGAATTTATCAAATCGATGGAATGTACTCTTATCAGCATGGACATCTAACAAATCAACATTCAAGTCATGCCTGGAAATGTTTAACAAGTTAGAAAATAATCCAGATAGAACATGAAACCACCTAGGGAGCCATTTCCTACCCAGTCAAGTCCAAACTCTCAAAAACTTCTTTTAGAGTCAAGTATTTCCCATCTCTAAATATCACAACCTACAAAATTTCAACAAACACTGATTAACAGGAATCGTCCAGATAGTAACACTTGTAAGACTCTTAACTAATGAAAACTCCCCAATACGGAAAGGTTGATCAGATATCAGAGTATACCTCATCAGATTCTTTTCTTAGCTTTGATTTTATGAAGCGCAGTAGATGCTTCTGGTTCATGCAAGCAGAATGGTGCACATGTGTATCAACTTTTCTGATGTTATAAAAATCACGATGTGGGGCACCTTTCTGAGCCAAGAACTCCCTGTCTGCATTTCCTAACAGATGAAGGCGAAACTTCTGTGTCGTATTCAGATATAAGTTGCAAGAAGAAGAAAAAGTAAAAGATATTAATCTCAACAAAAGGGTTGCAGAAAACTACCTCCTCCAGAAATCTCAGCCTGTGATAGCATGTAGATCGAACATTTCCAATTGACATGATCCGTAAGAGGTGATGCATATCAGTAAAAAAAGTTGTTGCATTGACAACAGGGAAGAGATCTGAAGTGTCTGAATTGAAATTAATAGAAAATAAGGTAATCAGCAAAATAAATGAGCAAAAGAAGAATAACCATAGCTCAGTCATACAATATCAAGCACTCGAAATAAGGGATTATGCCACTTTAAGGAAGCTTTAGCTTTTAATGGGGTACAAGGAGGAGGTATTCAAAATACTATTTAACTTTACTGCTTACCATGTTCATCAGCATAAACATGGATAACCCCGTCTTCCATCCTAAAGTGGTGCTGCACAAGTTTCCAATTTGGAAAAAAAGACAGATCAAATAAAAGCTTTCTGAACGAATTATCACTTCATTAGACTAAAAGAGAATCAAACAAGAACCATAAGTGAAACATCTCAAGAGAACCTCACAATCATTCAGGAATATTTACTTACTGAAGTTGCTGGAACAGGTTCAAATTTAAGTGGATCAGTACTGACCCTGGATGCACCAGATTTTGTCGAATCTACTTTTGTCCATGGTGTAACTGTTTCCCTATATATGTAACTATTTCGCAATTCCAAGCATTCACGAAGCAACTTCAGTACTTCTTCCTCCTCTGAATTCATTGTTTCTAAAAACAATATTTTGCAGAATAAGCAAGAAACTCACGAAATTTCTGGCGTCTAAAATAGTTAAGATAAGAAGAAATTGTGCATGCCAAATCAGAATAAATAATCTAAATGCACTATCAGTGGCAAATGAGTAACAGAAAATGAAAGCAGTAAATTCTATATAAAGAAAAGGCAAAGACCTGATGTCAGAGGTGGAATCTTACCCAATTGATGTAATGGAGCTGCATCAATCTTTTTGTTACCTTCTTCACCCATAACTTCAGTTATTTTGCCATCTTTAACTATAACTTCCTGATCTTGATGGCTACTCCCGTCATCACCTCTAAATGGAAGAAAAGAAGAGGCTTGGAACTTTGAATCAGGATCCTGAAGATTCAAGAACAACAATACATCATTTAGCTAATAATGCTTTCTCTTCTATCGATTAAGAAATAGAAATTCAAAACCTTAAATCCAAGTATAAACCATAAATATAGAGCAAGGCAGGTGGCTTTGCAATTGACAGGTCAAAGCCACAAATATGAAGTAATAAGGAAAGTGTTTGCCACACCCAATCTAACACAGATTTGTCATCCATCAAGCGAAAAGGACATAGTAGCAAGGCAACATGAAAATGAAAAGATATTCCATTAATAGTGGCATTAGTTGCAGAATTATCCCATCCATAATTCTAATGGTGAAGCGTCGGTCCCGTTGGAGCATAATAGTGATATAGGACCACCATGGCATTGAAAAGCGATATGCGTTGGATTTTAGGCTCTCCAAAAACTATGCAGTTAAATAACAACAACAACACTAAGAGTCCCGCAGGAATGCTAAGCACTTGAATACTAAAATTTAGTGAACCTAAAAAGAGATGCATGTGTAGAATCAGCAGAACTTACATTCCCATAGCTGAACATAATTTCGTCCTCATCTTCGTCATGGGCAATCTCAGTCCCTTCCTCATCAGACTCTAGTGCACTTTCCAAGGTTTTATTTCCAGGTGATCTAGGAGTCATTATTCTCCTTCCCAGAATCGCAACAGAGCTAGAATAGGCCTTGTCCTCACCTGCACAAAACCTGAAAATTACTAAGACTTGCTACATATAACAAACTAAAGCACAAACAGAGCATCTTCAAGGATTTAAATATATAGAAAGTGACCAAACTAGAAATTACAATTACTTCTAAATCTTAAAAGACAACTTACTATATATAACAAACTAAAGCACAAACAGAGCATATTCAAGGATTTAAATATATAGAAAGTGACCAAACTAGAAATTACAATTACTTCTAAATCTTAAAAGACAAGTTCTAAATCCGAGCTCCTTACACCACTATTAATGGTAATTTACAAGCAGCTACAAACCTATAAGTCCGAAAAACTGAAAACTTTTAAGAAAGTTCTGATTTGTAGATCAAACGATAAATCTCACCATCCCTAGGATTCGTTTGCAGAGGTGGAAGACCAGCGGGAATGAAATTGAGCTTCTCTCCTTGAGGCTTCACCCCTTCATCAAACCAATGATTACTCGACACAGCATTTGGAAGTGAACAAGACATCCTATAACTCCAACGACCAAATCTATCGTCCAAGGACCGAGAGAGAGTCTGGTGACTCCGAGCCGACGACGTCACCTCTCCATCCGACGCGTCGTCATTCTCCACTTCCTCCTCTTCTTCTTCAAAGGACTCTTCCTCAAAAGGAATGGATCGCCGTATACGAGGTTTCCGGCGAAGTTGGACGAGGCGGTCGAGGACCTCGTCGACGGAGCGGCGGTGAATGTAGAAGGCGGAGACGGCCATTAGTGAAGCTCCAACCAGAGCCGCCAGGGCGAGATGGAGGGTCGACGAAGAAGACGAATCCATGACGACGAAGAAGAAACCTAGGCGGCGGCGCGTGTGATGCGCGTGTACTTGTTTGGCTGCAAAGTTTTGGGTTTAACGAGCGAGGACGCAAAACTGAGAACTGAGAACTGAGAAGAGGAAACACAAGCGCGCGGGTTTTGAGTTGATGGGACCGACAAAATGATGGTGGGCGTGATTGATTGGACGAAGCAATACACGTTAACCAGCAAATCAGGGCTTGATCAGTATTTCTTAACACGTGTAGAGTTAGATTTGGTGCCTCGTAGAGTCTCAGTCGCAAACACTTCCGAGCGTTCCTTAATTAATTCCTTAGTTTATTACACACTTTCATTAAAGACAAGATTGATGCCCGAGAAATCAGGTGTGCTTGGTTGATAGGTACGAGTAAAAAAGTACGGACATAAATAAGCAACTATGAATACAAAGTTTTTATTTAGATTCCTTAGTTTTGGCGGTTGCTCTATTATTCTCGTGTTTATGTTCTCTGATATTTTCTCCCAACTCAGACAGAATGCCTTTTCTGTATCTTCAATTTTTGTTCTTTCTTCTTATCGATCAGTTCCATTTGCTTTATAATTGAAATAGTTAAAAGGGATTTATGCAGTTTTTGTGAATGTAACAGGTTAAATGAGCATTCGATGTTTTTTACAGGACTGCTATCAACTAATACTTGAGCTTGACAAGTGTAATGCTTCAAGTAGTGCAGATATTCAACAATGTGCTGAAATTGTTGCTGCACTTAGAAGGTAAACCTTAGGGCTATATATTAAAATTTCATTGGATCCGTGAAGTATTATACATTCTTACGAGGAGGTTTCACAAAACAGCTATGACGAAGACTTCTTGCATCAATGAAAAAAAAATTGTGCAAAAAAAATTGTGCGGCCACAATATGAAAAAAAATTTCCATTTGATTTTAACCTTTTATTGGACATTCAATTATTTTAAGTAGAATTGGTATTCAGGTCTGTTCTAATAGCTTCGTTTTGAATAGATACGAGAGGAAAAGAATTTTCCGGATTACTGCAGTGCACACAGCCAGTCGAATGGCATCAAAAGTGCTCACAACTTACCAACCTTACATGGAATTTAGATGTGTCCCCCTTTCAGTAAGTCTTTAGCTACCTTGTTTTCTTATGTGATATCACGGTGCTAAAGATAAAATCTTGGTCATGC
>JAOTBA010000001.1:3074163-3084424 GCA_025629845.1 Erythroxylum squamatum | reverse complement strand
ATGGTTATTGTAAATTATTGTTGACTGTTTGTAATAACTGAAACTGAGTGTATTAACTGAAAATGTTTATTTATGCAAGTGGGTGCAAATTGTCTACTGTTTCCCGCGCACATGAGTGTAATGAAAAAGTGAATGGCTCTGATGGAATGAATCTTTTAAAGCAAAAAGTTTTTTACTGAGTTCTACTAACTGATGTAGTACGCCACCCTCACAGGGCACGGACTCGGATATCACCAATGATGTAGGGTTCGGGTCACAGTTGCACTAATTTTACAATAATTTTTTCTCATGATAATGTGTCGGATGTGGATTTAGATTTTTTTTTCCTAAATTAAAAGTGTTGCAAATGACTTTGTCAAATAAGCTAATGTTATCGGTTGAAATTTTAAAATACAATATAAATATTGCTGATTTATTAGTCTTTCTTTTTTACTTTGCCTAGGCCCATAAGACGTTAAGAATAACCTTAGTCATAAGACGTTACTAGTTTATAATTTGCACCCATTTGAGAAAGTTAATTGGTAGCTCTTTAAGATTAGGAGTGATTCAACTAGTCAGCCAAGAATTTTAAAACGTCCTTAGTGTTAGATGTTTGGGTTTGAAACTCCACACGAAATCCTTTGTTTCCAAAATAATGTTCCAATCTTGTGCTAGTTAATTTTGTCCACATATTTATATGGATTCCACATAAATGTGTTGATGAAATTAACTGATACAGGGTTTGAATTGGTTAACGGGAACAAAGGATCTGATCTCAAAATCTTAAGATTTCTCATAGACTTAACATTAATAGCCGTGACGTTAGGCTCATTATTCAGGTCTTATCAATGAGATTCATTATGTTAATTTACTCTTAATGTTCAATTTTTATTTAAAATATATTTAAAAGATAACTATATTGTATTTTTTTATCATAAGCCTAATCTATTTTGGGTAAAAGAGATTTACTATTTTATTAATTTTATTAAAATTTTATGTGTACCAAATTTTTTTAGAAATCTCTTATTATTACTTAAAATTATGCTAAACCTGATTTTCATTAAATTTTTCATTGAGTCCTTTAATTGAATTTTGACATATTATTAAGTTATATGAATAATTTTTTATTTATTTTTTTAAATTACTTATGATTAATTATTTTCACTATTAATAAATAAAATCATGTAAAAATTAATTATAAATAATCTATTAACAATAATAATTGCTCAGTACGCCTCAAGCTTTCGCAGAGCTCATTTCAAATTTACTCGAACTAGTATTCAACAAAAAATCAGAGTTTTGGTTTCAGATCATTGGGATAGAGACAAGTAAAAGAGAAATTTTCGTCGCTTATGAATACCTCAGACAAATGTAAGAATTAGAAGGAATAAGGTATTAGATTGTTATAGTTATAGTAAATTAATAAACAATATGTAAAATTTACTAAATTTGGTTTGAGTCTAGCGAAATCATATGAAAAGAAAATTTTATTTATAGTGAATTAATCATCATTATTACTGAGTCTGACAGGAAATATGACAAAGAATTAGTTAATATTGCATTGAGTTTTTTTTTTTGGTAAATCAGAAAGTTTATAAATAAATAAAAGTTATGTACATCTAGAGATTGTCCAAGCTGCAATCTTTTGTTCAAATCAGAATTCTAACTTACAAGAGAGCAAAAGGAGCATTACAAATGTTGTCCTCGATCAAGAAAACCACGACAACAAGCCAAAACCATGACTACAATCTCACTTGACATATTAGGACCAAGTTCTATTAACACAAAGACACGCAACAACCTCATTTAGCATGTAGACCAATCCGGCCTCCCTACTAATCCTTACCTTATTGTCGGATTCTTAAGTGATGAAATAAGTACCTTCTATTAGATCTAGACTTCTATCTTTTCAAGCAATGATCTGCACCGAAGGAGGTCACCTTGTAGCTTTTGTTACCTTGCTTCCAGAACTCATTCTTCAATTCTTAGTAGAGATTGAGGCTATCTCTTTAGCTTATGGTATTCCTTTTATAGCTGTTAAGGAAGGATTTAACTGCCCTCTCTTTACTCGCACCTGGGTCTAGAATCAACCTGCAAATACTTCATTAAAAAATAAAACACACACACATTTTACCTTTTCTTGATGTTTTAGTTGAGGTGTTCCATAATTTGAAAGAATTGTATTGAGTATATTGATTGGCATAATAAGAGAAATTGTTAAATACTTGTTGATTAAAATTAAAAATGAATTAATCAATCAATAGAACATCAAATTTTAATTATCTTAATGATAATTTTCTTAGATAATGACTATTGTTTTAATTAAAATGTAATTTATTGTCATATAAAACAAATCAATAATTTATAAAATATTAGTAAAAATTAATAAGTTAATATATAATTATTACTTGAAGAAAATACTACACATTAAAATTATTGCATTTTTAATATGAATATGATAAGACTTAAAGAGTAGAAAAAAAGTAAATTTGTACTGATCGTAAGGGAGCGTGTATGCGTACCTGAGAGTGCGATCGTGTCCGCGTTTTGTTTTGCGGACAGAGAGATAATTGTCCCCACGTGGAATTTGGGGCCCTAGAGAGTGACCAAACTCGGGTGACATCAGCTGTTGGAGTTTTGTTCCTGTACTGTCACCACCATCCAAACCCCTCTACACAGCTCTTTAAGCCTTCTGGGCCCGCTTCGGTACACGACCCCTATCTCAGTCTTATCTATAACGTCAGAATAGAATTCCTGACGGTGACACATGTTTCATATGTGAACCCCATCTCCTGAACCCTCTGCTTTATCACTCACCACTAAACTTCTGCCACGTCCTCTCGTCTTGTCTCATTCATTGGGGCCCAACATAAGATAGTTCCGTGGTGTGCGCCTTCGGGATATCTGATGCTTACACGTGGATGGCTTCGTCGGCAGATAAATTTGGGGACTTCCAGTGTAACCTTGCCTTGGTCCTATTTATAAGAGTTGTAGGATACTAGTCCTTGCAAATTGGCCGCCACTGGTAAATGAAGGTGTTCAGTCCATCTCAACTTTGTCATTCATGACAGACGATTGAACAAATTTCACTTTCTCTGAACATTTATCATCGTTGTTGAACTTGGACTGTGTGCAAGTGTACAGCGTACTTGTCAGGGAAAATGAGGTGTGCTCCAGCCAAACCGCAACGTCTGTCACTGAGAACCTGTGCACGAACAGGGTACTCCATCTCTCAACATTGATACCTGATAGGCTCATATGCCACAAAATGTGGTAAATACGAGTAAATGATAAATAACAGGTCGCGGTTGTTGATGTTGACTTTGAAAACTTAATGCTGCAAAATGGGATTGGCTGATTCAAATTGCTTCTGTACTGTACCGTATACGGAGATTGAGGGGGCGTTGGTTTGTACGGAAAGATTGTACTACCTCCGATTCATAATAAGAGTTGTTTTAGATACATTTTAATTATTCAAAATAAGTGTCATTATTGACTTTGTATGCATGTTTATAATTTTACTTCCAAAATTAACCTTTAATTTCTCTCACATCTTAATTACACAGATTACACAGATTATATTTTCAAGGCACTTTAACATGTAATTAATAAGGGTATATAAGACATTTCATTAACTTTCTTAATAAGTGTGCATTCCTCTAAAACGACTCTTATTATGAATCGGAGGGAGTAATAAAAATGAAAATAAATATAGTAAAAAAATTAGAATGAATATTATTATTAAAATTATGAAGGTCGATTAAGAGGAAGAAATGAATACTATTATTATTGACAGTGGTTGGTTTGTAAAAAAAATTGTATTTAATCAATTAGTATTTAAAATATTTTTAAAAACATGTCACTAAATAGAGGATACGGAGGATTTCCCAAACGTGAGATATTAAACTATTACCCTTATAAAGATAATCAACAACCAATCACTCACTTTTCATTCCTTACTTATTAACTTCTTCCCAAACTCATCAGCCAAGCACCTCTTAAGATTATATATATATTTTTTATTTAGGAAGGACATTTTCTCTCCCTTTTTTTAATGCACTTGGAAGCATCTTTTATGGAGAAAAAAAAAACAAAAAATAATTATTTAGAGTATTAAAAAAATCACTAAAAAAGATAAGTCCAAAGAACCCAATTTGAAAATGGATTTTATGAGTGGAGTACCAAACTAATCCACGCAATGATGATCTTTGACAAACAAATCAGTTTCTTTGGTAAGAGATTCTCTTCCGCCGGTTTATTGTCATAAGCTAAAATGAAAGTAGAAACCAATACAATGCAATGCCATTTAATCCCTTTTTAGGAAATGACTAAATGTCACACAATCATGTATGTAAGAAACAGACATAAAGTTGGTGCAAAAAATGAAAGTCATACTCGTTTTCCTGATTTAAAGTTTAAACAATGACTTGCCTTCCCACGAGGACTGAAATTTAACTAATAGATTAGGTTCTCCCCATCATGGAGGAGGATGATCAGGTAATAAAGTCTTGCCTGACATGACAACTTCAAGTTTGAAAATAGATAAGTATGATCACATATTGAGAATATAAATAAAGGGTGATGAAATGTACGTCCTACCTAACGAAAGAGGGTAAGGTGCAACAGATGTCAATGAAAGCATATCACCAAATCAAACTCCTCTCTACTAGATTAACGGTATTATTCAACCCAGCCTGTCGACATCTTCAATACGCCAAAGTCATTGCCAAATGAAGTATTACCAAAATATTTTTGACTTGACTTGTCAGCCCTCTTTTTCAACCTTACCCATTCAACTTCTGATTTCTCACGCTACTTCGGTTTTTGGCTGTTCAATTCCTTTCTATTAGTTCCATTTAGCTACGTAGCTCAAGCATGTTCATGTCAACCATCTAAAATTTACTACCATGACATGTTTTACGAAAACAGCTAAATTGAATAGTTTATTGGAATTTATCATTTACTTAATCATAGTTACAGCTCGGAACTTTGATCTTGATCACGGTGCAAGTGGAAGCTCATATATTTCAAATCATATGGTAAATTAATATATAGCTCAGTAATTCCAGGTCCAGAAGGGCGGATCTTCAACTGGGAACTCGAAGTTACAAGAGGTTGCAGGGGCTTCATGGTAGTGTTTAGTGAAGAATGGTTGGGGCAGAAAGCACCTGCTGAGGTTATCTTCTTCATCTTGAGAGAAATCAGACTGGTCGGGTTCAAATGCTTGAGATGAATCCGCAGGCTCCAAGAATGAATGTGGACTATCAGAATCGAAAACATCACTTTTAGTAGAACTTGCATCTTCTTGTTTAAATTTGACAACAGGCTCACTTAGAATCTTTTCAGGCACCATAATAGGGATTGATTCTTCAGGTTCTGAATTGGTGGGATTCAGTAGTTCAAGCTTCCCAATGCCCCCCTCCTTGGTAACCAATTTCTGTCTCTGTGAAAAAATCTGTTTGAGAAAACAATTGCCAGCCATTAGTAAATTGTGTGCCAATGAATCTTGAATGAAGCCTAAACAGTTCAGTTCAGTTCAGTGGACTACCTCACTTTTCAAGCTCTCGTTCTCTTTAAGGAGATTATCATAATCAGATTTGAGCCTGTCATAACTAGCTTTCAGAGAGTCATAGTCCTTTTCCAACTGTTTGTTCTTGAAACGAGCTCGCCGGTTTTGAAACCATATTGCAACTTGACGAGGGTGCAAACCAAGTTCTTTAGCAAGTTGGACCTTTCTTTCTGGTTCAAGCTTGTTCTCTACTGCGAAATTCCTTTCAAGGAACTGAACTTGACAGGTCGAAAGCCGCCTTTTCTTGCTTGCAGGATTAAGGTAAGCATCAAAATCTTCGACCCCATTTTCTTCTTTAACTAGAGGTTGGAAGATTGTTTGGTCTCCAAAATTATCAAAATCAACCATCGACTTTGCACCTGAAGAAAAGAACCCAAAAATCAGAAGACCAGAACAGCATTACTTCATGTATCAATTGTCAGTTCACTTGCTTCCACATGTAATAAAATGAAATTTGCAAACTTCCTAATGTATGACCAATGAATATGCTTCCAGTAAATGTTCTGTTTCAGACTAATAGCTTTTCTGCAAGAAGGATCCCTATTGAGGAGTGCTCACATTGTTTAGAATTTTTACAATGTTCTTCTCCTTTTATCAAGCAACAGAAGATGAAAGAGAGATAACAGTCGAAACCCTGTAGAACTCTGCTGTTAGTTGAAGTAACGGGAGTACAATTAAAGACAAGAAAGTAGAAAATGGTATTCAAGCACTGGGATCCCAATGTCCCGGACATAATAGAAGAAAACAGACAGAACATAAACAGCTACAAACTTTAACCGAGACCATGGTATATTTGTCGACCGACTAAAAATCCATGAGTTGAAGTTAAAAAAGGATGAGAACTTGATTGAAGAAACCGGCTCAAAAGACTAGGGAAGCAAGACGAAGTTGGCAAAATTTACCGTGAAGAGATGTAGATGAGTTGGAAACCCAGAGAGGGTCGCCAGAGAGATCAGGATGTTGAAGAAAACCAGTCATATTAGGACCGACAACACCACCAGCAACAGGTTGAAAATTCTGTAGTTTTGGACCCCTTAAATTCCAAGAACAGGCTTAGGAATTTACAGGGAAAAGAAGGACAAGAGGTTTAAGTGTCTTAAACATCAAACTTTAAATCACAGCAATGTGGAAAAATTGGTATTATGTAAACAGACCTCACACTCACGAGTTAAAAGACACTGAGCAAAAGGATGGCCTTTGAGAATTTGTGACCTTGGATACAAAAACAGGGAGAGACAGCAATTGGTGATTGATGGGTTTGAGAGGTGTAAGAGCAGAGAGGCCGAAAGTTGAGGACTTTTATCTGTTGCGTGTGCCAAAGGGATGATTGAGAGTGGGAAAGAGAGAGGGAGAGTTTCTCTGGCAAGGAGTAGCTTTGATGGGTGTATATAACAAAGCTTGAACCTCTGCCGACGAGACAGGTGGGTGCTTTCTGATGTTTACTCGGAGACTGACTAAAGAACCAAGCAAGGGCTTAGTTAGGACCATATCCCTCTATTTCAGGAAAAACTATATAATTCTTTGTTTTAACCTTTTCTTTTATAGTGGAAGGTAGGTATATCTTGACCAATTTTATGCTAAGAATATATGTGGAATGGTTATTTAGATGGTATGTACTTTTCCTTTCTCAATCTTGAGAGAAAAAGGAACTTTGATGACTGGTTTGGAACATGAGATATGTAAGTTTTGATGGTAGAATCTCTAACATGATTCATTATAAAGTTCTGAACAACCATCTTCAACTGAAGAGAAATTGAGGAAAACATGCAGGATTTTTTTGTTAGGTCCATCTTCTTGGCCATGGTAAAAAAGGAGGTATAGAGAAGTGGAGACATGACAAGTGGAGATCTTTATTTTGTTAAATCACTACGGCATAAAGGAGGTAGAGGAAGTAAAGAGTAAAGACAGTTCCTCCAAACCACGACAACTGGAGCCTGGAGACCTTTCTTTTCGTTCCATCTCTTTCCTTGATATTATCACTTGCAGGTCCGTGAAAACCAAAAGATCATCAGAAGCAAAAATATCGTATTCAATGAACCTGACCACAGACACTTATGCCCATGAAGTAGATCAAAAGTTTCCGAACAAAATATCAGAGTGCCCGTGGTGGATTTGCCTTAGAAAAACATATTTAATTTTTATAATTAAGTAGCGTAGGCATACAACATCTATCTCGCTCGATAGGATCAGACAGACTGCACTAAACAATTAGGAAAAGGCCAACATAAAGTAGATAGCTAGATGCTATTCAGGTTACTTAACTTGTGTTGCATCCGTTTTAAGTGTCTAGTGCCTGTCTATCCTAAAGTAAGAAAGAAAGTAGGTTAGAGTTACGAAAGTCACTTAGTCAAACTATAAAGAAACGGATTATAGAGGGAAACCTGCCGATCTAAAGAACATAGAGACTTGTAAAGATCTCTTAGTTGCCAATATTAGGTACAGATAGAGAGATATTTATCAAGGCAAGGAATGCAAACCAAAACATCTTTTCTTTTGAGCACTGTTCAAGTCAACAAGGAAACGAATGCTTCAATTTGGTGAGGTTCTTCCATTCACTTAAACCAGCCATCTTGGTGTTACAATTTCAATGGACAAAACAGAAGGCATGGAACCAAAGTGACAAATATAAATAGTTGCATGAATCTCAAACAATTAGGAATGTTAGGATATGAGAGATTATAAAGCTTTTGAGAAAACATTAAGCTTCAACTTCATTATGAATATAATAATAATTTTTGGTATAATATATTTATTTATTAAGTTTAAAATATATTACTCTCTCACATTTTAATAAAAATTTTCTAACAATATATGTATATATTTAAAAAATTAATTTAGGAAGAGGGTAGAAAGATAAAATAATTAGAAATCAAAATGCAAACAAGAAAAGAGAAAGAAAAAGACAATCAAAAGTTGGAGAGGGTAGAGTAATAAAAAGGAGTCGGGGATAAAGAAAACAAAAGTAAAATTTCAAATCAATTAAACTTTGGGAATTTGGGAAAAGATTATTAACTTTTCTTACTATTTTTTTATAAAAAAGTAGAGATGATGACATGAAATTAAGTCATTTTCATTGTTCACGAATTTATTGTTAACGAATTTATGATATATTATATTCTTCACTTGCGAATATATTATGCAATTTATTTAATTGGCTACATTTACAAATTTAGAGTGAATAAAATTTCAACAAAATATCATAATCTACCTAATTTGTTTATGTAATTTCCCATATTTATTATTGTTGTGTGTAGGAGTGGTAAAGGACAGGGTTGAATTGGGTTCACCACCATGGCCCGAGCATGGCTTGACAGCTTTTGGCCGACTGGGTCTTAGGTAGCCGAGCCCGAATAACCTGAAACAATATTATGAATACTGTACCAATGTCAGTATCGAATTTGATTATGATACAATACTGTATTGGTATCAGTCAATATCGCGTATCGTTTTAGATAATTTTAAAATTTATAAAATAGTCCATAATTTTTTTAAAATTACAAATAGTCCCTCAATATATTGTACTATATAATTTAAAATTTTACATCAAACATATCTCCAAAATTTATAACAATAGAAAATTGAAATAACAACAATCTATTTATTTATATTAATATCACTTTTTCACATATTTTACATATAAACAATAACCACAATTAATATAAAAAAGATTATTTAATCATCATATTAATATAAAAAAGAGGATAATACAAAGTATTTAAAATGTTACAATTTCATCATATAATAAATAATAATTACATCAAATTTCAAATAAAAAGAATAATAAAGCTCTATGACTCTCTAAGTATTACCACAAGAGTTCGTGTCGAGGAAATAACTAATTGGAAGTGAAACCTAAAACAAAACATTTATAGTTATATTTATATAGCACATATAAAATTTAACATATACATTAAATGTAAGTGAAATAAAAAAAGAAGAAATAAAAACCTAGAACTTCATTCAATTGAATAGTTGCTCAAATTGCATTGAACTCAACTCTCATTTGGTATAAAATTCTCATTATTGAGTGGAGCTTCATCATCATCATTATTCAAATTCAATACACCAAATGACATGTTAGTACTTTCTCAGTACTTTCTCATTTAAGATTATCTTCCAAGTCACTCTTATCTATCAAACTTAGTTCGTCAGAAACCTAATCTGCTAAAAGATTGATATAGTCAAGGCAAATTGGATCTACATAACTACTTGTTCTATTAAGAATCTTGGTAAACAAATAAAATAAAATTATTAAGAAATTACAATAAATTATATTCAACTTAATAATGATAATGACATACCTTCCTCGAAGCTTTAAATTATATCAGACAGAGACCAATTCGCTCAATTTTTTGTGTCTAAGTATTTCTTTTCTTAGAATGGATGAATTCAAATGTGGTTCAATTTTTTTCACACCCTGTTGCACTCACACATTAACTCAAAGTTTGAATTGCAAACCTTTGCAATTATAAAATACCACTTCTAAATTGGTCCCACCAAGTAACTTTATGTTGGACCCGAACTTTCGGTGAAAATTAGAAATAGTAAATGAAATTCAATGAGTGTTTTTGATATGAATTGTGTTATAGATACTTTTGTGCCTTAAGGAAATTGATGAGAAAAGAAATCGTTTAATATTGATGACTTTGAGATTTGAGTAGATTTGAATGGGTTATGAAAGTTAAAGTGAATGAGTAAATTGAAATGGAAGTT